>PVHT020000195.1:6634037-6708470 GCA_004024745.2 Catagonus wagneri
AAAGAAATCAAGGATGACTTAAACAGGTGGAAAGACATACCATGCTCTTGGATTGGAAGAGTCAATATTATCAAAATGACTATACTACCCAAGGCAATCTACACATTCAATGCAATCCCTATCAAATTACCAAGGACATTTTTCAAAGAACTAGAACAAAATAGTTTAAAGTTTGTCTGGAAACACAAAAAACCCAGAAGAGCCAAAGACATCCTGAAAAAGAAAAATGGAGCTGGAGGAATCAGGTTCCCTGACTTCAGACTCTACTACGAAGCTACAGTCATCAAAACCATATGGTACTGGCACAAAGACAGAAATATAGATCAGTGGAACAGGATAGAAAGCCCAGAATTAAACCCACGCATCTATAGTCAACTAATCTATGACAAAGGAGGCAAGAACATGCAATGCAGAAAAGACAGCCTGTTCAACAAGTGGTGCTGGGAAAACTGGACAGCCACATGTAAAAAAATGAAATTAGAATACTTCCTAACACCATGCACAAAAATAAACTCAAAATGGACTAAAGACCTAGATATAAAACCAGATACTATAAAACTCTTAGAGGAAAACATAGGCCAAACACTCTCTGACATAAATGACAGCAACATCTTCTCAGAGCCACCTGTTAGAGTAAGGACAATAAAAAATAAATAAATGGGACTTAATTAAACTTCAAAGTTTCTGCACAGCAAAGGAAACCCTAAACAAAACGAAAAGACAACCCACAGAATGGGAGAAAATATTTGCAAATGATTCAACTGACAAGGGATTCATCTCCAAAATTTACAAACAGCTCCTACAGCTCAGCACCAAAGAAACAAACAACCCCATCCAAAAATGGGCAGAGGATCTAGGCACACAGTTCTCCAAAGAAGACATGCAGATGGCAAATAAACACATGAAAAGATGTTCAACATTGCTCCTCATTAGAGAAATGCAAATCAAAACCACCATGAGGTACCACCTTACACCAGCCAGAATGGCCACCATCAAAAAGTCTACAAACAATAAGTGCTGGAGAGGGTGTGGAGAAAAAGGATCCCTATTACACTGCTGGTGGGAATGCAAATTGGTGCAACCACTGTGGAAAACAGTATGGAGATTCCTCAGAAAACTCAAAATAGAATTACCATTTGATCCAGCAATCCCACTCCTGGGCATCTATCCAGAGGAAACCATGACTCGAAAAGACGCATGTACTCCAGTGTTCATTGCAGCACTCTATGCAATAGCCAGGTCATGGAAACAACCTAAAGGCCCACCGACAGAGGAGTGGATAGGGAAGATATGGTACATACACACAATGGAATATTACTCAGCCATTAAAAGGAACGAATTACCAACATTTACAGCAACATGGATGGACTCAGAAATTATCATGTGAAGTGAAACCAGTCAGACAATTAGACAGCAACACCCAATGCTACCGCTTACATGCGGAAACTAAAAAGACACAATGAATCTCTTTGCAGAACAGACAATGACTCACAGACTTTGGAAAACCTTGGTTTTTCAAATAAGACAATCTGGGGGGTGGGGGGATGCACTGTGGGTTTGGGATACAAAATCTGTAAAATTGACTTGTGATGATTTATGTACACCTATAATTGAAATAAAATCCATTAAGAAAAAAAAAAAAAAAAAAGAGTGGCCGAGCCACCGAGGGCTCAGAAGCAGCCCCTGCTGTGTCTTCTGTTTCCATCTTTCCTCGGAACCAACAAGAATCCACAGGAGGGTAAGTAAGTGATTAAGCTCTTCGCTCCTCTCTTCTGAACCTTTGAACAGTTTGCCTCCGTTCCAGAGCCTGGCTCTGTGGGATGTGAAAACCATCACACTCATATCACTTTTCCTAAAGGTACAGAGTGAGAGTATGACATACTTGAACTCTGCAAAGAGAGTAGATCTGAAGTGTTCTCACAGTGCCTGCCATAAAGGTACCCGTGTGAGGTGATGGATGTCTTAAAACGCATGGGTGGTGGGAATTATTTCACAGCGTATATGTGTATGAAATCATCACATTGTACACCTTTGGGAGAAAAAATCATGTTGTGCAATCTAAATACAAACAATTTTTATGTCAATCAAATGTCAATAGGGCTGGAAAAAAAAATCACAGAATTATAGGTCAAAGAACAACTGTCGTAAACATATTTGGGAACAAATCAAGCTGACTTGAGGTCAGCCTCCAGCCAGCTGGTGAGGGACAATGCTCCAGGGTGACAGAGAGGGACCCGTCAGATGTGAGTATTCAGGGCACCCCACCAGCGGGTGTAAGAAGGAGAAGAGGTTGGGTCATCTCTGAGGCTGGTTAGGCTAAATGTCTTTCCAAAACCTCAGCATCAAAGCAGGGCCGAATCGTGGAGATGATTCTGATGGCCCTGATCACAGTTCAAGTTCCCTCGGCTTCCCAGGACCTTCCTCACAGTGGCTGCACCCAGCACAGATCTCACAGCCCCAACGCTTCCAGATCCCATTCCACTGGCCAGGATTTTAGAGATGGAGGTACAGAGTTTTTTTTAAAAAAATAATGAAATAATAAATGATGAGGTGTGAGCCTCTAGGATGGATTTTCTTGAAATATACTGGCTTTTCATCTATTGTCTTTGATTATTCACTAGATAGGGAGCCAAGTTACAGCAAGAGGAAATGAAACCAGCCTTGCCTCCGGAAGGAAGCTTATATTCCAAGCAAATGTGACACACACCTGTGACAGGTGGAAGGAACAAAACTGGAAGAACAAAACCGGAAGCACGTATCAGAAAACAAGAGGGCAGTGGCCATTTCTAAACGGCCTTTGCTGCCAGCCAGCCCCTCTGCTTGGTAGCAAATTTCTAGGATTATGGAGGTTATTGTGTGTGGTTACTTATTTTAATCTTGCTTCCTTGGCTCGGATATTACTTTCGTATCATAGCATCTTTTCTTTCTCTTTAGAGAACACACAGCTTCCGATCTGGGTCCCTACTGGTATGTATTAAATTCTAATTTGCTTCTGTTATACAGTCTTATGACAGATGAGGCACGATGGGCATTCTGAGCAAACGCTTGGTTGGTGGCTTTTAGTTCCACGTTCCCACATACATAGTCCATTTACTCCAACACATGTCAAGTTGACAGCCATTGTGTGATGGCCCTCCAGTGCAACAGAAAGTTCTCCAAATGGTGAACTTTGTCCTAAGTGACCCCTGGCACCTGTCAAAACAGGCCTGGAGGCCATCTCCTACCCTTTCCATGTATGTATTAAGTCTTCTCAACAATAACTGCACTGTCCCTTCTGAAATTCTTTGGGTTTCTAGCATTCTGCCTTAAGAATACGGTACTGTCTTTTAAAAGGCTTGATTAGAAGGAAACAGGAAATTAGGCAGCTGAAGACGATTCCTTATCATGTTCTAAAAATAATGCATTGTGGAGGCTGGCCTGGAAGTATGGCCTTCTTTAGATGCACGCAGATTACTGCTATGATTAGTGAGGTGCTTATGCATTTAAACGTATCAGGCGGTGTAGACTTGGGGGCCCATCCAGCAGATGAAGCAGTGGCGCTCCGGGGGCTCCCTTCTGAACCTGTCCCAGCTGAAGTGGTCTCCCCAGTCACCAGTCACGTCACTATCCACTTACAGTCCACTCTGCTTGCTGTCAGCCTGTGGCCGGGAGTGTGGGGGCTGGGCCAAGCCCCTCCTCCCGGGTGCTCCCCGCCTTCCACCAGGCTTTCAAAATGCATGAGAAGTTTTTCTCTCCCATTCTTTTATTCTACAAAGGTGGCACATTTAGTTCCAGTCAAGCGAGAATCTTTTACGGACCCAGATTTTTATTTCGGCACTCTGCAGGTGGAAGGGGGCGGAATAAGAGGAAAAAAAACAGAGGCCAACCCTGGCAGGTGGTTTTTGTGCTCAGGGACTGAGCTGGAACACTGGTACCCTGAGGTGGTACTCACAGGAAAATTACCAAGCAGGGATATGCCTGGATTCCCAGGACAGAGAGGGCCCAGAACTTGCTCTCCTGGCACAGAAGACTCTGGTGTGCTTTGAGGCTGATATCTGTGGTTACTGACCTAAGGTCTGTGGCGAGGCAAACAAATCGAACCAAAATCATCGTCTAGCTGTGGGCCGCAGAGTGACAGGAGGGCCTCTAACCCTGGCCTTTGGAACGTGTCTCTGGTTGGGGCCACAGACCTGGGTGTGGACGGGGCCAGCCTTGCCACCAGGGCCCAGGGCCACCCAAGCAGGGAAGAGTCCCAGCTTCAGGCAGAAGCCAAGAGCAGCCTGGGGAAGCCCTTCAAGGTGGCCCTTCCTGTGACGGGGGATCCAGGGACAATGAAGTGTGTCTCCCGGCATCGGTATTTTCCAACTGGGCCAATGAGGTGTGTTCCCTATTTGTGCAAGCCTTGAAACCGTGGTCCAGGGAGTGGAGAGTTTGCAAGCGGTGGAACGTCATTGCCAAGGGCAGCGGTCACGTGGGAGCCTGAGCCCCCTGCACATGCACAGCCTCTGTACTGCATGCGCACGTCTCCGGACTAGTGGGCTGAGCACCACCATTCCACTGAGTCCATGTGGCTGTCACAAAGAGAAAGCCAGTGGCAGCTGATGACTGATGTAATGACTTTCATACCCTGTCAAAAGGTCTAGCTTCTAGAAGAAAAATCACCAGCTTCTGAGGAGCAGCTCGGTAGAGATCTATCTCTTATTTGCACAGTACACTGTTACTTTTCATTTTTGCCTTATCTGATTCCTCTTAGAACCTCGAGATGCCATCCAAATATATCACAGAAACATGGGAACTCCAAGGTAGCCAGGAATTAAAAAAAAAAATGTTTAGTGGAAGAAAAAGAAGGAAACTTGAAAGAGAGACATTATGAATTCTTTTCTTTAAAAAATTATATGCACAGCACCAGTTATTCTTTGATTTATTAAGATACTTCGATTTAATCTGATACTTTTTTTTTTTTTTTTGGCCATGGTGTGCAGCAGTTTCATGTGGGATCTCTCAATTCACAGACCAGGAACTGAACCCAGGCCACAGCAGTGAAAGTGCCAAATCCTAACCACCAGACCACCAGGGAACTCCCCCAGATACTCATTTTTTAAAAACACGGTTATCACACCTTGGAGATCTTTGCTTTCTGGGAGAGATTCACGAAACAAAAGCCAAACATCCTAAGGAAACATGGCTCCTAACACAGGGACAGTGAAAGCACCAAGGTTATTCGACAGAACATTCTGGGGGGAGTGGTCATGAATACTTTCTAAGCCAATGCTCCTTGTGCTCGACTGTGTGGCCGGAAGGAAGCAATTGACATCTCCGGAGTCTCAAGGCGCCTGTGAGCAGTTCAACGATTTTTGACAGAACTGCTTGAGGCAACTTCTTCTGGTTGAGAAGCAGCCTCTGAATTACTGAATCGCCCCTTTCCCAGTGCACACAATTCCTCGCGTGAACCTGTCTGCCACGGGGATGCAGCATGATAATGGCAAGTCAAGATAAAGCATCGAGTAGAAGCCTCTTTTAAGAAGGCACGTTCTAGGAACTCCTTCTTAAGTATGTGCTGGGGTTTGGGATTAATCAAGCCTATTAAAAGCCCTCCTCACTGCTCTCCGATGGACGATCCACACACACGGGAATCTGATAAATGCCAGCTCGGCATCCACTATCATGTATGTTTGCGGGGAGAGAAAATGGAAACAATGGCAAAATGTACAGTGTCGGTAGTTCTGACTGGGAGGTGGAAGCGATCTTTCATTCAGCACATCTGCTGTTCAAACCCGACTGGTTCATTTCACAGGAGCAGGGCCACGTGGGGGCCTCCTCACCCTGTGGGCAGGGGGTGAGATCGGGCGGCTGTGCTGATGGTGCCCGTAATTATGGGCTCAGATCCTTCTCTGATCTGCTAAGGCAGGGTTATTCAACCTCCCAGCTACCGATGTAACCAGTCTTTGTTGCAAGGAACCTTCCAGAGCACTGTGGGATTTTTAGCAGTAAATATGCCCTTCGCTCGCTGGCAGTGTCCCCCTCCCCACCGCCCAATGAGCTGTGATAACCAAAAATGTCTCCAGACACCGCTGCATATCTCCTTGGGGTGAAGCTGTCAGATTTAGCAAATAAAAATTGGGGATGCACAGTTCAGTTTGAATTTCAGGTTGAGCAACTTGCTAGTATGTTACGTCCCATGTAGTACTTGGGACATACGTATACTGAACAATGATTTGCCATTTATTTTGAAATTCAAATTTAAGCGGGCATCTGTATTTTACCTGGTGACTGTTCTGGGGGGACGAAAGTGCCTGGCTTGAGAACCACTAGGTTTAGGTATTCCCCCTTTGAAAGGGCAAAGGAACCAATCTCTAATTGTAAACTGTCACTTTAGCAGAAGGGAGGGTGAAGACAGAAAGTGGCCAAGGAGCACATGAAAAGATGCTCAGGATCCCGGGTCATCAGGGGAATGCAAATCAAAGCCACAGAAGGCTACCAAGCCACACCCACTCAAATGGCTAAAATCAAATACTCAAGGGTTGGCAAGGAGGCAGAGCTGCCTGAAGAGGTGTCTCCAGATTAATTCTGCTCTTGGCCTTGCAACATATCATCCTGTGAACAAATGAAGTGCTGGGACTTTACCGTCCTGATATGGAGGGAACAGTAACATGAAAACAGAACACAAACCAACGTGTTCATAAAATGCCCACAAACATGGCAGATTCTCATTGTTCTCTCTGCTTGGGTTTTCCTTGCTCCCATCCATTACGCATGCTGCTAAAACAATAGCTTTTCTTTCTCTTCCCTTCCTTCCTTCCTTTTTAAAAGTTTTTTGGCTGCACCCATGGCATATGGAAGTCCTGGCCAGGGATCGAATCCGAGCTGCAGCTGTGACGTACACTATGCATAGGTGTGGCAAAGCAGGATCCTTAGCTCGCTGTGCCACAGTGGGAACTCTGAACAGTGGCTTTTCTAAAACAAAACTCTTGACTATGTGATCCTACTCCGTGAATATCTTAATGGCTGCCCATGGATGACAGGACCATCCAAATGCCTTACCACGGCATTCAAGCCCTTTCACATTTAACTCCAGCACTCACCTCCAGTCTGCACGTTAGTAACAGCTTTACTGGGGTGTAATTCACAAACCAAGCCTTTCACCCACTTAAAGCGTACAATTCAATGTATTTTAGTAAATTCATAGAGTTGTGCAGTCACCACCAAGGTCAATTTTAGAAACTTTTCATCAGCTCTGAAGGAAACCTCATATTTTTTAGCTGTCACTCCTCATTTTCCCTCAACCCCTTCCCCTCCTAACCTGTGACCTTTGGTGTCAGGCTTCTTTCACTGTGCATGTTCCCAAGGTTCATCCGTGTTGTAGCACAGCCACTCCTTTTTATTGCTTGAGTAATATTCCACTGTATGGATAGACCATGTTTTCTTTGGTGTGCTATTCATCAGTTGATGGGCATTATGGCTATTATGCTAATTTAAAAATGCAGAGAACAAGGTAAGCAACAACCATATATGAGCCTCTGTGTCAGAAGTGGCTCTGTGTGAAGAGTAAATGACAGATACTGGATCTAAAGCACCTAGCGCAGAGCCTGGCTCCAAGTTAAAGCTGGGTCAACAGGAGTCAAGAACTGCCATCCCCTTGGGATTAACAGATACGCACTACTATATATAAAATAGATAACCAACAAGGACCTACTGTATAGCACAGGGAACTATATTCAATATCTTATAATAACCTGTGATAGAAGAGAATCTAAAAAATATACAGATATATACACATACACACACACATATAAAACTGAATCACTGTGCTGTACACCTGAAATTAAACATAACATTGTAAATCAACTATACTTCAATTAAAGTTTAAATAAATAAATTAAAAAAAATTGCTGTCCCCACAGGTGGGAACACTCCATGATCATCATGGGTGGGCTCAACCTTCCATGAAAGACAACCCCAAACTAATGAGGTTTAATCTCTACCATTTTTCATATATTTTAAATTAAGGTGGATTGAGATAGACTTTTAACACTTTCTGCGAGTTTTACTGCACTCGTGCTGAGCCCAGCGGCGCCCCTGGAAGGGTGAAGGCAGGCTGGAGGGCACAGCAATAGTCGAATGTTTATACTGTTCAAGGTCAGACCCACATCTGCTACAAGTCTGAAACATTTTCTCCCTTTGTTTACTTCCATCTCAAATATATGGCCTTTAAGTATTTCTCAGGATTCTTATCAATTCTCTACTAACCAGTGACTGCTTGCATGATTAACTGTCTTGTCTCAAAGAGCATTAACTGAAACGGAAATGCACATGATCAAAACTAGTTTAGAGTCAATGTACAAAAAATGCTAACTCTAAGACTAGAGTGAATTCATGCCATTTGAAAAGCTTTAATCCATTCTCTGTTCATAAAATATCAGCAAGGCTTGTTAAAAGCAACAACAATTACCAATAAGAAAAATCACTGAAATCAAGATTTCGCTTCTGTGTGCTTTCTCAACATAATGCAATGAACTACTGAGGAAGCTCTCGCTGGAAGCTTCCATATCCATCTCTGTCTAGACTGCGCGAAACCAAGGCCTGTAGGCTCATTTTAAATTGCACAACTGTTCTAGTGATTCTGGCTTAAACAGCTTCTACAGCGGAAGACAGAAAGAAACAGAGAGACAAGAAAAAGGGTAGTTTGTCAGTTTGGGATTAGTAGATGCAAACTATTACACACAGACTGGATGAACAAGGACCCACTGTAGAGCACAATGAACTATATTCAGTATCCTGTAATAAACTATAATGGAAAAGAATAGAAAAAAGAGAAAGAGTAGTGAGGCCAAATGTGGGTCCATATGATTCTAAAATTATTTGTTCATTATGAAGTAATCATTAAAAGCAATTCTTCAAACTTAATATTATTACATTTCTATAGCAGTCAAGGCCCTTGGTGCCCCTGGGTAAGTAGATAAGCCTGTGGATTGAATTCATTTTTCTTGGAATTGGCTGTGTGCCATTGTATAGCTAGAGGGCTCAGAACCTCAGGTAAAGAAAAGACTGGGAAGTTTCCATCTATAAACATTCTAATAAATTGAAAACTAGCTCTTCAAAAACTGAATCGCAAAAGATTTTGAACAAAAGCATGTTTTTTTTTGTTTGTTTGTTTGGATATTCCCCAAATAGACTTGAGAGCTCATCTCATGCTGCCTTGAGGCAGGTAAAGTTCTGAATCATCCAGAACCAATGTCCTTGTTCGCCTAAAAGATCTCAGGGAAGAAAACAGCTTCAACAGATGAGCCAGAGGTTTCAAATAGGAATGGAACTCAATTTTTACCCCTCCTTCCCTCTCACCTGACTCTGCAAATGACCTCGTGTATCATGTTATCCACCCAATGGCGAGAGAAAAAAACAGGAACACGAAGAGCCAAAGTTCAAGCTTTCTTTTGTTAAAAGTGAAATTCCAAACTTACACAATGTTCCATGTGGAATGTATTCAACAACAAAAACAGAAAACAAAATTCCGTTTTATTTAGAATCCCCATTAGACTCTCCTTTGCGTGTGCTGGTTACTGTGTTTCTCTTTGATAATATGATAATGCTAAAATGACTGATTTCTTGTATAATAATATGCAGTGTATAAATAGGACAGTAAATGTGATTTGATAATAACATATAAATATATTAATACTTAATTTTTAGAGTGGTGTCCAGAACACAAGGAACCTCTCCATATTTTTATTCATCTTCAGCAACCTTCTAAGGTGTATATGACAAACCAAACTGTAAAGATAAAGAAACAAGTTCTCAGAGTTCCCTGGTGGCCTAGCAGGTTAAGGATCCAGTGCTGTCAATGCTCTGGCACGGGTTCGATCCCTGGCCCGGGTACTTTTACATGCCATGGGCACAGCCAAGAAAATAAATAAATAAGTTAAATGACCTAGTAAAAGTCACTCAGCTGGAAAATACCAGTACTCTAGTCCAGGAATCAGCAAAACTCCCTTCTTTAGGTCAAATCTGGGCAGTTCCTTATGTTACTATCAAGCTAAAAATGGTTCCAACATGATTACGTGGTTAAGAAAAATCAAAAAGAATATTCCATGACATATGAAAATTATATGAAAATCAATGTCAATATCCATAAATAAAGTTTTATTGGCAAACAGCTTGCCCACTTATTATCTATATCTGCTCTCATGCTACAATGGCAGAGTTGAATGGTCCTGACAGAGACCCAACAGTCCTCAAAGCCTAAAATACATATATATATATTTTGCAAAATATATATATGTATTTTGGCTTTTCTGGTGGCATGTGGAAGTTCCCGGGCCAGGGCTCAAACCTGTGCCATAGCAGTGACAATGCTGGATCCTTAACCGGCTGCACCACCAGGGAATGCCAAAGCCTAAAACACTGACTATGTGGTCCATAAAAGAAAAAGTTGATCAAGTCTGCCATAATCCAAATCTGGATGCCTTTTACTGGATGAGAATGTGGTGGAGGGAGCAAATGCCATCCCAAAATATCTCTTTGGCATGTGGATTATTTTGAACTGAAAAAAAAAAAAAAACCAAGGCCCAAAAAACTCAGGAGGAAACCGGGACCTTCCTCTTCACTGCCTGAAGAATGTAGACGGAGGGTCTGTTGCCAGCAGGGAGCTATCACATAGATCACCATAGCGTGAACTAGGTATGTAGACAGGGAGGAACCTAGCAAGGGCTGTTTGGTTGAAATTCCTCTCTGCGTCCCATGGTCTCTGCAGGGCCCAGCAAACGTTTATTTTTAGCAAACATTTGCTTTTCCATCTCCACGTGAATTGCCTTCCTCCCCTTTGGAGTCCAAACCCTTGCCCCAACATCCTCTCTTTCACTGAAGATATTTAAGGTGCCGGTTTTGGTTATTTGGGTCAGTTATTCAGTTTTCCTCATATACGTGTTAATAAGCTTCTCCCCCTGCATGTATGTTATTAAGACTTTGTTTGATTTTCTATTACTCTGGCTCCTGTCAATTTAATTCTTAGACCAGCCAGAAGAACCAAGAAAGGCAGAGGAAAATTCCTTCCTTCCCAACAATGGAGAATAATAAAAAGATCATTCCTTGAAACTTGGCGTTGACCTTATCACGGTGTCAACCATGCAACTCAGGCTCATGAGATAGTTTCGCTCTTATGGCCTAGATCTTCTGCAAACAGGAGAGCATGGGCTAAGCAATTATTACGCGTCACTCTGTGTTCCCAAATATTATAGAAACATTTCAATTATTTAGAGCCTTAGAAAAAAAGAGATCAATATAAAATCATCAATATTTCAGGAAGCATTATGGAATTTTTAATATGCAAATGTATCTCTCGCAACTGTTGAGACTTTCAGAGTGCCATTTTGTGGGGATAATTAAGTATGCAGATTTCAGTAATTTGGTTTTGGAACTGCGCCCCAAGCTTAACCCCCATCCCTTTGCCCATAGCAATGACGCACATAACATATTCAGGAAATGTGACACGAAAATGGTTTTGTAAAACTGAAAGTCAATACTTATTTTTCATTACAACAGGAAGCTACTCCCTCCTCCCTCTCTCAGTCTCTGCTGCCCCAGCCTAATTATCCTCTCTTTCATCAGCACCTCAAAAGGAAAACTTTCTGGTCATTAGCATCATTCATCACTGGGCTTGCCCTTTGGAGATACTTACAGTTCCCCATGATAAGGGGTATCTAAGCAGCTAAAGGTTAATTTTTACTGCTGTAACTTTATTGAGATGTAAACAATGTCCTTTGAAAAGCACAAGCTTTTCATTTTAATGAAGTCAATTTTATCAATTTTCCCTCTTATAGTTAAAGCTTTTTGAGCCCTAAAGATCTTTGCCCATCTCAGGGTGGACAAAGATATTCTTCTGTATTTATTTTAGAAGCTTTATAATCTTGGCATTTACATTTAAGTCTATGATTCATCTTGAATTTTTTTTTTTTTGCATATGACATAAGAGTCAAAGTTCTTATTTTTAAAAATATGTACATCTAAGTTGTTCTAGAGCCAGTGATGGAAGAGGTCTTAGTATTTTTATTCCTATTACTTAGATTAGGGAATCAAGACTTGGAAAAGCCAAGCATTTTTTCCCAGTCACATGGCTGTCAGGGTGCATCCAAAATCCATGTTCTTTTTTTTCCCACTGCAGCACTTCTTGTATCAATTGTAAATGTGTAAACGAATTCCTCTCACGTTGTCCCCTTGCTCCTAATCAAACAAGAATAACATGCCCCTTACATTTGAAATGGATAAACAACAAGGTCCTACTGTACAGCACAGGGAACTATATCCAGTCTCCTGGGACAGACCATGATGGAAAAGAATATTTAAAAAAAAGAGAATGTAAACATATGTATAATTAAGTGACTTTGCTGTGCAGCAGAAGTTGGCACATTTTGAATCAACTATACTTTAATAATAATAATAAAAGAATAACATCCTCCTCCATTGTCTCACCAGTCCTTTCACCTCTCACATGTGGCCTCCCCAACTCACATCACCAGTTCTCTACATCTGGCCATGATGCTCTTTCAAAATTTACAGCATATTAAATGCAGTACAGTGAAAGAAAGATAAAGAAAGAAAGAAAGAAAGAAAGAAAAAAAAATGAAAGAAACCACTGAAGACACACTGTCAGTCAAGGAAATGACCATATTTACGTAAGAAATGAAGTGGACAGACATTAATTAGACATTAAAAATTTTCAAGAGAGATTGTTAACTCAAATAGTTACTTAGGGAAAAATACCCAAGGGCTGAGAGGATGAATGAGGGAGGGTGGAATTTTGAGGATTTTTCAGATCCCAGGATCATGTCTATAGATATCTGTGCTAACCCTGGTTTAAACAGCCCCGAATTAAACATCTCATGCAAGCAGATCACTTGGCACCAATGCAATCAAGAGAAATGCAAATGGACTTTGAAATTGTATGGTAGTCCGTGGTTTTAAAACAGTTGACCAGATGACCCAGAATATGCTTGAGCTATTATATGTTTAAGACTAACTTAGAAATGAACAAAATTTAATGATTCCTATAGAGAACTTGGGGACCCTTGAACATTATGTGCTTGGACTTCATCTGAATGAAACCTAATTTAGGAGGAACAGAGTACACAGTAATCCAAGCAGCAAAGATGAAAGTCTGGAAGGCCTAGGTAGTGGTGGTCCATCAGCGTTCTGGTCCATTTGTTCTTTCAAAATGAGGTCTTCAGAGCCTAAGGAAGACACGGGCAAGGGAGGGAAGCCTTCTGTATTCTTAAACTAGCACAGCCATGTTTTGGTTCCAGTGGTGTCTTAAGAGTCTCTCTTGTCTCTATGAGATTACACAGACCAGGGAGGCCAAGGGCCACACCCTTTGACTATTCAATGGCTTGTGCTTGGCCTAAATTTCTTCCCACAGGCTGTCTTAACCATAAATACGATTAGTTTGTAAGGCACTATATGTATTATATATAATAGTAACCTTGCTTGTTTGGTGGTCATTATCTGTAAATTCTTAGGGTCTAAGCTCTCAAGACTATCCATTTTTTTTTTTTGTGATCAGTGTTTCATTTGACTATACATGCTAATGAGTCTTCAGCAAACTTTCCTATGTTAGCTGTGCTCCATAATGGACTTCTCATTTTTCATGCAGTGATAGCCACTTGAATCAAGCATCCCAGGGCTCCAATAAAAATGCTCCAAGGACAGAGACAGAGATATTCAGGACTCATTGCGGGGAGACAAAAGCCATTTCATTGTTCAAGAGCCTTCCATTTTCTCCTTGGTTTCCATGGTTACACACACAATGTTTTGGGTTAATGGATAAGAAGGCTTAAGGCCCTGGCTAGCATGCTGACCTTCTCAATCAATATATTTAGCTCCAGGCATTCGTGTAGTCAGTTCTCTACACCTAATCTTCAGCATCCTTTATATATAAAATCTCTGGCTGTATTAGGTTCAAACCTTCCTTTCCTTATCAATATATCAACCTTATATGCCAGCCTGCAAGGCATGGGTAGATGAAACAACTATTTTAACCCTGGTGGCTTGAAGTTTTACCAATAATTCCCAAATCTTCTACCATTTCAAATGTCTCTCTATTCTTGTAAAGCTACTACAGGAAAACAATTTTTCAGGAAAACATGGTCTCAACTATAAATCTATTCTTAGACAAGCAAGATTTTCCATTATAGTCAAGATTGACTGACCTATGTATCAAATAGACTAGTGTAGGAGAAAAGCTTATAAATTAATGGATTTTCCCCTCACCTCCACCCCTTTCAGTGTTAGAAATCATAAGTACTAACAGTGTAGCTTGTCATTATAGAAGATTTTACACCCCTAAGTTTTGAACCTTGAAAATTCGCAATGTATCATAAAACAGAGCAGTGTGATTCACACTGACTTTAATGGGAATTAGGCATTTTCATTTTGTTAAAAAAAAAAAAAAAAAAAAAACTACCCGAATCTGGAAACAGACAGTGGATAGAGGTCTTAGCCCCAATGCTTATAGCCTAGAAGGTCTTGGATGAGCTACTTAAATTCAGAAACAATTCATTTAAACTCTTAAGCTAAAAAAAAAAAATTTTTTTTCTGTAGTTAATTTATGTTGTTTCAAGTGTACAGCAAAGTGATTCAGTTATCTCTCTACATATATTCTTTTTCAGATTCCTTTCCATTATAGGTTATTATGAATAACCTGTGCTCTACAGTAGATCTTTTTTGTTTACCTATTTTATATATAGTAGTGTATACATGTTAAAGCCAAACTTCTAATTTATCTCCCTTTCCCTGCCCTCGACCATCCCCTTTGGTAACCATTAAGTTTGCTTTTTTATGTCTGTGAATCTCTTTCTACTTTGTCAATAAGTTCATTTCCATCATTTTTCTGTTTTAGATTCCACATATATGTGATATCATAGGATATTTGTCTTTGTCTGAATGACTTTACTTAATATGATAATTCTAAGTCCATGCATGTTGTTGCAAATGGCATTATTTCCTTCCTCTTCATGGCTTCATAGCATTCCACTGTGTGTGTGTGTGTGTGTGTGTGTGTGTGTATTACATCTTTATCCATTCATCTGTCGACTAAAGTAAAATTTTAGCATCTGTAAAATATAAATTTCTTAACACTGCATGGAATGCCTGAAGAGCATATCTTACAGAATGTTAAAGAAGTGACATGAGAAATGTCTTGAAAATTTGCAGATTGATCTTTATTAGAACACCAGGTGGAAAGACTAATGGTGAACAAAGCACACTAGTTGTCATGAACACATTTCTAGGTAGGAACCAATGTGATGGAAATACACACCACATTGCCTGTGTTTAGTAAGTCCTTGTGTCTGGCTTCCCAGGTGTAATTCAACTAGATGTGATTAAGGTAATCAACAAGATGTGATTAAGATGAAAAAGTAATGATGCTATGGAGACCTGAGATGTTTTAGAAACCCCTGAAAGGATTTGCATAGAATGTGAGAAGTCATCAGGTTTTAAAGATACGTGGCAATATAGCAGGAAGAGCATGGGAGGCATGGTCATGGAGGAACTAGAGCTAGGAGGATAGAATGAAGACAGAGCCATTTCCTAAACTACTTCTTTTAAGACAGAAAAGAGCAGATGTCCAGTAACTAGGACTGGAATGAAGAAGCAAAGCAAAGCTGAGTCTCTGTACTCTGACTAGGGACTTGATTTCTTTTAGAAAATGGAGTAATGCTGAATGTACATTCAGATGCTGATGATTCTGACTTAGGTTTTGAGAGGCTATTATGTGTATGGAATTCTTCACTCCACCAACTATATGGAGGTGGCATTGCCTACCTGTTTTATCAAGGAAGCCATGGACTTAGGTTACTAGCTTTAAATGCCATTCTGACTAAGACTGCTTGTTGCCTACCTAATATTCACCCTTTGCTTTTTTAATCAAAGAGTCCTGATATTTTTCAGGGTGGTACCTCAACTAAGAGTGTATTTCCCAGCAAGGTGTGACTAGATGACTGAGTTCTGGCCTGAAAGCTGTTGGGTGGCACGTCCAGAAAAGTTCCTTAAAAAGGAATGAGATGTGCCTCTTTTTGCCTTCTTCCTTTTACCTTCCTGTTTCCTGGACTGTGGGTGTGATGGCTGCAGCTAGAGCAGCCACCTTGTGACGGTGAGAATATAAACCATATATGTATGAGAACGGTGAAGCAGAGAGAACACTGACTGCCCAGTGATTTTGATCACACCAGCCTGGACTGCCCACTTCTGAACTTTTCAATATAAGAAGACCAACCCTGGGTATTATCTTAAAACAGATGACCTAATCGCGACTGATACAGTCACATAGCTAGAACTTCCAGAGCAGGAACCATGAAGTATTCAAGACATCTGACTTATTCTTTCCACTCTGGACAGTTACCAAAGCAGGTCTGTTAAAGACAGTATCTGGGAGTTCCTGTCGTGCGTGACTCAGTGGTTAACGAATCCGACTAGGAACCATGAGGTTGTGGGTTCGATCTCTGGACTTGCTCAGTAGGTTAAGGATCCGGTGTTGCTATGAGCTGTGCTGTAGGTTGCAGATGCGGCTCGGATCCCACGTTGCTGTGGCTGTAGCGTAGTCCAGCGGCTGTAGCTCCGATTAGACCCCCTAGCCTGGGAACCTCTACATGCCGCGGGTGTGGCCCTAAAATGACAAAAGACAAAAAAAGAAAAAAAAAGACAGTATCTAAATGGGACAATAATCAAGATTTGACACCAAATTATTTCTCAAATACTTTGGGAGAGCATAGAAGTTACTTAAAAGTTCTATAGTGGAACATCATTTTATATTTCGGTTCCTGGTTTGGAGGTTTAAAAAGGCTCAGTCTTTCTCTCCTTGGTTGAATACGGAAATAACTCCCCCTTCTTATCTGCTCGTGAGTCTTGTTAGAATTTTGGTCCAGTGGCTGCTGTGCCTGGATTGTGTAAAATATAAGCTATGGGAGGCCAAAACGGTCTCCTCTCCCAGCCAACTCACACATGATTCATGGCATTCCAGGAAAAGCAGAGCTAGCCTGGCTACCCAAACCTGACCCTGAGTCATTTCCAGCAACCGTGAAAGCCCAGTGCTATGGCGTGCAGCTGTACAAGCATTCTTTGGGAGCTGTACGCTCATCCTTTCTAGAATAAATATTAAATCATCCACACTGGTAATACCTGTGGTCTCTGAACTCTACTTTTAGAATTGAGTAGAGACTCTGTCATGATGGCAGTTTGCTTCTGTGACCTTGTTTTAGTACTAAAATACTTCTTCTCTATCACAGAGCGTTTATCTATGACAATAAAAAGGTTCTTGAAGAATTCACCAGAGTCATAAGGCACACAAACCAATGGTCACCTCTCCCAAGGAAATTCTTGACCCTTCTAGACTATCTCCAACATGAACGTAGGTGGCTAATAAGGACAGTACTGATGAGAGTTCCCACTGTGGTGTAGTGGGTTAAGAATTTGACTGCAGCGGCTCTAATCACTGGGGAGGTACAGGTTCGATCCTCCGCATGGCACGGTGGGTTATAGGATCTGAGCTTGCCACAGTTGTGGGGTAGATTGCAGCTGCAGTTGCAGCTCGGATTCGACCCCCGGCCCAGGAATTTCCATATGCTGTGAGGGCGGCCATTGGAAAAAAAAAAAAAAAGGAAAGAAAAAGAACAGTCTTGATCTTACACAATATGCTATCTGCTTTTCTCTCTTTATCAGACTGTTTATTCCCTCTGTAATGTCCTTATAAGCTACGTTCTCATCTGTGTCATTAACTCCTTTGTTTCAACACACTTGAGGAATATGCAGTGTTTCAATGAATAGGTGTTTTGTTTTGTTTTGTGTGTGTGTGTGTTTCCTTCGGTCTTTTTAGGGCTGCACCTGAAGTGTGTGGAGTTTCCAAGGCTAGGAATCAAATCAGAGCTGCAGATGCTGGCCTACACCACAGCCACAGCCATGCCAGATCTAAGCCACATCTGCAACCTACACCACAGCTCACGGCAACGCTGGATCCTTAACCCACTGAGCGAGGCCAGGGATCAAACCTGAGTCCTTATGGATACTAGTCAGAATCATTTCCACTGAGCCGCAATGGGAACTCCTCAACGAATAGTTTTGCAAGACCGTCTTATATATCCATATGTTAACTGACCATTCTTTCCGATCAATGGGTAATAATAATACATTCAAGCTCACAGATGTAATAAGGATTCTGCGCATTTCTGCCTATTTTTGTCTCCAAAGTGTACAGCAATGGAAAGTTCTTTATTTCGTGCCATAACTTTTCAAAATTCGGTCCTTTTTTCCCTGCAGCTTTAACTCTGTATCCATTACACATCTTTGTTTCATATAATAGCTGTTCTCACAGATACTCCAAATTGTTTCAGAAGGTAAAATCAGAGTTTCCTGCAAGGCATGAAGATGAAAGATTGGATAAGCTGGTATTTTGGGTCATGAATAAGTTACATGCTTCCTTGAAAATCCCGACCGTCTTTGTGTACGTGTTTTGAATTGCACTGACCCAGTTGGAGGCAGACAGCAGATTCCCTGGAGAAGGAAGCCAAGGACTGAAGGTAGTCTAAGCAAGACTTCTGCCTCAGGCTCTTAAATCTGAGTACTTTCTCTTGCCAGGTGAGAGGCTAATTTACTTTCTTAAATAATCATTTTCACCCAATATAATGTACCAGAAATCTCATTATTTTAATAGCTGTTGAGTATGCACCTTGTTTCTTTTACCAAGAAAGAAAGAAACCACTCACCATCTCACTTTTATCCATCAAAATAATTGGACTGAAAATCAAATGAAATTTTTTGAGGCAATCACTTAGAACAGTTGCTCTCTGATTTATCAACTATGAGTGGGCTGTTGAAAAATCAGTTCTCTGGTTGATGGACCGTATAATGTGCTGCGTGTTTCCTAAGGCTGCTGTACTGAACACAAATCTCTTGCTGAAAGAAGTACACTGAAATGGGTAACAAATTGTGCATTAGAAGGCACTAGAAGGATGACCGTCGGTCTGCCATGGAAAACGTATAACCCAGAAACACGCTTATTGGGAGGATAAAGCATGAAGTTAAGAGAAAGGAAGGGCAGAGAGGGGAGAATCACTGACAAAGAGCTTCTGAATGTGATGTTGAACAACACTGCGGCCTTTCACAAATCAATTTGACATTGTCTTAACCTTTCCCTGGGGGAGGGGAGGCCCACGATTCCTGAGACTTCCAGCATTCATCATTGTGGCAGTCTTACATTTATTTGTACATTACTTGATTCTCTGGCTTCCCCACTAGAGAGAAAGTAAGCTTCACAGAGGAGGGGACCATATTTATATTTTTCTTTTCTTTTCACCACTTTAATCCCCAGCACCCATCGCAGTGCATGGTGCTGTGTACTCCGGGAAGACGTGTGGCTTGAATGAGTGAATGCTTCATCACGGAGCATGATGCTAACAGACAGATGTCTTGACAAACCAGATTAATGCGAAGAAAAGCTATAGAATGATACAGTGCAATTTTGGAATTCTAATTTTACAAGAAGCAGTTTGTTATGTGCAAGTACATTCAGTGGGTGACAGGTCAAGCCCTGAGCAAAATGATGAAGCAGACATCAATCTGTCTCTTCTGTTCTCTTCACACTATTCCTCCCCTTCAAGGACATGGGCCTTGTCATTTCTCTGATCAGTCAAAACCTGCTTTGAGGGCAGGGGGTGGCATCAGTTGCTGAAACCTCAGCGTGTACTTCTTTCAAGGTCTACTAACTGACTCCACTTAAATTTTCTTGTTCAGAAAAAGGCACACTTTTAAGACTAGGGAGGCGTCCACAGGAGAGGAACTGAGGCCTCAGGCCGCCAGCCACGTGAGTGAGCCATTCAGGAAGACCAAACAGGTAGCTAACTACTCTGGGTGTATTAACTGTGTGCTTCTGATGCTTTGATGTCCTGAGGCCCTGCTGACCCCGAGGGGCTGCTGACGCCCAGAGCTGGTCAAGTCCTACAGATGGTATAAGACTTGCCTGCAAATGGACCTTTCATATGCAGACGGACTGATTCAGAGTCCATACGGGCAATCACCTCCCTGATTGAGTTCTTTCACTTGGAGCCACTAATCATCCCAGGGCCAGATACTAGACAACTGGGGACAGCCCTACACCCAGAGCCCAGTGAAATTATTCAGATTAGCCAATCCTAAAGCTCTACTCTGACTCTCCCCTCCCCTGCCTTTCCCCCACAGAAACCACAATAAAAGGCTCTAGCCCCTGTCTTTCCCCTCTCCTCCTTTTTCCTCCTGACAGACATCAGTGCCTCCCCACATGGCACTGAGTGGTGTGACATGCCCTCTCCTCTTGGGGACTGCAACAAACTATTTTTTCTGTAGTAAATCATCTCCTTATGGGTTGGCCTCATCATAAGTGAATAATAATAAAACCTACATTTTATTCTTTCTCAGGACTGCTTTGGCAATCTAGGGGGTCTTTTGTAGTTCCTATACAAATTTTAGGACTGCTTTTTCTATTTCTGTTTTCAAAAAGTCATTAGAATCTTGATAGAGACCGCACTAAATCAATAGATAGCTTTAAGTAGTACAGACATTTTAACAATTAATTCCAATCCATGGACATATAAATGGAATACCTTTCCATTTATTTGTGTCTTCTTCCATTTCTTTTACCAATGTCTTCATGTTCTCAGTGTCTAGATCTTTTGCATTCTTGGTTAAATTTAGTACTAAGTATTTTACTATTTTTGATGGTATTGTAAATGGGACTGTCTTATTTCATTTCCAGTTAATTCACTGTTGGTGTACAGAAATGCTGATTTTTGTACAAAATGAGGCCTACAGATCAAGAGGATTGCCCTTGAAAAAATAGTTATCCTCACAGATTCCAAGAGGAGGGAGCACGCCAAACCACAGTTGGGGGCTACACAGGGAAATGCCAAGACTGCTTAGGAGGCAGAGGTAGTGGGCAAGGGCCTTTTTTATGGTTTCTGTGGGGAGGAACCAGTGAGGCAGAGTAAACAAGTTTGGATCGGCTAATCTGAGTAATTTCAAAGGACTCTGTCTCTAGCTGTTTTGTACCTGGCCTTGGGATGGTAAGGGCAGGGGTAAAGTGGCTGAGAGTATAAGTATAAAGAACGTGTTGGGGGGGGGGTGGGCTCTCCAATGGCTGGTTTGCATATGAAAGGTGCATTTGCAGGCCAGTATCAGCAAGGTGTCAAAGCATCACGAAATTAGAAAATAAAAAAGCATAATTAATATACCTCTTGAAGCTGGAAACAACAAGGAAAGAAAAGGCTTTTCCTCTAGAGCTTCCATAAAGGAACTCAGCTCAACTGATACCTTGAGTTGAGCCAAGAGAGATCAGCATTAGACTTGGACTTCTAACCTACAGACCTGTAAAAGAATAAATCTGTGTGGTTTAGAGCCACGAATTTTGTGGTGATGTGTTACAGCAGCCATAGGAACAAATACACTCCTCAAGCCTTCACCCACTAATTTTAGTATTTGTTGATGGTTCTTGCCTAAATCAGTTATGATTTTGATGATGTTTCTCATTCCATTGTTCCTTCTATTTAAGACTTGGTTTCCTACGATAAGGACAAGATTTTCTCCCTCCTCCTCATTTATGTATTTATTTATGTCAATGTGGACTCATCGTTTCTTATTTTGTTCAAGAGATTATAATCCTTAATTTTCATTATTTATTTTGATGCTCAATTTTTTCCTGATTTTGTCAATAGAGCACCTTTGAGTTGGCTTCTGTGAATTTTTGAGTCTGTTGGGAAAACTATGCATCTGGAAATCGTACCGTGAAGTTAATTTTCTTAGGTGTGATGATGGTATTAAGATTATATAGGAGAATTTCCCTCTTCTTGGAAGACATATTTAGGGGGTGAAGTGTCACGATATTTGCAACTTACTTTGAAATGGGTCAGCAAACAAAAAGGCAGGATTTTTGCATGACTTATGGGTTGTGTATATACATTGAGAGAGAGAGAGAAAGAAAGATGTCAAAATGTCAAAATGATCATATCACTGTAGAAGATACACAGATATCATGTGCTAGTCTTTCAATGTTTCTGCACACTTAAAATTTTTCACAATAGAATTTTAGGGAAAAATAACAAAAAAAGAAAACTTTTTAAAAAAGCTGATCCACTTCTCTCAACATATGGTTGTATATATGGCATACACTTACGGCTTCACTGTCTTTCATTCAGATCTAGGATACAAGAATAGTAAGTTTCTACATCAACATTTCTATGTGCCAGCTTACATCTGGCCTCTGCAATTCAATTAAAGTTTGTCCATAAATTGCCTGAAAGCACTGACCTCATTAAAGTATGTGAGCGCTGCTTCTCAGATCTCATCTACACATTTTTATTTGTTCTTATGGACAAAGTTATTTTATAATCCAACCTCTATCTACGCCCTAAGTTTTAATCAGTAATGGCCCATAAAGGGAGTTTTAATATGTAAAATTTGTGGAAATGAGTAGTCCAGCAAAACCTAACCAAAAGAGAGTGAAAAAGCAATGAGAACCTCAGTATTTGATTTTTTTTTTAACCAGTCTTTCAGAGCCTTCTGTACATAACCAGGCTTATGCATTTGTGATCAGAGAGCTTTGGCAGGGACAGAGCTGATGGGGGTGCTGCAAGAAAGCTGATTCGCTTGTAAGCCATCCAGGCAGGGGCTCTGTGGTAGTTTTAAAATATGTCTACAGAATGCAAATTGGTGCAGCCACTATGGAGAACAGTATGGAGGTTACTCAAAAAAACAAACAACAACAACAAAAAAAAAAACACTAAAAAATGGAGTTGCCATATGACCCAGCAATCCCACTCCTGGGCATCTATCTGGAGAAAACTTTAAATCAAAATAATATATGCATCCCAGTGTCTATAGCAGCACTGTTTCTAATTGTTAAGACAAGGAAACAACCTAAATCTCCACTGACAGATGAATGGATAAAGAAGATGTGGTACATATACACAATGAAATACTACTCAGTCATAAAAAGTAATGAAATAATACTATTTGCAACAACCTGGATGGCACTAGAAATTATCATATTAAGTGAAGTAAGTCAGAGAAAAACAAATATGATATCATTTGTATATGGAATCTAAAATATGACACAAATGAACTTATCTATAAAATAGCAACAGATTCGCAAACAAGAGAGAACAGACTTGTTGCCAAGGTGGGGGAGGGCAGAGGAGGGATGAACTGGGAGTTTGGGACTAGCAGATGCAAACTATTACATACAGAATGGATAAACAAGAAGGTCATACTGTATAGCACAAGGAGCTATATTTAATACCTTGTAATAAATCATAATGGACAAAAATTTTAAATACATCCACAAATTCTTTGAAACTTCTCCCCTTCAAAAGATAGAGACCAATACCCCTGCCATGGAGCATGGACTAAACTTAATGATTCACTTTTCAAAAAACAGAGTATAGTAGAAGTGATCTTGTGTGAATTCAGAGTCAAGGGTTTCAGTATGGTGGCTTCCTCCTTGCTCTCTCTCTCATGGCTCAGCTGCCAAGTCATCAAGACACTCAAGCAGCCCTTTGGAGGGCACAGTGGAGAAGAACTGAGGCCTCCTGCCAAGTGCCATGAGAGTGCACCAGCTTCGAAGTGGATCTCCTAGCCCCAATTGAGCCTTCAGCTGACTGCAGTCCTATTAGAGACCCTGAGACAAAAGCACCTGAATTCCTGACCCCTAGTAACTGGGAGCTAATAAATATTTATTATTTTGAGCCACAACATTTTAGGGTAATTAATTACAAGGCAACAGCTAACTTAGGCCCTCAGAATGTCATTATATAGGTCCAGTCATCGTGTTTCAGGGTCTGGGAAATTTTCTCATCCTCCTATCCAACTGCAATGTAAGGCTTCACACAGGAAAATCCACTGAAGAGATCTTCCCAGATTCCTGGTATTGGTAGATGTAGCCTATGACTCTACACTTCCCTGTTAAGTCAAAAGGGTTTTTGTGGAAGTGACTTTCCATTGGGGGAAGAAGCACCACTTGGTTAGTGTGTATTCTAGTGGCAGAAAATCCTTTAGGAAATACATGAACCCAGAATCTCCAGGATTGCATTTGATCCTGCAACAAGTGCGTGATGTAGGTGCTAGTTGCCTATCTCAAAGTCAAGGGAATTGAAATACTATGCTTTAGGGATGTATACAAATTTGGGGGAATAGTGAAGATCTTGGGGGGGTTCCTCATAAATATCCAATGACTTCTGCAATGAAGACGAGACAAAGCAAGACATTAAGAAGGCGACAGATATAAGGCACTGAGTGCAGGGGAAAAGGTTGCCTCCTGGCTCTCGATGAGACCTTCTCAAGGATTACTTCATGAAAGGCTGTGTGAAGCCCTAATCAACTTGACGTGGTCCTCAACGCCCAGTTCCCTTGAGGCCTTGGAAACTCAGCCAGCTCCAGTCTCAACAAAGGGTCAACACAAGGCTGCTTTCCTTTAAACTTCTGCCTCCTGTGAAGGAAGCAGCTGAGGGTCCTGCGGGGCAAAAGCGGCTGATCCCTATGTTCTCAAAGACACTGCGAGCTGGGGAATGGAAAGGGCTCTTTGGAGCTTTATGTTGTGTCAGGAATTTTAAAGTCACCATCTGGGGAAGTTACATGGCAGTGTTAAACCTGATATGGGATGTAAGAGAAACCCCAGACCTGCTGGTCTGTTCTCAGGACTGCAGCCAAGGGTATTCACTGCTCTAATCAGGCTTTGAAAGGCAAAGCACCAGTGGTCTTAAGCCAAAGAGATAGATCCTTGTCGCTCCCTTCTCCTCACTCTGAGTTGGTCTCTTTATCCACAAATGGAGATCAAATGTTTTCTCAGATCTTTCCTGGCTCCAACACTTATGGTTCCATGATTCCTCTAGAAAGTAGTGAGAGACTCTAATGCATGCAAAGAATGGATCCACATTGTTCTCCTTGGGTACTTCCAAGAGTTCAGTGTTTGCCTTGGTACACACCTAGTTTTTCTCACTTAGCCCTGGATTTATGAATACAAACTCTTCAGCTATGGAAGATGGGATACACTTGGTTTGCCTTTGTTCTTCCTGGAAACAACCGGAAAAAAAAGGATGTAAGGCTGTTTATGAGTAATTTCTTTCTGGTTAATGTTGTGGAAGATCCCGAAGTCATTTAGAGAAGTAGGGAAATCCATTTGAGGAAAATGTGGTAATTCAGAGTAGGGCATTTTTCAAGTAATTTTGCTTTGAAAGCAGACTGACATTAAGAAAGAGTACTGGAAAAGAGAAAATCTTATTTGTGACCCAGTTATTAATATAATGAGGAGTTAATACAGGTATAGGGAATATTTCACTTTTTAATTCCTTCTCTGGTATATTTCCTCAAACTGACAAAAAATAAATGACCACGTGAGATGAGTAACTGTGGCTTTTCCCCAGAAATTTCTAATGTATATTTTCATTTTAACTTAACACAGTCATACTAAAAATGACAGAAACACTGAGCTAGGCTTCTGTAGGTATTTAAAATGCACATTGCATGCAGCAACATGGATGAACCTAGAGGCTATCATACTAAGTCAAGTCAGACCAAAAAAAGACAAATATATGGTGTCACTTACATGTGGAATCCAACAACAACAACAACAACAAAAAGATACAAATGAACTTATTTACAAAACAGGAAGAGATCCACAGACATAGACAACAAATTTATGGTTACAAAAGGGGAAAGTGTGTGGGGAAGGATAAATTAGGACTTTGGGATTAACATACACACACTACTATACATAAAATAGATAATCAATAAGGACCTACTGTATAGCACAGGGAACTGTACACAGTATTCTGTAAAAACCTATAAGGGAAAAGACTCTGAAAAAGAATATATATATACTTCTTTACATATATATATATACTTTTACATACATATATGTATATTCATATGCACGTAAAACTGAATCACTGTGCCTAACACCACACTGTAAATCACCTATACTTCAACTAAAAAAAAAAAAAAAAAAAGGCACGGGAGATCCTGCCATGGCACAGTGGGTTGGGAATCCCACTACAGCAGCTCAAGTCACTGTGTGGACATAGGTTCAATCCCCAGCCTGGCACAATGGGTTAACAGGGTCTCATATTGCTTCAGTTGTGGCGTGGTTCTCAGTTGCAGCTCAGATTCAGTCCATGGCCCGGGAACTTCCATGTGCCACAGGTACAGCTGTAACATTAAAAAAAAAAGGGGGGGGGCAATGCATATAATCTAGCAATCATATCCAGAGAGGATAAAAACTCTAATTAGAAAAGATACACGAACCCCTATGTTCACAGCAGCACTATATACAGTAGCCAAGACGTGGAAGCAACCTAAATGTCCATAAATGAATGAATGGATAAAGATGTGGTATATAAATACAATCGAATATTACCCAGTCATAAAAAAGAATAATGGAAAAGAGTCTGATAAAGAATATATATAAAACTAAATTACTTTGCTGTATACTGAAAACACTGTGAATCAACTAATTCACTATACTTCAATAAGAAAAATAAAAAAATCTCACCCTTCCTTAGAACTTTAGTATGGGGTAGCAGAAAGGTTCAATTTTTAAATCCTTGGTTTTACCCTTTTTTATCTATGTGAAGTTGAGCAAATACCTTCCAACTGTGACTGTCAATTTCTATAAAATGGAAAAAACTTGGACTTTTTGTAAGGATTCCTGAAAATGGATGTAAAGCACATGGTAAGAGTTCAATAAATGATATTTTAAAAATTATTTTTTAAAATGCACAATGCTATCCAAGAGAATTTTCTGCAACAAGAGAAAGTTCTGCATTTGTCCCGTCCAAGAGAGTAGTCCCTCACCACGTGAAAGGTAGCCAGGGTACCCAGAGACCTGACTTTTTTTCAGTTGAGCTTTAATCGGTACACATTTACATTTAGATAGTGCCATGTGGCAAGGGACTGCTGGGTTGGATGGATAGCGCTGGTCTGAAGTTCTAATAGGTCATCCTGACTTTGACATGTTTCTCATTCGTGTTTTTTAAAGCATGTAGTATAGTCAGACTAACTAGGTTCAGATCCTTGCTTCCCCCTTTTGCTAGCTATGTGACAGTGGCCAAGACATTCAACCTTTCTGAGACTTGTAACATAACTACTACATCTGGAAAGGGAGTGGAGTGGGTGGCTGAGCCTAGCTCACTCCTGTTGGTTCCTACATCTTGACCACATGATTGAAAAGGCAGATGACGTCACAAGGAAGAGCTGAGACCCTAGTAACTAAGGTCATCACCCCAGACGTTCTGTGATTGCTTCTTTTTAATCTTTGCTCGCTGGGGCTATGGTTGACCCTTCCAAAGAGCAGTGGCAGGAGTCCAAGGCACGTGACCCCGTGAAGCCAGGGCCGGCTCCTCAGTCCATGCTCCCCCAGTGTCTCGCACCTTCCACCTTCTGAGTGTGCCTGGCTGGGGTTAGGATAACAAGACAACACCAAGATAAATAAGACCTGCACTCTTACATGCCCCTCAATTGCAGCATCTCATGTAATCCTCGGAGACATGATTTTCACTCCCATTTTATCAATGAGGAATGGGAAGTTCTCTGAGGTCGAATTGCCAAAGCTGCACTGTTACTAACAGACTGGGATCAAGCCAGGATCTTCCTAGCTCTAGGTCCACTTTCCTATTCATCACTGCGCACATTCAAATGCTGATTGCTGTCCCCACTTCATATTCTAATTTACACTTTTTGTCAGCACCCTGGTGGATCCTACTTTTTTGATTCAGCTAGCAGATCACGCTTTGAAAAACATGACCAAAAACTCCCCTCCCTCAGAAAAGAACTCGAGTGGAGTTATGTAAAATCAGAGGTTCTCTACTAGAGGTGACTTTGCTCCCAAGGGGGTCACGTGGCAATGACTGGAGACATTACTAGTTGTCACAGCTTGGGAGGAGGGTGGGTAGAGGCCAGGGCTGCTGCTAAACTTCCTACAACCCACACAGAGGACAGCCCCCGCCCCCACCCCTACCACAAGGAATTTTCCAACCCAAGATGTCAATACTCCTGGGTTTAAGAAAATTTGACTTAAATAAAGCAAAGCTGGGACCTCAAGTATCCCCGGGACAGGAAACCACAGCCTACAATGCAAAATGAAAAAATTAATTCCCTTCTTGACTTGGTTTCAAGCAGCCCAGGTCCCAGTGATTTACACAAATTTAAGGCAATGATTCTCAACTTTCTCAGAACCAGTGTGCCTTTTTTTTTATAACATATATTTTATAACCACTCCTTTTCTACCTTGAAATGAAAATCATACAATAAACCTAAGTATACAAATAATTTTGAAAAAGCAATATAATGTTATGATTGTAATACATCAGGGAGAAATAAAAAGACAGTCTATAATAAAAGGCATTTTGAGTTGTATAAAGCTACACTAGTAAAATTGTCAGATGCTTGTGCCTATAAGCAGGATTGCCAAGGATGCAACTACTATAAATGCCAGTAGATACAAGTGTGTGTTACTGAAGGAAGATGAGCAGTGTCATGATTTTCCAGAACAGCGAACGGCTTGTGCTAAAGTTCCATCCCAAAGAAAACACAGTCTTCTGGTTCACATGGTATTTTGCTTCCAGAAAAACTCAATGTTCATTAAGATTGTGCTAAAAACACTTTGTATTTGTAAAATGATGTGACTGTCTGTCCTCAGACAATCCTGAGCAGATTTTCGTACTTTCAGATTTTCATGACTGTGTCCTTCTAGCAAGACCTGCAGGAGTCCTGGAGGACCCAGGGGAAATCCTTCCTTGTCCTGGGCTTTATGAACAACGAATGGCGCCTGAAACCCCCAACTGTGGCTCATCAACATCTAGGGCACTCCCTGGCCCCACTGCCTTCTTGAGGGAAAACCAAAAACACACAACCAAATACCCTCAGTTCCCTTTAGAGGTGTACCCTCTCTGCAAAACCACTGATTTAAGGGATTTTAGAAAGTCATTTTAATTAGAAATGATTATTGCCTTATATGCTGATTATAATACTTAACCCCATCTCTGATCCCTGCCTTTACTCCCCACCAAGAAAGAGACCCCGTGTATACGGAAAGTTGAATAGAGTTTGTGCCTTAAAAATCACCAGAGTGTACCCTCAGGGCTGATCATCTCTGCCATGAAAGATCTGGAGGGTGAACTTCTCAGCATTCTGCTCTTTGGGATGTGCAGTATCTCAAAGTCTACCTTTTTTCTCCGTATACCAAATCTGTGTAATGATTTTGGCACAGAATGTCATTGCTTAACGGACAGAAAACCGTGCTGGAAAATGTAATGTTGGAAGATGCTGTAAAGAACAGGGCCCCCGACGCCAACTTGTAAGTAGTTTGAATGTTTCTCAATTTATTCACAGTGGCTCAAATTAGGGGAGATCTTCCTATTTGGCTACTGTCTCCACTATCATCCTTGTTGTGCAAATACCCTGGGATCTCAAATAGTGGGCTCCACACCCTTCCTTCCCCGGGGTTGGGAGCAGCACAGGGATTTCAGCTATCTGCCTGCGATCTGGACGTCCAATGAGTGAAACACTCACAAGCAGAGAAAGGGGGAGCTGGATTCCACAGATGCCATTTTCTCTTCTCCCTCCCACCTTTGGCCACTCATATTTATCGTTATCTTTCCATTTTTCAGGCAGAGAGAGTAACATCTGGCTGCTCTGGGCTGCTGCTAAATCTTTCTAACATTTACCAATTGCCATGGTGTAAATAACCGCCATGTTGTCTGATATCAAACCACAAACTGTATCAACGAATGTGGAGTTTCAACGAATGTGGAGTTGGGGAGAGAAGAACAGTAGTATTGTATGGTACTTCCACAACGCAGATATAATAGACATAATACTATCAAGAACATAGGTAATAGTAACATTTTAAAATGATTTTAGATTTACAGCAAAGTTGCACAGATAGTATGGTTCCCACATACCTTTCATTTAGCTTCCCGTAATGTTAACGTTTCCTATAGTTCAAGTACCAGAGTGTATTTATCAAAACTAAAACATTAACGCTGCTACCACTGAGAGATGATGTGTTATATCTAGCACAAAGAGAACTGTGCACGTTGCCTAGTCTATGCTGTCTGCAACATACCTTGTTACGAGGCACTGTGATTTCACCATACTGAACTTTATTTCCCTGAAGAAAAAAAAAAGAAAGAATTTGGTCAGACTTAGACTATACCTGTTGGATTCTGTTGCTCTGATAAATGTCATCTGTACCGGGCCTGTCAAGACAAAAAAGAAGTTTAAAAACCTTTGAGAATGGGCAGCTGTCCAAGAGTTATAAGCAGGAAAATAGTACGAACAGACCAGAGTTTTTAAAAGATTATTCTGGAAACTATAGAAAGAATACATCGAAGCAAACAGGCCAGCTAGAATTAAAAATTTAACAGCCCAGGAAGGACCTAATGAAGTTTGAAATTAAGGCAAGTGCAACGGTGATGAAGAAACAAAAAGAGATACTAAGGAGACAGAATCTACAGGAGTCCGTAAATGATTGACAGTGTAACTGGGCACCCAGAGTGCAGTTTCTGACTTCAAGAGAATGCTGGACTGTATAGCACAGGGGACTACATTCAATATCCTGTGATAAATCATAATGGCAAAGAATATGAAAAAGAATGTGTGCATATACATATACACGTGTGTGTGTGTGTGTGTGTGTGTGTGTATCTGAATCACTTTGCTGCACAGAAGATACAAATCCAACATTTTATATGAACTCTACTTCAATAAAATAAATTTTTTAAAAAATGCATGGGTGTGGGAGAGGATAGATTGGGGGTTTGGGATCAGCAGATGCAAACTGTTCAATATAAAATGGGTAAACAAGGCCCTACCGTATAGCACAGGGAGCTATATTCAGTATCATGTAATAAACCATAGTGAAAAAGAATATGAAAAAGATATATATCATATTCATATTGCTGTCCAGCAGAAACTAACACAACACTGTAAATTAACTATACTTCAAAAATTTTTTTAAAAAAGAAAGAACGCTGGAGAGGGGACATGTGTCAAGGTCAGCTTCTGACAGGTTCTTTGAAGTGCTTGTGGGCACACCAAGAAGCCTGAGCGGATCAAATTCATCCTCAGAAACCTTTCTCCCCCCACGTCTTGGATGCTGGGATCACTTTGTGGAGTTGAATTTCCTACATTCAAGTTCCCGATCTTTCTCTCTGTAGTGTAATTTAAAGAGTAAGCAGAGAACAAAGCCAGAACTCAAGAAGCTTCGTTCAAAGCCCAATTTCTCTCCCTCTCTACTTCTACTGAACCTGAGAATGGGGAAGAATAAAGAACGGCTGGGAACGGCCCACACATCTTCTTCCTGCTTCCTAGAGGACACAGGCAGGGCTGAGCAGTGTTTCCAGGGCGCCTGGAATTCCAAGGTGGACACTGCGGGGCGCCTCCATGTTGGCCTCTAAACTTGCTTGAATCGCTGAGCTGTTCACTTGGGTGTAATCTGACACATGATGTAACCGTGGGCCGTCTGGATTCATCAGCTCCAGCTGTTGGACCTCCCTGCTTTGTGTGGGGGTTCAAGCCTCCCCATCTGTTCCTGGGACTGCCCCACTTTTCTCTGCTTGAGCCCCCAGCCACTCCAGATGGCTCTTTCTTAGTATTGGTATTACAGCTCATTTTTCTCTGATTAGTGGCTCAGCCCCAATTTGCGTTGAACATTTTTAAAGCACCCCTATCCTTTTCATCACCTTAGGCATTTCTAGAGGTTAATTTATGCTACATGTGCATGTATGTGCATGTCTGTAATGGCCAGAATGCACGCACGTACAGAACTTCATTCTTTTTACCTTTCACACACCACAACCTAGGCTCAGAAAGAGTATTTCTACAATACTCTTGAACTTGACTTGGAGTCTCTACAATGGCTGTGGGTAAAAAGATGACAGGGCCTCTGACATGTGGAGGATTCTTTCCAAAATCCTTCTCCACCACACTTAAAGACTACTCTGAAACCACACACAAAAAAAGAAAATTTAACAGCCACAAGGGTCTATCCTATATCCTGCTACTCAGGTCAAGGAGATTCATTTTTGTTTCTGAGAATCCTGTCTGTAATTACAACACTCAAGTTCAAACAAAATGGGGATTTTCAGGGGTGGTTGAGAAAGACCGTCAGCTCACAGACTCTGCCTGGCAGCTACAGCCCCAAGCTGGGGACTGTTTTCTCACCAGCAAACCAGGGGATGGGCTTTTTGAATAACACCTGTTACCACACCTGCCGTCAGTCCTCCTCTTCATGGGGCAAAGGGCAGAATCACACAAATGCTTCACTTCCTTGAGGGAATATTTTAGAGCAGTAGTAATTTTCATTTATTATTTCATGCCTAATAATTTGCACTGTTTTTTTTTTTTCGCAATGATGATGGAAGTGGTTCCACCTATATATATTTATTTATTTATTTTGGCCACGCTCATGGCATGAGCAAGTTCCTGGGCCAGGGCTCGAACCCAAGCCACACCAGTGACAACACCAAGTCCTTAATCCACAAGGTCACCAGGGAACTCAAGAAGTGACAACATCTAAAATAGTTTATTTTGGATAACTTCGCAATGTTTAGGCTTCAGACAGTTGATAAAATATTAATTATACCACTGCCAGCCTGAGAAGTACACATGATAAAGCCCTCCTCCTCAAAAAGAAACGCCTAAGAGTACAAATTCCAGGGGTCAAGCTATCCTTCCTATAGAATGTTTTGGGCTCAGTCAAGTCTCACTCCAGAAGTCCAAAATTTACCTTTACCCTTGGCTCCATTCTGAGCACCAGCAAGAATTAAGTGCTCAGAATGTGATGGCATAATGTGATGGGATTGTGTATTTCATCAGATGATTTCTTATTTTAATTTGATTTTTATGGCTGCACCTGCATATGGAAGTTCCTGGGCTAGGAGTTGAATTGGAGCTATAGTTGCTGGCCTACACCACAGCCACAGCCATGCCAGATCCGAGCTGCATCTGTGACCTATGGCACATAGGCAACGCCAGATCCTTAACCCACTGAGGCCAGGGATCAGCCTGCATCCTCACGGAGTCTATGCTGGGTCTTTAACCTGCTGAGCCACAATGGGAACTCTTGATTTTTATTTAATTGTGGTAGTTGTCTGGGGCCTGAGTGAGGCCTTCCTTTTCCATGCTTTTTTTTTTTCCCCAAAACAAAGGATTTTTCTTAGCTTGTTGCTCCCTGGTATGGCTTTATCATACTCTTTAAGAAGCAAACAGAATTGATGTAAAAAATACATGCATTTATACGGAAATCTGAATTAAATATAGTGAGGAATCCAGAAGGGGGAGCTCATGGGCCCTTCCAGGACAGCAAAGAACAAGGGAAAATCTCCCTCTTCTTTCCTAGCAAAGACTCAGCCCCTGGAAAGTGCTTGCCCCTCTATAAAAGCTTCTTTATCTTGCCATGCGGGGACTTGCCCATGGCTTGCCATGGCCAAGGTTGCAGACAGGGAATGGCAATTCTCTGCTGACCCCAAGTAAACCCATCTTTCCTGCAGAAATATTTGGCGGTCTGTTTATTTCTGGTCAGGAATATGGAGAAAGCAAATCCAAGATCTTTTAAGACTGATTTCTCTGGTTTAAAAAGATAATCATGGTACCAGCTGGGCTTGGGAGGAACTCGTGATCCTGCGAAGGTTGTCACAGGTTGGCTTGCTTTCTTTTTGCTCTAAGCCAGGAAACTTCTATGAAGCCAGTCTCACCCACAAAGTTCCATTTTCTTGAATATGCAAAGCCCACGTTTAAGGGAGGGTTTTTCGTTGTTAAGTGCTCACTCTCATTTAAAATGTGATCAGCATATATTCTCTCAAAAACGACAATCACCTCAAAACCCACCTTCTGAGATCAGTGTTTCCAGATTGTAGTATTCTAGAGGGATGACATTTCTGTTTTCATCTCTCATTCCCAAATGGCACGCTGCTCCCAGGGGTGGAATAAACAGGGCCAGGCCCTCTTGGGTGGACATGCCATGCTCTGCAAGCACGGTCACGAAAAGAACCAGGAGATCTCAGTCTCTGTTCTGTCGGTTTCTAGTAGAGTTTCTAGTTTTAAGAAATAGACTGTTAAAGATGCTAATATTTTTATGTGGGATGATGGTATTACAGTTCTATCTTTTTAAATGATCTTGTTTTTTTTTAAAGAAATACTTAATGATTTATGGATTACAACGATGCTGGGAAAAATGCTTCAAAATAGTTCAGAGGAAAGGGCATGGCTGAAATCAAGTTGGCCACGAGTTGGTAATTGTTTGAAACCGGTGATGATTACATGAAGGGGTGTGTGTGTGTGCTAACGGAAATGGTCCATTAGAACTGAAGGAATGGATGGCCATGGAGAGAGAAGAAACACCCTAAGAAGCCAACACTCAAGGATACGATACAACAGGAGGCAGATTTCAGAGACTAGACGCTCTCAAGTAATTGCTATAAACTCAGCCTGAATCTTGAGCACATTGAAAACACCCCCCTCCACCCTGGTCATTTTGCCAGATGGGGAGACATTTAGAAGATGAGGAAAGATGGTTCTATGCCATATTCATTTATACTTTGGCTAAATTTTGCGCATGATGCACTTGCTAACATACTGCGAGCCACACTGGACTTGTTTTGCTCCTTTAAATGTCAAGGGTTTTTGGAAATTTTGAACCAATTTGCTTTTTCTAAATCTTGACCTTATAAGGCTGATATTGGGGCCAACATAGTCAGAGATTTTATAATAACATTTCAATTGATGTCACTTTCTTACTCTCCCTCAAAATAATGAGTTACACGGAACTGTACTGTTTCTCATTAGGTCACGGGTGGGTGAAGCTTTCAAGCTGCTATCACTTTTTCCAAATATTTTCACTCATTCTGACTCCTCATTTATCTACAGTATTATGTAGCAACCAAATAAATAGTCTCCTCGAGGAAGCATCCTCTCCTCGGCTGTTCCAGAAAAGTCTGCTGACTCATTTGTAATTGGACCTGAAGAATGTTTCAGGCACATGAAGCCAAAGGAGCCATGCTTTCTCTGAGCCACTCCCCTGCCTCCACCAGCAGTGGAAGTGCACAAGAAGATGTGCTTTGGGTTTTCAGGATCCTGGCAAGTGAGGACCTTTAGCATGACTTGGGGACCCACTTCTAAAGAATATATAAGTTAAAAACTCCCTTGCTATGTTTGTTTTTTCCAGAATTCCCTTTTTTTTTAAGTATAGCTGATTTACAATGTTGTGCCAATTTCTGCTGTACAGCAAAGTGACCCAGTCACACACACACACATCTATATACATATATATTCTTTTTCTCATATTATCTTCCATCACGTTCTATGCCAAGAGACTGGATATAGTTCCCTGTGCTGTACAGTAGGACCTAGTTGCTTATCCATTCTAAGAGTTAGCATCTGCTCACCCCAAACTCCCCGTCCATTCCACTTCCTTCCCCTCCCCCTTGGCAACCACAAGTCTGCTCTCTACGTCTGTGAGTCTGTTTCTATTTCGTGGATAGCTTCCTTTGTGCCATATTTTAGATTCCACATATAAGTGATATTCCAGTGTTTGTCTTTCTCTGACTTCACTTAGTATGAGAGTCTCTAGTTGCATCCATGTTGCCGCAAACGGCATTAATTCTTTTTTTTTTAATGGCTGAGTGGTATTCCATTGTATATATGTACCACATCTTCTTAATCCATTCATCTGTTGATGGACATTTAGGTTGTTTCCATGTCCTGGCTATTGAAAATAGTGCTGCAATGAATCAGAATTCCTTTAAATATGTATGGGCAAGGGGTGATATGGAGGCTACTCAGGTGGGTAAAAGCCTGATTGGAGATAGGAGTCCCAGCATTCAACGATAATAGAAATATCAGTGGCAGCAACAACACTATGAGATTTGAAACTACACATACACCCAAAGAATCCAAATAAATAATAAGATGGAGTTTGCAAGAGAACCCTTCTGATAAAATCTTGCTGAGTTGAAATTCGAACGCACGTGCTTCCAACTGAATTCAATGGAAGTGCTATCTTCTATTATTTATTTTAGATGTGATGGCTTTAACTGATAGGAGGCTGGGTATTTGAACTTGACCTCACCTATGCTTCTATTTTCATACTCAATTACCTAATGTATTCAACTCTACCCCACATGGTGTGGCCTACATGTGTGTACAGGTGGTTACCCATTAAAATCATGCATAGTAGACTACATCAAAGTCAGTCCTCAGCTTACTGCCAATGGCATTTCCCTGCCCTGATGGGAAATTCCAGCCTTCAGAAGACACGCCTTTGAAGAGTTTGTGGTGGAGGGGGGGATTTACTTAGAGTTCCAGGAGAGAGAGATAGTAAGCCGATCAATCAACTCCACTCAACCCAGGACATATGGGACAAACGATCTTGGGCAAGGGAGAAAAACTTGCCATCCTACTACGTGTCTCTTTAGCACGAAGACAAATTTAGACTGGTTATTTTTAAGAAACAGTAGACTAGGGCAGTTTTCTTTTTATGCCCCCCCCTCCCTTAGCTGCCTAAAGAATTTAGCTAGTGGGCTTGTTTCCAGTCTAGAGCAGTCACCAGAAGCATCTTTAAAGAACAAGGGGCCAGGTGTAGTGGGGGGAGCTGGGTGTCCTAGAGATCAGAGTCCACTAGGTGTCCCATTGTCTCCGGAGGACTCAGCAAACTTTTGTTTACCAAACATAGGAAGATGATTTTCCATCTCCATGTGAATTGCCTTCCTCCCCTTTGAAGTCCCCAACTTCTACCTCCAACATCCTCTTTTGTCTTTAGCTGGAGAGGATATTTAAGGGGAGTGCTTTGGCCATTTTGGCTAGAGACTCAGTTTTCTTGGATGTCTCCTATGTATACTTATTAAACTTTTGACTTTCTCCTGTTACTCTGTTTCATGTCAATTCAATTCTTAGACCAGTGAGAAGAACCTCCAAGGGGAGAAAGTATCGTCTTCCCTGACCCTTGTAACCATGGTATTTGCAGATCGTGTCAGGTCAGGGTTTTAACACGCCCTGTATGATACTGCAACTCAAAGTTCTGTGCAAAGGTCTGTTTTGTATAGACTTCCTTTATAAATGCTGATCCAGGATTTGGACATGTGGTTTTTATGTGTATACACATTTACCTCAGGCATGGGCTAGAAGATTGACAAACAGGATGCTTTGCAGGGTGGTGTGGGGAGTGAAATAAATTGCTTGATCATGCCACCCATTAGCCTGTTTCTGATAAAGTGCTTCTTAAAGATACTGAGATATCTATCTCTGCCACTTACCCCAGGAACAGAAAGTATTAATCTACGGATCTGAGTAGAAATCACAGATCCTTATGTAAGCATCAGTTCCCTATTCTAATGCATTTTGGACCATTTTATAGAAAATGGAATGCATTTACTTTTGGACAAAACATCCAGAGTAGTAAAAAGAACTGGAACCAAATGATTGCTGGTTTAAAAAAATATATTCACGAGGCTTTTTACAAGCTTTGTTTCAGAGTTTTTCAAAGCCCGAGATCTGGGTGCCTGCAGGGAGAAGCTGACTCCTGCTGTCTGCAGCTTGGCTGCAGAGGCAGCATATTCTACGGGTATATTTTAGCCATTTTTAAGCTGAGATGAATAGGCTATTTGAAGTGAAGAGAGGACTGGTAGTTCCTGTCGGAATAAAAGAATCATAAATCCGTTCCTGCCAAACTGTGAACACAGTCAGACAATGCTCCGAAAGGCAATTTTTATTTGGTAATTACTGTCTTTGTTCAGAAGCTTTGCCAATGCTGATTGAAAATCTCCCAGAACAAAATAGTCAAAGGATACAGCTCCCTCATTAGCCTAAACTGCGTTTGAATTATTCCTGCCTTCTGTGACATTCTGGTGTTCTTTTCAGACAAAGAGTTAATGTGCCTTTTAATTTGTGTATTTAAAATCAAGTGGGATGGGAGGGGACTGTTATCGCCTATCTTCCTAAGCTTGACTGGAGGGGGGCCTTCGGAATGAGACCCAACAAACTTTCCCTTTTGAGAGCTTTGCACTTAGGGCTCTTTCCTGAAAGGGCAGGAATCAGCAAACAAGTCCGAAGGCTATTTGAATCTCCTGAAAGTGGGAGGCATGAATGAGCACTTTGCAACATCTCCCCACTCAAAGTGAGTAAGCACAATGCCCAGATGAGCAAATATTCTTTTTCTGGGGGCATCATCAATCTTTATTATCATAGTATTGTCAACATAGACACATTTGGCTCCTGTATGCCACTGCCTTAGGCCTTTAGGATGTCAATCTGAATGAGAGGGAGGGAGAAAATAAGGGGGAAAAAAAAAACACAAAAACTAGGAATGACTACTCTGGTCACTCAAGACTTCCAGGCAAGGTTGTAGGTCAAGTCTTTTCTTGTTTAAAGATCCGTTATTCAATCCGAAGAACACTTCTGGAATACCACGTATGTACCCACTTCTGGATTGTCTTTCTAATGTTGCCATGATCTGTGTTCTATGCTGTTTATTATGTGGTTCTGGCTGGCCTGAAAATATTGAGAGATGAAGGTATCAACTGAAAAGACATTCGATTAAACTACTGCTACTCGATACCTACTTTATGGTAGTTATTGGAGGTAGAAGATGATTAAATCACAACCCTTCCATTAAGGAGGCTGATAATTAAATGCTATCAGTGGTCCTTGTGTCCCAATATTTATTATTCAAATACAGATTGGACAGGGAAGCTAAAGTCAACATAACATTTAACAAATGTACTAAGGAAGTGACTACTTAATAAAATTTGTCCCCAACCAAGCCTGCTTCTTTGACACTAAGGCATATGGCTGCCTATGGTGTCGATGTCTTTGGTAGGGTCAACCAAAAAAAAAAAAAGGCAGAAAGTTGCACACTGGAGTTTACTTGTGGTCTTATGAATTGCAATTTGGAAGACATAGATTTGGATAAAACCAAAAAAGTGTTGTGGGTAAGACCAAGAATCAGGAGCTTATAAAGACAAATGCCCTGAGGATATACTCAGCCACAAGAAAAGAAATATTTGCCCTGAAGGGATAAGCTGTCATGAATTGTTTTAGGTTAAGTGTCCAATAAGTGTCTTGAGTTTCTGGAACACTGTCCAGATGTTCTGCCTCTGTTAAGACACTGAGTGGTCAAAAGTTCAGTTTCCATCCAGGCTGACATGGACATAAGTCATACGTCCTCAGTGACCTCGTGGCTCCATTTGCGAGAGCTCTCTCAGCCACACTGACTCCGTTTTGATTTCCTGTTCACACTAGTCAGTACTGGAAGATGAAGATCTTAAACGAAAAGCTATTCAACTCAGCTAACGTGAATTGGTGCCTACTTTATGTCAGGCATTGATGGTACAACATAAATAAATCACATTCTCTCCATTAAAGAGTTCTTTATCTAGTGAAGGAGGCTGGTAAGTAACTATGTCATTGAACATGGAGACCATAAAAGCTAACAAAGCACGGCCAAGATTTTTTAACTGAAATCACACAGTTTGCTAACGCGAAGAAGTTCATGAAGCTGATGATGCACGAGAATAATGGCTCAAATCATGGGCAAAGACAAAAGAAGAATCTGGTGGAGTTAACACTGAAAGACAAAACCAACAAGGATTTGGTGGACTACCGCAGCTGTGTGCAGATACACCGTCCAGATGAGAGTCACTCAGAGTGGCTGTCTTGTGTCCACTTCTTACCCCCAAACAGCAATCTCATCTTTCTCTCCAAATGAAGGCTAATAGAATATGCCACCCCCAAACAGGCCTCTTTGGCATAAAGATTATTTTGAGCTGATTATTTAAAAAAAAAAAAAAAGGCAGACACAGAAGCTCTAAAAGTAGTAGAATTTACACTTAATTGTAAAGGAAATTTACATGGATAAGGGAAATCTCCATTTGTGAGGGTGTCTTCCTCTCTGTAGCAGGAAGAGAAACTAATCCCTTGAGAAGTCACGCTGCTCCTGTTTACCAAGCTTTTCCAGGTCACCTCCCACAACTGGCTCCCTAGTCCCCCAACATCTTTCTTTTGTCTTTAGCTGAAGACAGTATTTAAGGTGGTTTCTTGGACCATGTGGGGAAGTTTAACTCAGTTTTTCTGGGTCTCACCCATATAAACTGGAGAGATACATGTTATAAAACTTCTGTGTGTTTTTCTTTTAAGAACCTAGAAGGGTAGAGGTTTTTCTTTTAAGAACCTAGAAGGGTAGAGGTTAAATTATCTTTCCTCCCCTACAATGTCAGAATAAGGGGTTTGAATAAAAAAGATTTGATTGTCAAGGTCTTTAGAAAGGTTTTTGGAAGAAACTGATGAAATCTTCAAATGTTTTTGTAAAGATGACCTTCTTTTTCACAATAGCCAAAACATGGAAACAACCTAAATGTCCATCGACAGAGGAATGGATAAAGAAGATGTGGTACTTATATATAATGGAATATTAATCAGGCATAAAAAAGAATGAAAAGATGCCATTTGCAGCAACATGAATGGACCTAGAGATTACCAAACTAAGTGAAGTAAGCCAGAGAAAGACAAATACCATGTGTACTTATATGTGAAATCTAAATACGACATAAATGAACTTATCTACGAAACAGAAACAGACCAACCAACATAGCAGACTTGTGTTGACAAGGGGGAGGAAGAGATTAGGAGTTAGGGATTAGTAGATGCAAACTATTATATATAGAATGGGTAAACAACAAAGTCCTACTGCATAGCACACAGAACTATACTCAATATCCTGTGATAAACTACAGTGGAAAAGAATACAAAAAAAATGTATGTATATGTATAACTGAGTCCTTTTATGTACAGCAGAAATTAACATAATTTTGTAAATCTACATTTCAAAAAAATTAATTTTTAAAAAATTTCTGGGAACAGACTCTAGCTCTTTTCTAAAAAAAAAAAAAAAGACCCTTATGACTGTCTGAAACTTGACTGTAAAGAGAGGGCCACACAAAACCATCATACAGTTTTTCCAAAACAGTTATGGCCAAAGAAAAATCAAGTTGCATCACTGTTTTTCATTTTAATAATATATGGCAACCAAGGGGGATAAGGTTGGGGAAGGGATGGAGTGGGAGGCTGAGGTTAGCTGATGGGAGATACTACATGTAGAATAGATCTGCAACAAGGTCCTACTGTACAGCACAGGGAACTATATTCAATATCCTGTGATAAACCATAATGGAAAATAGTATTTTAAAAATGTACAGGTAGTTTCCTGATGGTCTAGTTTTTAGGACTAAGCACTTTCACTGCTGTGGCCTGGGCTAAACCCCTGGTCTTGGAATTGAGAACCCACATCAAGTTGCTACTCACAGTGGCAAAACAAAACAAAACAAAAATGTGCTACAAATGTGCTACTTATTTCTGAACTGAATGTACTGGAAATTATTTTTAAAAACTTTCATAAACAATAAAATAACTACTTTTTAAAAATATGGCAATTATATTGAATTTTTATAGTATTTGAGGATATATTCAATTATTTCCTTGTTTTTTTTTTTTGTCTTTTTGCGTTTTTATCTGGAGCCGCACCCGCGGCATATGGAGGTTCCCAGGCTAGGGGTCTAACAGGAGCTGTAGCTGCCGGCCTTCGCCACAGCCACAGCAACGCGGGATCCGAGCCGCATCTGCAACCTACACCACAGCTCACGGCAACGCCGGATCCTTAACCCACTGAGCAAGGCCAGGGATCGAACCCGCAACCTCATGGTTCTTAGTCGGATTTGTTAACCACTGAGCTATGAAGGGAACTCCATTTCCTTATTTTTAAAACAGAAATTATTTTTCAGAACGAAATTCTGGCTTAATCTTTTTTTTCAATAGTAACTATGACACTTGGTTCCTATTTTATGTGAATTTGTTTTCAGTGGCCTTTTTCAGATATAAATTATTCCTGGATAACAAAGATTTCCAGTATTGATGAAACAGTATGAAAAGCATGTGATCAGAGAGAGAGAAGTGCAGGCAGAAATGGGAAGAGATGAAACCACAGGATACTACTATTTTTCTGTTTTGTTATTTTAGGGCCACACCTGTGGCATATGGAGGTTCCCAGGCTAGGGGTCCGGTTGGAGCTACAGTTGCTGGCCTACGCCACAGCAACACAGGATCTGAGCTGCATCTGCGAACTACACCACAGCTCACAGCAATGCCAGATCCTTAAGCCAATGAGTGAGGTCAGGGATTGAACCCGTATCTTCATGGACACTACTTGGATTCGTTTCCACTATGCCACAACAGGAACTCCTGAAGGATACTACTTCTGAAATACTTATGGATATTTTATTGCTATACTCTTGAGTTAGATGTTCTCAGGGTTCAACCTGTAGGAATGTGATACTGATAATGACAAATAAATGACAACGATCACAACTGGTCTCTGAACTGGAGATAAACACCCAGCTCATATTGGGGTCTAAGATGCTTGAAGCCCAGATTTGCTTCCTGTCTCTGACCTCAGATTTGATCCCTTCCTCCAAGGCTGACAGCCCCATGATTCACATCATACTAGGTCACCTCCATGTTTGCCAGATCATTCAGGGTCTTGAGGAATACCGGTTCTTAAGCCACTCCTCTCTTGGTGGCAGAACCGGAAAACCAGAGAAAGAGTAGAATGTTTGCTGATAATTCTAGAAAGTCTTCTTCAGGGGCAAGTATTTGTATTTATCCCAATTCCTTTCCTCCACCTTTTAAAAGCCTTGATTATGAGTGATGGGAAGCTGAGACCTCCAAGAGGATGATCCAAGGCTGTTCCTTGGACAATAACATTGGCTTGAACAATCACTTAAAGTCTGGTGTTCCATTCCTCATAGTGAAGTGGAGATGGATGACCATGGTGGTCTCGGACACCAGTGACCAGGAGCACATGCTCCTTTACAGGTGTCCTATCAGAGTTACTTAGAGCTCCGAGTTGCGAAAACTGACCCAGCCATGTTACATTGCTCTTCTGCATGCTTTTAGACCTCTATTGTAATCCCCCCCTTTTTTTTTTTTGTCTTTTTGCCTTATCTAGGGCCGCACCCGTGGCATATGGAGGTTCCCAGGCTAGGGGTCTAAGCAGAGCTGTAACTGCGGGCTTACACCACAGCCACAGCAACGGGGGATCCGAGCCGCGTCTGCGACCTACACCACAGCTCACGGCAACGCCGGATCCTTAACCCACTGAGCAAGGCCAAGTATCGAACCCGCAACCTCACGGTTCTTAGTCGGATTCATTAACCACTGAGCCACGAAGGGAACTATTTTAATCCTTTTTAACTTTCCTGCTGGTGAGTCTATAGATGTTCTATTCCAACTGCTACAAGGCTATTGAAGAGGGGTAGTTTTAAGACACGTTCATCTTGTAAACCAAATACTTCTGGCTTCCCCTGGGGCCAATCATCATAGAGAGTCACATTGTAAAAAAAAATGCAACTGACATTTTAAAAAGTGTGTAAAACACATATACTGAAACCGCACAACTCAGACTGGGACTTGAACCCATGCACTGTGACTGTAACCCAGCGAAGACTCAGACTGGGACTTGAACCAGGACAAAACCCAGACTGGGAAATGAACCCACTGTTTTTTTTTTTTTTGCTTTTTTTTTTTTTTTGCTTTTTAGGGCTGCGTAGGCAGCATATGGAGCTCCTCAGGCTAGGGGTCTAACAGGAGCTGTAGCCGCCGGCCTTCGCCACAGCCACAGCAACGCGGGATCCGAGCTGCGTCTGCAACCTCACCCCAGGTCACGGCAATGTCGGATCCTTAACCCACCGAGCAAGGCCAGGGATTGAACCCGTAACCTCATGGTTCCTAGACGGATTCGCTAACCACTGCGCCACAGCAGCTACTCCCCCACTGTTTTTTAATTAAAATCATACACCTGGTCGCAGGACTTATGTTCAGGTTCTTTATGTCTCAGCACAGAAGGAATTCAGCAAGAGGCCAAGTGATAGCAAGCAGCAGACATAATGAGATAGTGTGGTCCATCTAAGAAGGAGGGAGGCTCCGAAATATGGGGGGTGTGTGTGTATGTGTCTGAATTTTTGAGGCTAGGTACTTTCACTGAAGAGTGGGAGGATTATTCCAACTATTTTGGGGCACAGGCAGGAGTTACCAGGAATTCGGCCACCACCCACTTTTTGGCCTTTTATGGTGGGCCCCCGAACTGTCATGGCACCTGTGGGCATGTCGCTTAATATGCTAATATATTACAAGGAGTGCATAATGAGGCTCAAAGTCCGCTGGAACTAGAACCTTCTGCCATCTTGGGCCTAGTTGGTTCTAACCAGCTTTTGTTATACCCTGAAACGCTGTCATTTATTTTCAAGGTCCTGCCCTGCCCGCTTCCCTCCAGCTTAACTTTACACAAGTCTCTTTGACCGAGGGGAATAGGAGTCACAGCACACAGCCAAACTTCCAAAAAGCACCAGAAATATCCACCTCTTCGGTGTCACTCGTCACAGGGTGACGGCTCTCCAGTCCCAGCCCCCGCCCCAAACCCTTCAAATTCTTACCTGAAGCTCCTTGGCTCTTCTCCGCCTCGCAGCCTTTTCCTTTCAGGATTGTTTCTTTCCAAGGCCAGCTCCTGCTTCTCCAATATAAACCCACCTAGCCTCTCCTTCCTCTTGAGTTTTGTCTTGCTGCCCGCGGCAGGGAAAACGGCAACAGCTGTGAAGGCTCATTTGCCTTCATCGGACCCTAATATCGATGTCCTCTGAAGATTTTGTCTCTGCCAGAATCCCTTCAGTGAAATCTGCCAATACCTTGAGCAAAAATGCTTCTAAAATATTTTCCCATGATACTGAACGTCCTGGTCAAGTTCCCGTGCAAAGCAGCTCCACAGATATTTTCTGTAAAGGACCAAGTAGTAAAAATACACTCGGCATGGCAGGTCCGAAGGTCTCTGTTGCTCCGACTCGTCTCTGCCACAGTGACAGGAAAGCAGCCACAGGCCAGAGCCACACGAAGGATGGCTCTGTTCCAATAAAACTTTATTTGCAAAAACAGGCTGGTGAGCCCCGCGCTAAACAGCACGTCTTAACTGGTGCTGTGAACCGCGCGCGCATGCGCGCGCACGCGCCTGGGGGAGGTTTATAAACTCCTGGTGCTCAGGCCACACCCCAAACCAATTAAATCGGGATCTCTGCGGGTGGGGTTCCAGCATCTGTATTTTAAAGTTCCTCAGGTGAATCCAACGTGCAGCCAAGGTTGAAAACGGCTGCTCTAAAACCTCTCAGGAGCAAGCCAGGTGGAATGGATCAGTCCCGTAGCCCAGGCTGGAGCATCGTGATTCATTTGGTCCCGAGCGGGTTGCAGGTGTGCAAAGCCATTGACTACCCCCCACCCCCATAAACCTCAGGATGGCCAGGGTCTCCTGGGAGCAGCCTCGCCCCTTTACCCTATGTTAGTTATTCAAATTTCTTCAACAGGGATAAGTGAAGCTTCTGTTAAAAATTAAAGTATAATAGATTTACTGCATTGTATCAATTCCTGTTGTATAGCATAGCGACACAATCATACACATATACACATTATTTTTCCTCATACTATCTTTTTTTTTGATAAGGCTAAATTTAACTATTCATTCTCTTCTAAACTAAGAAATATTCGTGCATTCAACTGACACTTCTTGGGTCTACAGGCTATATTTAAAACTGAGATTTTAACTGGATGGTCTGTATTTTCTGCAAGGAAAACAGAAATTCACTTCTGAGTCCACAGCCGTGCTTCTTTTCAAGTCTTTCAGAGCACGTCTGAGTTGGCCCTAGTGGAGGACCGGATTAGGCTAATACCTATTTTCATTAGAACCCAGGTTCAAGTAGATGAAAACGCTGTTTGAGTCATTCTGAAGTCCACTTGTCCATGACCGTTTTACTTGAAGCCCAACACTTGCCAGAGACAAACCCTCCGTGGCTAGGACTCCATGGTACCTGATTTACTGCTTCCCCCCCGTCCTTGAGGCAAGGCTTGCAGCTGATCATCACCTGGGAGACAAAGCAATTGCTTTCCCTTCTTCAGAAATCTTGGACTGTATTTTCAGTGTCTTTGAAAGACTGACCTAACAAGAAGGCACTTCACTCGTTTCAGAGATAGCAAAAACACTGTGTCTGGTATTGAGCTAGGATTATGAGAATCAAGGGCACAATAAATGCCCATGCATGTCTCTTCCCCCCTGCACTTAATTCGTAGAGCACAGGTTGGCTCGCAGACTTGGGGGTTGAGTCCCTTCAGAGCCTGCTCACGGCCTCAGTATGATTAGCCCATGCCTCACACCCTCCTTGGCCCCACTGGGTTGGCTTCAAAAAAGTTATATGAGTTCACTGATGCAAGTTCAAGGGCAGCCAAGGATCCTTGGAGAAAAGAGGGCAAGTAGAAAGTCTTTTGACATCTCAAAAGGCTCTTTGGAAAATTTCTCATAAGGGCAATGACTCAAGGTGGTCCTTTTCAAATTTTCAGTTCTTTCCGTGGCAGCTCTGGGAGGAACTTAAGAACACTGACCTATTTGGAGGGTTGGCAGGGTCTCAGCGACATGTGGGTAATAAAATTCCTATTGTAGGAAAATATTATTGGTGGACAGAAAAAAAAGGTAGAGGGGACCTGATGGAGATAGGGGAAAGAAATAAAGCCCCTTCCCCTCTTGTTAGCATTCCACCCCCACCCTCCACCCCTGCCAACCCTAGCTCCTGGAGCTGAGTCCTTCAGATCCCCAACTTGAGTGGTCTTGTGTAGACCTAGAATTGGGCTGGGCATTTTGCAATGACTAACTCTGACCTGAGTGAAGAACTAAACAGTAATGGGAGTAGGAAAAAAGTACGTTGCAGAGAGTAACAGGTGCCATTGGTATCTTTGCTCAGACTTTTCTAGACGACCCACTTTCTGTTCTTTACCTAGTCAAGCCTGTCTTTTCTACTAACTTGTCTTCACCATCAAGCATTCCACAACTGTCCTGGGCCTCAGTAACTGGCCCTCTTCAGACTTGCAAATCTATTCCTAAAGTGAAAACAGCTGCTCTACTTAGAGAAGCTGTGAAGACTCTGGCCTGTGTAGCCTCATTTTCTGCCTGGGTGAATCCCTGAGACATCACTATACTCTGAAGACAAAAAAAGAAAAAAGAAAAAAAATCCAAATTTGAACATCATTAGCCTCTATCATTTTTCTGGCATGTAACATAAAGATATCTTGTGTTGTATTTTACATACTGATGTTAACCTATTGGAGAAGTAATATGTCCTCATAGAAATTTGGAAGATACAGATATACAAAAAAAAAAAAAGAAAGAAAAGAAAAAAAGAAAAGCACTGTAATCCCCAGACTCTGAAATGAATATTAATAATGTTTTGGACTTTGTCATTGCAATCATTATGATTTTGCATGTGTCTAGGCTCACGTTGTACATACTGATTTAAAACTAGCTTTTTCTAGAATTTCCCTGGTGGCACAGGGGGTTAAGGATCCAGCATTGTCACTGCAGTGGTCTGGGATGCTGCTGTGGTACAGGTTTGATCCCTGGTCCTAGAACTTCCACCTGCCATGGGCATGGGCAAAAAGAAAATAAAAACTAGACTTTTTTGAAAACCCTTGCCTGAACGTTGTTGGAAAGTTCGAGTCTTTTAGCATGAGCTGCCTGTTCTCCTTGCTTGGCACACTGCAAATAAATCTTACTTGGCAGAGCGGGGGGTAGGGGAAACCACCCTTTTTTGAACCTAAAAATACGAATAATTTCATGTCATTATTTTTAGCCAAGATTATTTTTTCATCTTTAACAGCTTTATTGATGTAAAATCCCCATACAATAAACCACTCATATGTAATGAAACCATCACTTCAGTCAAGATAAGGGACATATTCATTGCCTGCAAAAGGTTCCTTGCACATCTTTGTAATTTCACTCCCCCCTCTTCTATGCCCTCCCCCATCTCCAGGCAACCAATGGTCTGTTTTCTGTTACTATAGATTATTTTGCATTCCCTAGAATTTTCTATAAATAAAATCATACACTATGTACTCTTTTTGGCTGCTTTCAGCATATTTAAGGTTCACGTTGTATGTATCAATAGTTCAACCCTTTTTATTGCTGAATAGTATTCCATTGTACGGAAAGACCACAATTTGTTTAGCCACTCACATGCTAATAGATGTTGGACTGTCTTCACTTTGGGGCTATAACATAAAATCTGCCATGAGCATTCATATACAAGTCTTTGTGTGGTCAAATGATTTTCTTCTTCCTTGGGTCCAAGGTAATTTTGATGCCTGCATAATATGCCATAGTTAATTTAACCCCTATTTTTGATGTTTAGGTTGACCTTTTTTTTTGTCTGCCTTTTTTAAAAAAATTTTATTCAAGTATAGTTGATTTTCAATGTTCTATTATAATTTCTGCTAAACACCAAAGTGACTCAGTTATACATATTCTTTTTCATCTTCTTTTCCCTTATGGTTTATTACAGGATATTGACTTTAGTTTCCTGTGCTATACAGTAGGACGCTGTTGATTATCCATCCTAAATATAATAGTTTGCCTCCACTAATCCCAAACTCCCAATCCTTCCTTCCCCATCTAGGCTGACTCTTGATTGGAGTTTTCTGAAAGCAGAGTCTGAGGCAAGGATTTGGGTGCAGGTAATTTACTTCAGAGGTGATCCCAGGAAGCAGAAGAGAAGGGCTGGGGAGAGTGTGTCAGGGAAAGGAGCAAATCCCAAAAGGTGTGTCAGTGAACTATAATCACTGTGGGCAGGTGGAGCTCAATCCCCTGGGTCCTAATCAGGACTCATAAAGAATGGTCCCTGAAGTGGTCTTGCTGAAGAAAGGAGAAGCTGGGGCATTCATTGCCCATATCTTTGTCCCATTGGTGGAGGGTTGTTTCCTGAGAGTCTTAGCCATCCCATAGTTTTCTGCTATGTCTGGCACAAGCAAAATCGTCTTTTGAGGACTCCAACAAAAGTCCTGAAGCCAAAAAGCCTTGGTGAGCCTGTGGCAGGAGGCTGGGATTGTGCAGGGAAGTGTTCATCACAGGTGCGCTAAGAGCAAGGGGCTGAGTTGGGTGGCACTGAGCACACTCATGTCTGATTCAGTGGTTTCCTGATTTGCTGTTATACAACATCAAACATTTTTGCACTTACACTCTGATGCATACCCTTGATCATTTCCTTAAGTTCACAGATGTTGAGCTGTTAGATGAAAGGGTTTGTACATTTGAAGGGTTTGAGCCTGGTCACCACATCACTTTCTAGAAAGGCCTCAGTTTACCTTCTAACAGACTCTATATGAGAACATCTGTTTCTCTACTCTTCTATCAATAATGAGCATTTTTATTAAATGAATGAACAAGCAGACACTTGTCAAAATATCAAAATGAAGAGTTCCCTGGTGGCACACTGGGTTAAGGATAGGGCTTTGTCACAGCTGAGGCATGGGTTTGATCCCTGGCCTAAGACCTTCCACATGCTGTGGGCGTAGCCAAAAAAATTTAAGAGAAAAAAATTTTAAATATCAAAATTATATACAATTTTTATGTCCAACTTAATTATAAGCCTCATAAATCAAAACTATACCTTCTTCATCAGATGCTGGGTTCAGAAATGAGCACATTTAAAGCACGAAGATTTGTCCATGGTGTTGGGACTTTGGGCCTCCAAAAAGTAGCCTATGGATTGACATGTGACACTGGCTCCTGAGTCATTTTTTCCAGTTGACCAATATGCCTTCCAGACTTGCCAGGTGATTGTCACTTTGCATACTGTTTACCAGTACTGGGTCCTGGGCAGCGCTTTCCTCAAACTTTGCCATGTTTGTTGAATGCTGGGTCCATGCTTGTCCCTGACCTATGTCCTCCATGTCTCTGACAAACTTTTTATTTTGTCTTTAGGGCCAAGGGCCACACCCGAGGCATATGGAAATTTCCAGGCTAGGGGTCGAGTTGGAGCTACGGTTGCTGGGCTATGTCACAACCACAGCAACGTGGGGTCTGAGCCACGTCTATGACCTACACCACAGCTCATGGCAATGCTGGATACTTAACCCACTGAGCAAAGCCAGGGATCAAACCTGGTATCCTTATAGATACTACTCAGATTTGTTTCCGCTGAGCCACAGTGGGAACTCCATCTGGCATAACTTCTTATGTCTTATCCGACACCCTGTCTCAATTGGAGCCCCCCAGGTGCTCAGGAGGCACAGGACTTTTTGACCCTTGGTCATCTCAGAGCTCAGGCCAATGGTCCTGGCTACAGACTTTATGTCTAGTGTGGCCAGAGCAGCTGCCTCAAGACCCTAAGTTTTAGTTCATTAAGACACGTGGGGAAGCGTTTTTTAGTAGAGAGAGAAAAACAGTTGCTGGTATTTCATTTTGGGCATGAAGCATGATTGCATATTCCTGGCCAAGACCCAAATGTGTCTCTGAGCTTCTGGGCTCTTCTCTGTCCTGGTGAAAACCTGTTGGGCTGGCATGGCTTATGTCCTGGACTCATGCCTCTCCCTTTTCTTGACAGCTGTGCTCCAGCAGGCAGTGTCAGCTAGCCTCATCACCCAGCTGTCGACACTGACATGTGATCTCCTGAAGCTCTTCATTCACTTCCATGTGCACAGTTTGCCCTATGTCAGCTCGCCACCCAACAGCTGTTTACAAATCTGTGAACAGTCATTCCCCTGCTATACACACTCAGCTTCCCAGGGTGGATTGCAATTATCCCTGCTCCCCTCCTCCCCATCTTCCCCAGATGGCTGGATTTCAGGACTTCATTGGACCTGCTATGTGGCTTCAGGGAAAGGATGTGAAGTGGTGAGTGAAGACAATTCAGGGGGAGAGTACAGAAAGAGAGACAAATCTAGAAGCCTCTGAAGAGGCTAGAATGGTACTGTTTGAGAGAGTTGACAGTCCTGATATCAGAGACTGACTTCATGGCGATCTCAAACATTTCCTGTTTTAAATAATCTCTGCTTAATGAATGGCATTTTTATATTTTTAATTTTTTTCCAGACCAGCATTTAGACTATGAAGCAAATTAAAAGACTATGGACTATGATGTGGGCTACCAAGAGAAACTGAAATTGTTCATAAGGTCACGTCCGTTAAATATGTCACTAAATATGGTGAGGAAAGAATACGAAAGAGGAGGTATAGAGAAAGAAAATCGTCTTCCCTAAAAAGAGTTATCACAAATAAGAGAGTCCAGAAAAAGACAGCTATACAAAAATCTATAGGGGTTCACTTAATCAGCAATGCCCAATAAGAAACTACAATGAAGCCTGGAGAGGAGGACAATTCCTCAAGACTCTAAATACATAGGACTTTTTGATATATTATAATAAAAATACCTCTAAAATAATAGAGCAACTCAGGAGTTCCCATGGTGGCTCAGTGGTTAACGAATCCGACTAGGAACCATGAGGTTGCAGGTTCGATCCCTGGCCTTGCTCAGTGGGTTAAGGATCCGGCGTTGACGTGAGCTGTGGTGTAGGTCGCAGACGCTGCTCGGATCCCGCGTTGCTGTGGCTGTGGTGAAGGCCGGCAGCTACAGCTCCTGTTAGACCCCTAGCCTGGGAACCTCCATATGCCGCGCGTGCGGCCCTAGATAAGGCAAAAAAAAAAAAAAAAAAAAAAAGACAAAAAAATAAAATAAAATAATAGAGCAACTCAAAAATAAGAATGTGAAATCCATAGATACCAGCAAAAAAGAAGAATCTCCAAACCAGTAAAACTAGCACAAACCATATAAGTAGCAAGAGGAAATCCACATAACCAATTAACAATACGAACATGATTAGTAATCAGGAAAATTCACATTGAAACAACAAGGAGAGTGTTTATAACCAATAGATTAATAAGACATTTTAATTTTTGACAATCCAAATTAGTGGCAAGGATTTAGAAAAGAAAGTGGAAACTCACTGACTGCTCATGGGAGCAGTGTTTCCTGAACTGTTTGTGGTGAAGAATCAGGTTCTATTTTTTATTCTGATAAGAATGAATTATATTATGGATCATACCACAGCCAGCCTTAAATGCAGCATATATTTTCCCCAATAAAATATTTAAAAAACTCTAACAATTTTTTATACTTATCCCTCATATTTCTCACAAGAAATTTTTCCCAAGATAAATTTATTTTCAAAATAAAAACCTTTGGTTTCACTTAATCCACATTTCTCTAATGGACTCTTTCCATAATTCTTTTTGTTTTAGCATTAGTACCATTATTATTTAAAAATAGTCAGGTTTTTAATCTAATACTTTTATAAAATATAAAATCACATGTTTGGATATCATGGAATAATGGAAATATCAGATTATGATAAACGTTTCTAAATACATGCTTTCAAGTCCTGAACTCATCACAGACCATTAAGTAACAGTTCATGGGTCAGACTCAAAAAGCACTGATGAAGGACTAGTTGAAAGTATCTCTCTTTTCTTTTTTTTGCTTTTTAGGGTCGCACCTATGGCATATGAAAATTCCAAGGCTAGGGGTTGAATCAGAGCTGCAGCTGTCAGCCTACACAGCCACAGCAATGCCAGATCTGAGCCGCATCTGTGACCTACACCATAGATTGTGGCACTGCTAGATCCTTAACCCACTGAGTGACGCCAGGGATTGAACCCACATCCTCATGGATACTAGTCAAGTTTGTAACCTGCTGAGCCACAATGGGAACTCTGAAAGTGTCTCTTAAAATTAGGCAAAATTAAAAAAAAAATGCTTACCTTTTATTTCAATAACCTATTTCTAGAAATCTATCCTAATTATATGCTGGTTCAGGATACGAGGAAACAATTGGAAATATATGTTACTAGGAAAATGGTGATTAGAAAATGGCAGTATGGTGGAGTATTATACAGCTGTTGGAAAAAAATAATATTTATATTGGGCTCACATTATTCAAAAGTGCATATATTTGAAAAGCAAAGAACATAAGTATAAAAATACATGTATTTAGGAGTTCCCACTGTATCACAGTGGGTTAAGGATCTGGCATTGCCACAGCTGTGGGGTAGGTCACAGCTGTGGCTCGATTTGATCCCTGGCCCAAGAACCTCCATAAGCTGCAGGTGCAGCCAAAAAAGAAAAAAAAAAAAAAGAAATACACGTATTTATATGTATGTGTATGTACATAGACTCACCCCCTAAAATGGTTAATAATGTTTGCCTCTGGTGATAGGGTTGATGGGAAATGTAGATCTCACATATTTTAATGTATAAGAAGTAAATACTTCTGTTTAGAATCTTTATAATTTCAAGTAAGGTTTCTCCCATCACTGAGTGACTTAACTATTAGAATTCTATTAATGTTTTACATCATAAGATTAGAGCATAAAAACTGTATTTTTCCCTATTAGTGAAAAAATTCAACAAAATTAATTGTGATAAAAGCATCTAGCAGACCAGCCAAGAAGGAGATTTTCCTTACCTGACAAGGCACATCTGTTACCAACCATTTTAGCAGATATTGCTCTTCATCAGAAACTTTGGAATCGTTCCCATCTATATCAGGTTTGAAAGAATAAATTCATTGGTCAATTTTACACTGGTGGTCCTAGATAAGCAAAGAAATAAGAGGTCTAAGAATATTTAAAAAGGAGAGAAAACAGTCCTTATTTGTAAACAATATGATTATCTCCATAGAAAATTCAAGAGAATCTAAAACAAACTTTCAGACTGATAACAAAATTTGGCAATGCGCTGGCTACAAGACCAGCACACTCATATTTTTCACATTCCTACACATAGTAATAACCGGTTAGAAAATGTTTTCGAAAAGAGTTCTCATCTTTCATAGCTACAAAAACTACAAAATATTTAAGAATAAATTTGTACAAGAAATGAAAAACCTTTTATGGAGAAAATTACAAAACAGCACTGAACAATGTAAAAGATGATCTGAATATATGCAGAGACACAGGCAGTTCATGGAAGAAAAGAAAGGCCATGAAGATGACATTTGTCCCCATATTAATCTATAAATGGCATGGAATTAAAATGAAAATTCCAGCAGAGTTTTCCATGGAATTTGACAAGCCAAGCCTAATAATTGTACAGGACAGAAAAGAGACCATAATAGTCAGGATCCTCCAGAGAAACGGAAGCAATGGGATACAAAAGGAGAGTTATTATGGGGAGTTGGAAACTGGTTCATGCGATTATGGAGGCTGTGTCACACCATCTGCTGTCTGCAGGCTGGAGGCCCAGGAGAGCTGGTGGTTTAATTCCAGTCCTGAGAACCAGGGGAGCCAATGGCATAAATCCTAGTCAAAGGAAAGAAGAAGATCCGAATTCCTAACTCAAAGGCACAGGCAGGAAGGGGACAACTTCTCCCTTTCTCTGCTTTTTAGGCCCTCAATGTGATTAGATGAGGCCCACCCACGTTGGAGAGGGCAACCTACTGAGTTCACCAATTCAAATGCTGATCTCATCCAGAAACACTTTCACACACATACCAAGGAATAATGATAAATCTGGACACCCCATGGCCCAGTCAAGTGGACGCATAACATTGACCATCACGATAGCTAAGACACAAGAGCTTGCTCTACCAGATAACAAAATTTGTTAAAAAGATATAGTTCTGGAAGAGAATAAAGGAAAAATCTCTTTGTGACCTTGAATCAGTCTTGAGGATTCCAGAGACAAGCACGAGAAAACCAAACCCTTCATTGAGGAAAAGGTAGACAAATGTAACTACATGAAAATTCTATACATAAATACAACCAAAAAAAATACCTTAAACAAAAATTAAAAGACAAGTCATAGGAAGAATATATGTGAACACATATAATCAGTAAATATTAGCATCTAAAATATGCTATATTTAGAAATGTCATAATTTTTGCTAAAAAACGTTATAATTCAGTAAGAAAAAGACATATATCCTCAAAAGGGCAAAATATATCAAGAAGCAAATTATCAGAGGAGGAAATCTGAAAATCAAATAAACGAAAAGTTGCTCTATTTCTCTAGATATCAGGAAAATGCAATCTCATAGCCAATAGATTGGGAAAAATGAGTTCTCATACATTGTTGGTATAAATGTTACTTGATAAATCAGTATGGGGTGGAATTTCCCACTCTACCTTTGCAGATATGAAGCCTGGAGAAGGTCTCTGACCTGTGCATGAGGAAGCTCAACAGAACAGCCAAGTAAACTGTACTATATTCAGTAACAGAATATTATAGAGCAGTTCAAAACAGGGAACGAGAGCAACAAGGGTAAAACTCATCAAAACAATGAAAGAAAAGGCTGAATAACACCCCATATGATGCCATGTTCAAAATTATGGTCATATTATGGACATATACACATATGGTAATAGTATAAAATATACAAAAGATTGATACTGGATGAGTTAATCTCTACAGCAAGACAGCGAATAAATCAAAAGGTGGAAATGGACCATGACAAAATGTTAACATGTGATAGACTCGAGTGTTGAGCACATGACTGGATGTCTGCTGTAATGCTCTTAGATTAATATGTGTTTGAAGAGTTTTATAACAAAAATGGGGAAATTGTTGCCTGTACTTTACAATTTCTTCCTGCTTGTAGCAAGTTTATGGTAGGAATTTTACTTCCCCTGAAACATTTGCCATCACCTTTGCTCCAAAACAACAGGTGTACCTTGCCTTCCTATTCTGTGAACTGGACAACTGATAGTTTCTCAATCTTACATAAAAATAAAAACATCTTTAGAAAATTTTACTGTTCTTGTTTACCATAATATACATTCTAAGCTAAAAACTGTGTCTTTGCTGTGCAAACCCAATTTCAAATACGTGTGCCTTCCCCTTCCCAGGCCTCAGTTCTAAACAAATTGTACCTTCTGATTCGGTCCTACCTAGAAACTCCAGGGCCACCAGTGCACGCAGCTCTCCAAACAGCATGGCAGCACAAGTGGTTAGGAAGCTGTGGAGTTGTCCTTCTCCATCAATGGCCAGAATTACAACTGGAGAATTATGAGCTCAACAGTGTATGGAACAAAGCTAATTCCTTCGATTCCATGTATGTTGTGAACATAAAACATCTTGGACATAGTTAAAGTGTAGCTCCCATCTGGCATTTTTCATATTATGTAAAATTGTTATGTCAGCAACAGATGGTAGAGCGAAGTGTTAGGAGATTTTACTTATGCCCAATTATCAGGTTTGCAAATCTGAACATTAAACAGTTCACAGGTCTGTGGAAATGCATGAGGTGCTAGATTTTCTCTTGTTGTGTTATCTTGAAAAATAGGGATTTCTTGTCCGTTTCTCCTTTCCTCCTTCTTAACGATCTTTGACTTTGTTTTGACATCCTTATCTGAGCTCCTGAACTGACTCCACCATTATTTCAGCACACCCTTGGCACACATTTTCAGTAAACTGCATTGCACAAGCTTGTGCAAGTGAAACGCTTGCGTCTCCTCTCTCTTTCTCTCTCCCCTCTCTCCTGATGTGACTGAAGATGTGATTTCTTCCAGCAGCCTTTTGGTGACCATGAGGAAACCTCAGCTTTAGGATAAAGCTGGTGCTGAGGACAGTGGAAAGCAGACTCAGGGAAAACTGGTCTTTAACATTATCGAGCTGTACATTACCTGTCAACCGGCCGACCTCTGGACAGGGTGTTTGTCAGACAAAATATTCTCTTGTTCAATCTGGGTTTCTTTTACTGAGAGCCCAAAGCACCTTGATAAAAGATGGAGGAACTTTAACATTCATTAATTTAATAGTCTCTTGATACAAAATTCATGAAATACAGTTGATCCTTCAACAGAGCAGGGGTTAAGGGCACCAACCCTCTGCACGGTTGAAAATCTGCACATAACTTAGAGTCCGCCCTCTATATGCACAGTTTGTCTACGTTTGCCATTCCATGGAGGCGGATTCAACCAACTGCACACAGATCATGCAGTACTACAGTATTTATTATTGAAAAAAAAATCTGTGTACAAGTGGATCCATGAGGTTCAAACCTACATTGCTCAAGGGTCAACTCTACAAAGAAAAGGAAACTTAGACCTGGATAGAGAGCATTTAACTTCCCGTTTCTCCTACTTGGAGGCAACTGTGTTCATTGTCATTCATTTACAAGGCAGGAATTCTGAAATCCAGTCCAGGGCAGCACACAGATTTACTGGTCTCACAGTTGTTTAGCACTTTCCGGTTTTAAAAGTACTCTCATATAAATGATCACTTCATCAACTGTGTGGAGAGAGCTGTACAGGTATTTCTTGAAAGTAGACGTGCAGGGGAGTTCGGTGACATTAAGGGTAAACTAGTTAGAAAAAGACCTAAACTTGGGACCAGTGAATTTTATGCTGAGTCTTAATGGCTCTTCAAATACTGCACGTGAACAAGTCTTTGCAGAAGAAAAATCGTATCAATACTTAACTAGGAGTTCCCGCTGTGGCACTAACCACTCTTTTGTGCGCTGTCTCAGAGAGCTGTTTCATTATCTATCTCGCTGCTTAACTGACTGGAATTTTGCTCTAGTTGTCTTTGTATTTTAGGTAGTGTACGAAATCTTGACTGTAATGAAATGACAAATATAAATAGGGATGGTTCCCAGATCTTTTTGAACTTGAGTATAATTTTGATTGACATTATCATCTCAATATTTTTGTTTCATGGTAAAATTTAAAAAAAAAAAAAAAAAAAAGGAGAGAGCTTTGCTCCTAGAGTTGAGTTGTATCTCTTATCTTTCCTCATTATGCCTTTCTCTCCTGGACTGCATTTTGGGTTTTTTTTGTTTTTTTTTTTCTGCTTTTTAGGGCCACAACTGCAACATATGGAAGTTCCCAGGCTAGGTGTCGAATCAGAGCTGCAGTTGCTGGCCTATACCACAGCCACAGCCACGCCAGATTGGAGCCTCAACCGCGACCTACACTACAGCACTGGATCCTTAACCCACTGAGCGAGTCCAGGGACGGGACCCACATCCTCATGGAGAGTAGCTGGATTCGTTACTGTTGAAACACAACAGAAACTCCTGGACTGCGTTTTGTTTTTTTTTCTTTCTTCCTTTCTCTTTCTTTCTTCCTTCCCTTCCCTTTCCTTCTTTCTTTCTTTCTTTTTGATGCATCCATGACATGCAGAAGTACCTGGGCCAGGGATTAAACCCACAACACAGCAGCAACCTGAGACATAGTATTGACAATGCCAGGTCCTTGACTACTAGGACATGAAGGAAGTCCTGGACTACATTTTCTACAGAAACCAGCACATGATTATTTAGGTAGACACCAGTAGTAGGTCAACAGATGATTGTGACCGAGGATCAAAAAAACAAGAAGTTTCCCCTTTCTCGATGTTAGCACAGAAAAGTTAACACTATGGGCTGTAGACATTTCATCAGAGGGATCTTTGGTCTGGCATTTGACCTTGTTTCTCCTCAGATGACATGAATTGGCTGACAGATTTGAGCATAAATGTGCATATGTCTTCCTAATTAAAAGGAGCCTGGATCACTTCAAAATAAACGCATAGCCAGTACCTTCCGAGAAAATCCACAGTGTCAGAGCTAGGAACATGTCCAGGTTTAGACTCTGTGCACAGATTGGGTTCCCAGGTCTATTGAAGGTATCCTAGAGCAAAGCAGTGAGAAAGATCACCACCTTGGGCTTGCTTGGAGTTGAGTAGGGGAAGGCTCAGGTCAACCATATCATTGCCATCTCAAGGTAATGACTTAGAGCCAAGTTCTTCAACCTTGGCCCTGGATCATTATTTGTGATGGGAGCTGCCATGTGCACTGTAGAATGTTCAAACAGCATCCTACATCTCCAACACTACATGCCATGCCAGTATCACTTTACCTGCCCCTGGAGTCATGACAACCAAAAATGTCTCCAGACATTGTCAAATGTCCCCTGGGGGTGGGGGGCAAGATCACATAACTGGTTGAGAATCACTGATTTTGATGAAAACAGCCACGGACGAATTTCACCATCACAGCATGCTGACGTTTCTGCATTTTGAACAGGGAGATACCGCTTTTTTCAGATGTTTCTTCTAAAGCTTTTGTTTGAATTTCTGCATTAGAAAGAGGAAATGGAAAGAATGCTTTTAAGGACTTCCTATTCTCTCATATCCTTCCTTCTTCCTTACACCTGACATAATGTGGTGTTTTTTTTCCCCCCTCTTCCCATTGAGAAACCTTTTTCCCCCCTCTTCCTATTGAGAAATGTCTTGTCTTATTGAATTGATTTAGGTTTGTGATTTACTCTATTCCTACTGTGCTACCTCATTAGGCATATACTTCTCCATAACAATGAAAAAAAAATCCTTTTTGACAGATGGCTTAACCTAGATAGGCTTCATTTAATAAGGCATTCCAAGGGGTTTCAATAGATAAAACATCACAAGACTCCATTTTCTAAGCATCACAAAAGTTCTAAAGATATTTTAAACCCTCTTTTAAGAAAAAGGCGGTTAGGCTCTAGCTCCTGGGCCTTCTATTTCCTTAAGGAGTTTCTGTAGCTTGAGGGAAAAGTGGAAACTCTCTCCAGAAGAATTCTCTTTGGCCTAAGCTTACCAGGAAGCTTAATTTATGTTTGTAAAATATTCCAGAAGAAAAACGCCATTTGTCCAAACCACTACTATGCAAAGTGTTATTTTCAAAACCTCACTGACACATTAGCATCTGTCTTAACTAGTCCTGAGGGAAGAGAAAAGACTAGAACTACTAGCGGGTGACACAGGAAATGATGAAAGTCTTAATAGGACTCTAGGCGCCAGGGAAGTTGACACTTGAGATGATGACAGACTTGGTAGCTGGCATGAAGTATACAGTCCTGCTTCCCAGGGCAGCCTCGGGCAACTACTTATGTGGGTGAATAATGGAAATGCATCTGTTTCATGCCTCAGCTGTTGCTCAAATAAGAAACTAGCACAAATCCACAGTGAGAATCAGGAAAGAGAAGAGACCAGCTGGTAAGTATGCATCCGCTGAGAGATTCGGACAGTAAGGGGACTGGTCAGAGGCCTATCAGCCCTGGGAATGTCCAAAACATAGGGCCACTAGGCACGGAGGAAGCCAATGTATTTTAAATATAAGATGCCTCATTGGATATTTACAACCCTATGGATTTACAGCCCTATGGATTTGACTAAAGTGGGCAAAGGTCTACAAATTAGGTTACTTTTCTCTCCCTTCAAAGACTTCCCATTGCATTTCAAATGAAAGCCAAGCTTCTCCCCACGACAAATAAAGCCTTGTCAAATCTAGCCTTTGTCCACCCTTGGACCACTCTCTCCTTCATCACCTACACTCCATGCCTTTCCATCCCCAGGACACACCCACTTCTTCTGCTACTCCTTCAGTGCTTACCCTTCTATCACCACTGCATTGGCTCCTTCATGTCACTGATCTTTGCCTTCCTTAGCGAATTTTTGTGACCAAACTAAAGAAGTCCCTTTCCCAATCACTATCACCTTACCTTGTGATATTTTATAGCACTTCTTATCTTGCTGTGAATGTATGTCTTCACTTATATATTATCTACAAGGTAACCAAGTAATGTCCCATCCAGAGTGAGGCACCTGTGAGAGTTAGCGGTATTAATGATGAGGCTGGGACAATGAAATAATAGGGACACCAGGATGTGTGAACCACTGCAGTTATAACCCATTAGAGAATATATTCATCCTTAGGGTATGGTATTTATCTGGCTTCTTCACTATTGATCCCTGGAGTGTGCAACTCTACCCACAACCACAGGCACTTATTAAACAGAAGTATTAATACATGCATTCCCCTAATATTTTTGCATTTGTCCACAAACTGAAATATGTATATATAACATAATATAATTCTAAAAGAAAGACAGCAGAATACAAAATGATATTTATCTTATGCTACCTATGTAATGTGTATGAATATGGATGATGACTGACAAAGAATAGGAGAACTGTAAGTGCTCATGTATCTCCACAGTGGTAGAGTGGTTGGCTTTCTCTTTCTTTTGAAACCTCTTTTATCCCTTTGACGATATTGTAGCTTGCCTAGGGGGAGAAAGTTGGGGAGAGACAATTTTGAAAATATTAAAATTTCAAAAACCTAAAAGTAAAAAAATGAAGAAATGAAAGAATGTTTCCTTGAAGAGTATATTCAACCCTAAGCTACATCTCCAGCTTGGGTTTGCCTATTTAATGAATTCAATGCTCCTTAAACACATCCATCCAGAACCATGGTACCCCTGCCACAAATCCATGCCACTAAAGTGGATGTCCAGAACTTCCCACTGCGGCAGAGTAGGTTAATGATCCAGCTTGTTTCTGTGGAGGAGCCAGTTCAATCTCAGATCTGGCACAGTGGGTTAAGGATCCAGTGTTGCTGTGGCTGTGGTGTAGGTCACAGCTGCAGCTTGGATTTGATACCTGGCCTGGGAACTTCCAAATGCCATGGGTGCAACTGAAAAAGGAAAAAAAAAAGCAAAAGGATGTCCACTCCCTATCTTTCTACCCATGACTCAGTCCCAATAAAAGTTACACACACACACACTGTTAAAACTGTAAACACAGAAGGACAAAAAAGTGTTGCTCACCACCACCCAGTTCTATAAGGATTATGTCATCAGCCACTGCAGTTGTCAGCTGACAGGGCACCCTGAAAGGAATTTAGGGTGCAAAACACGATGAGGGACTCTGCTTTGGACAAGAAGTCCTCTTAGAGGTACGTCAGGAAGAAATTTAATGTACCCAGATCCTTGCATCTTCCCATACACAGAAAAACACTAAACTCATTAACTTGAGATATCTGTTCATTGTGATCAGCAGTAATCTTTTACCGCGATGTGTGCCTGAGTGCATGTACACCCTAGCACAAAAAGTCATCTATAAGCTGGTTTCTCCCCTACCTCTTCCGAGAACTTCCTTCCTGAGAAATGAAGTTCTAAGTTCTCCTGCTTTTACACACTACAAGGATAAACAGTGGTTGAATGGGTCAGTCTATAATCAACCCAACTACACAAGAAGCATTCATTTACTTCAGTAAACTTTTACTGAGTACTTATGTGCATGGCCCGTGGTGAAGGCACCATGTCAAAAGAGTTTGTTCATCCTCATTTCTTTAATTTTCCTCTTCAATCACTATCCTCATTTACTGCTACAGGTGAACCCCTTTCCTTCTCTTTCCCTAGGGAATTACACTTAGTGGTTATTGGGCTGACCCATGCTCAATGGTGTTGACATGCAGGGCACTAATTCCATACTCGGTGAACAATGGTTGTAAATGGATCCCAGATGAACAGCAGTATCAGAGGAGAATGTAAGTCAATAGGGATCCCCCTTGGCTGAACTGAAAATCAGACTAGGTTGCTTGCTTTCAGTGGAGACATTGGTAGCTAGGGGTTAGGACTGAGACCCAGAGTTTTACCCTGAATATTGGAGCAAGAAAGCAAAGCACATGATAGAGAGTGTGGCCAATGGGAAGTTCATTTACTGCAATATACTGATTCCAACAAGCACTCGAGCACTGGCCTTATTGCTTTTCGGTCTTAGGCTTTCAAACAAAGAAAGCAGGATAGTAGAAAGAGGGCTTGGTAACTGGACAACTGTTCACTTTGATTAACCTCTCTGCATTCAGGGCTCTCTCATTTGTGGTGGTGTTGGACCAGGTGATCACCACATTCTTATTCAGCTCTCATTTTCTGTGTCTTTTTTGTTTTTTTGCCACACCCACAGCATGCAGAAGTTCCTGGGCTAGGGATACAACCTGCACCAAAGGAGTCACCCAAGCCACAGCAGTGACAAGGCCAGATCCTTAACCCATGGAGCCACCAGGGAACTCCTCAATGACTGAATAATAATATAAGAGCTATTCAAGTCCCCCACGAATCTACACCATGTTTCAAAGACTTTTTTCTAACACATCATCTAATACTTTTTCATACAGGCTGAGATAACAGATGGTTTTGTCCATAATATATACACCAACGTTCCCCCTCCTTGGTTTCCCCTAATCCTTTAACTAAAAATTGAACCTACAGCCTAATTTTCTTTAGGAATAACCACATTTTACATGAAATATATCTATATTGATCACTTTGAGGTATCAAAATATTTCATAAATGTGGGCCTAAGATTCCTGGCACAAATGTTATTATGGAGAAATTGAACAAATAAAGAAATGGATATAAGAAAATGGGATTGTGAATACTACTTAAGGGCCATTAAATATCAAAATTCTTTTAACAAAACACATAGCAAACACAAAAAAGTATTTCATTTTTCTTTCAGCTCCATGGATACCAATGTTGCTAGACATGCCACCATCTCTTGACTGGGTATCTGCAAAATCCTGTGGTCATTAGTGTTATTACAAACACCAACATTCCCAGAATACCTAAAAAATGTGAGGACAAATAATATAGTTGTAGACACATGATCTCTTGCCTGTATATCTGCAAAAATCCCAAGGTAACTAACATGATTGAGGATATATCACTCCTGACCCTGACAACTAAAATATCCCACGGCCACTGGCATGGTAAAAGACAGATCAACTTACCTGGATACAAGCAAAATTCAAAGGGCAGCAGTGAAGATACAATCATTTTCTGCCTGCTCACCAGCAAAACACCTTTGACTACTAATGTAATCAGACAAATACCACCTCTTGCTAGAATGCCTATAAAGGCCCAGATCAAGATCACAGTAGCGGCATGTTATATCCTGCCTTGATATCTGTAAAATCCCAAGGTCATTATCTTCATTAGGAACATCATCAAGTCTTGCCTGCAAATTTCAGGAGAACACATTAGTTAGACACATCTTCATAGTGTGACAGGCTATCTGTGAAATTCCCCTGATCACTGTGGTAGTTAGTCAATGCAACTTAAAGGATATTTGCAAATTAACATGGTCACTCTTGGCTTTGCCTGCCTGTATATCTGCAAAATCTCATTAGTTCTAACTTTGGTACAAATATCATCATCTTGTACTTGGAGGTAAGCAAAATTCTGCCTTCAAAACCATATGGAGGTTCTTAACAATCTCTTAATTGGAATCTACAACAACCAAAGAGACAACAGTGTTTAAGGGCAATTATACAATCTAGACACTTGAAAATCCTATGAACAGCACAAACTTAGAAGGAATCATAAAATCTACCTGGATACTTGAAAAAAAAAAAAACCCAAAAAACAAAAAGCAAAAAACAAAAAAACTCCAGGGTCAAGACTTTGGACAGAGACTCATCTTCTCTTGAGTAAATATCTGCAGAAACACCAAGACATGCTGGCTCAACTAATTATAAGATTTCGTTTTACATTTTGCAAGTGTTTAGTTAAAGAGATGATATGATGAAGGCCCACTATCCCCTCTTTTTTGGAGGTTATAAAGACTAATGATAGATAATGAACTAGGAATACATGTATTACCTATAAATTACTATACATTACATTACCATTGAATTATCATACATTACATTACCATAATTACATGTATTACCATAAATGCCATCATATTTATGGGGCCCATCAAATCTACCTGGAAACTTGCAAAAGTTCAAGATCAACACCCTAGTTAGAGACACAATCCTGTCTTTGACAAGACAACTGCAAAAAGCCATGGTTAAATAAAAAAGTGATGAACAAGATGACCAATGACCCAGATACCTACATATCCCTCTCTCACTACTAAGGAAAAGCACACGTTATACTTAAAACTCTAAAATCATAGGGACTAATTCTTACCAGCACTCTTTGGGACAAGATCATCTCTTCTCTGAATATCTGCAAAAAAAAGCACGGCAACACAACAGTTAGGAAGAGCACTATGCACACTTAACTGAAGATCAGATGGTTTGTCTCCTGCAAAGGGCCCACATCATCATTTACCTACATACAAGCCATATCCTCTCATCATTATGAGGTCCACCATGACCTCTAGGCAGGAACCTGGAGAACATACTGTGACAAATGTGTCTATGAACACACTTTCAATACCTGGACCCTGAAGGTAATCCTGTCACTACCACTCCTGTAGAACTCATCAAATCTACGTGCAATCTTGTGGTAACTCCAAGGTCAAGGCCATTGTTAGATACTCCATTATCTCCTGAACACTCACCTGCAAGAGAAAACCATGGTTACTACCGTGACTCCCAGCTCTAAGAGAATTACATGGATACCTGCAAGTCTCTCAACAATTACACGGTCAAATATAACTTTTTTCTAAAATATACAACAGGAGGATAACATGGTTTGTAGAAATGGTGAAACACTATCATTTCTTTCCTGAAAATCTATACACCCAAATGCCATGGCAAAACAGGAAAAACATCCCTTATCTAAGTGTATGAAGCCCGGATGGTCTGTGATGTGGTAAGGGTGCCTATCAACACTTACCTGGACACCAGAAATGTGTCTGATGACAACCATGGTCAGGTTCGCCAAAATCTCTTGACAGGAACATGAAACACACATTACGTATATGTAAAAGGATAAAACTTGTTCTACAAGGACACCTGTAAAGAACGTTCACTGCTTTCATCATCATGAGAACATCAACTCTAACTGAATGCTGGCGGTAATCCAAGTTGGAATATTCTTAGCTACGCTATTATTCCCTAATGGGACATATGCAAAATTTCCCATGGTCACTACCATGGCTGGCAACATCACACTAATTACCCAGTTATGTGAAATTACTCAACACTCACAGAGATAGACTAAAACTTTAAAGTACAATAAATGAGGAGTTCCCACTGTGGCGAAATGGGTTAATGATCTGACTTGTCTCTGTGGTGGCAGTGGTTTGATCCCTGGCCTAGCACAGTGGGTTAAGATCAGTGTTGCTGCAGCTATGGCGTGGGTTGCAGCTGTGGCTCAGATGCGATCCCTGGCCCCGGAACTTCCATATGACTTGGGTGTGGCCAAAAAAGATAAAAAAATATAATAAATGAAAATTCCTGGCTTCCAGGACTGGTAAGGGTTCCATCAGTTCCTATTTGACCACGTGCAAGGAAATCATGGTAACTAGCGTAAGGGACAGCAATGTTATTGACCTGGCTACCTGGAGATCAGGAGGCTATGGTTTACTTGCACATCAGCCATGCTCCCCCATTAAAGACCAATGTTCAGTTCACTGCCATCTCCTGAAAGGAGACCTGAAAGAGGTGTTATGAAACACGTTAAAGCATACAACTTCTCCTACCACGACCACTGCAAATAACATTGGTCACTTCACTGGTATTAGACACACAAAGTCTACCTGGAAATTGCAGGAATCCAAGGTCATCAGCAATGTTAGGCAACCATCACGTCTTGTAAAAATTATATGGGCACTGGTGGGGAAAACCACAATAAATATTTAAATACCTGTAACCCCTGAGCATACTGAGCATTAAACATAAATTTTACCTAAATATAAAAAGTGAAAACTCATGGCCTCTAGAATAAATACACTATGATTTCTTACCTGAATTGCAACAAAGTCATGGCAAAAAGCAGAGGTGACACTGGTCATCACTTACCTACAGACAGGAAACCCTGATGGTGGTGTGGTTTAGGCCCCGGCCATCACTCACTCAATACCAGCCATGTTCCCCCATCAACTGCCATAGAGAGGTGCACTGCCTGATCTCTTGGCATGTCCTAAAAAACACATTGTGAACGCTGTGCTGGGTACAACGTCTCATTCTACCTGTGCACCTGCCAATTCCCTTGTCACCTGTATCATGTTGGGACCCACCAACATTCCTTGGATATGGGCAAGACTCTGAGGTTATACCCTAGTAACACATACCTTCCTCCCCTGAAGGGATACATGCAAATACCTCCATGGTCAATAACACACTTAGAACAAACAGTATGATCAACTGCTAGGATACTTACAATCTGTCTACCACTATGAGTGAGAAATACACATTGTCTCTGTTCAGGAACACAGGAAAAACTACTGCTTGCTAGTATTACTAGGGACAAATTGATTTAGCTTATACTTGCCCAAAACAACGTAAATACCAGATAATTACATAGATAGTTGAAAACAAGCAGCCCTAAGGTGAGTTCATGTCACATCATCTCATAGCTGTGTACCGCCAAAGACCAGAAGAGAATATCTGTAAAAAAACGGTAGCCCAAGTGTGAGGAACATTTATCCTCACTTTGTTACATGTATGAAGATCACATGACCTCTGTTGTGGTTTCAGCCAAATCATCACTGACCTCAATAGCTGCTATGTGCCTTGTTGACACCCAATGATAGACTGACTGTGATGTCTTCTCCTGAAACTGAAGAAAAATGGTGTAAAATGTTTTGGTACACACCTTATTCCACTGGGACACCTTCATATTCCTTGTTCAATTCTATCATTTTGAGACTCATGGGTGTTACGGGGATAACTGTGGAAATGTGAGATTAAACGCAAGTAAGAGATACCTTTCTCTCTTGAAGGGATGCCTATAAAAATGTCAAGATGAATAGCCAATGATGGACAATACGAGAAATCACCTGGATATTCACCTAGTCATCTACCACTATGTGTACATAGAACATACAACCTCTGAACAAGAACACAGGCAAATGTCCTGCTTACTGATATTGTTTGGATCACATTTATTTCTGAATCGTTTATGTAGTCAAAGTCATAAGTAATATGGAGTATTACAGACATCATTATTCACACATATGAAAATAGGAAGCTCTCTAATGAGTTAAAGCCACAATGACCTTGTACCTGCATAGTAGGAAAGAACTTAACAGGACATTTGCAAAAAAACAGGGTAACACGGTGGTAGGGAAACCATATTGACATACCTAGATATCTGCAGAACAGGTGGCCCACTGGGTACAAAAGGCCTACAACCACTTACCTGGATATAAGCCATGTTTCCTGCAGGATCATTATGAGGTTCACCATGACCTCTAGACAGGAACTGTGAAAACACGTTGTGAAAAATGTGTCTGTGGACACAACTTTACTACCTGGACCCTGAAAATAACCTTGTCGTGGCCATCGCTGTGAGACTCATCAAATCTTCCCGGAAATTAGTAGTGTTCCAAGTTCATTGCTAGAGAAACCATCATCACTTTGTATTCCCAGCTGCATAAAGCCTTGGTTAGTACTGTGACTTGTAGCACTATGACACTTACATGGATGTCATCAAGTCACCCAACAAACTTATGAGTAAAAAGAAATTTTTCTAAAATATCTTCCAAAACTACAGGATAACATGGTGGCTAGAATTTGTAAAATCTCTATAATTTCTTACCTGATTATATGCAAAAGAGTTCTGATAACCAGAGGTTGAGGTCACATCATCATTACCCAGATATGGGAATGCAGACCATCTGCGTGGTGGTTCAGGCCCCCAGCATCCCTCACCTCCACAGCAATAACGTCCTCATTCACTACTGTGGATGGGCTTTCCATGATGGCTTAGCCTCAACCTGAAGAACATATTGCAGAAAGCGTGTTTCATACATGAATTATCCTACCTCTGTGCCACAAATACCCCCAGTCACTTTGGGTATCATCTGGGGACCCATCAACACTACCTGTGTAACTGCTTGCAGACAGTGAAGCCAAACCCTAGGGAGTGACCTCTTCTTCTCTGAAGGGCTCCCTGAACCAAAATTCTGTGACGTTCAAAAGGATAAACTACAGGAACACATGGAAATTTATCTTTCATTAGTAATTAAATATACCTTATCTCTAAAGAAGAATACAGAAATCTTTTTAGTATTTTTTTAGTATTACTAGGGAAAAATTAACTTTGTGATAAAAACAAATATAATGAACCAAAACATTAATACTGTTAATACCGATATTAAGAATGCCTCTGAGTTACTGTCACATCATGTCATACCTGTATACCACTAAAGATCTTAACAGGACACCTGCAAAAAACCACGACAATGCTGTGTGAAGAGACACTGTCCTCACTGACCAAGATGTCTAAGGTCAAAGTATCGGTACTGGGGGAAAAGCCACTTTAGCACATGCCTACTTATCAGCCAGGCCTATGGATACATCTTCTCCCACAGGACACTGCAGATAACTTCATTCCCTGACTTCACTGCAGGATCCACCAGCAGCTCTTCCTGGGTCCATGCACTACTCCAAGGTCTATATCATTGCTAGAAACACCATCCTCTTTTCCCTGCCCCCACCCACGACAGAAACTCCACGGTCAATACTGTGCCACACAACTCAGCACAGCCTGCACATCCGTGAGTTGCTCCACACTCACAGGGTGAAAAAATAAATTCTCAAAAATATAAAACAGTAGGAGAACATGATGGCTAGAATGGGTAAAACATTCGCATTTCTTACTTGAATATCTGAAATGAACCTCATGATAAAACAAGTATAGCCTATCCACACCACTTACCAGAGATATGAATGCAAGGTGCTCTGACGTGGGGAAGGTAAACATCATCTTTTACCTGCACACCAGGAAGGACCCCCTTTACCAACCATGCAGTGCATCTTGCTCACTTGACAATAACTTGAGAAACACACGACACGTCAAAAGGAGAGAACTTGTAGCAGGACACCTTCCGCTGACCTTGGACATTTTCTTCATTATGAGAACATCAACTCTACCTGAACACTTACTGGACACCAAGGTTGAGTCCAGTGTCACACATGACCACATTCCACTATGGGATACGTGCAAAAAGTCATAGTTACCACTGGGGTTAGAGCGTCATGACCATCAGTCAATAAGGCACGTGCTCATCAATCACAGGGATTAACAAACACTGTTCCTAAAATATGAAATGGGAAAACGTGGTTTCTAGAATTAGTAAGACTTATCATTTCCTATCTGAATACCTATAAAGTAAAAATGGTAACAACAATTGTTAGGGAAACCAGCATGACTTACCTAGCATGTGAAGGTCAAATGACCGGTGCTATGGTTTAGGCCGATATCACAACTTAACCTGCACACCAGTCAACATTCCGATTATCCACAATTGTTAGGCCCACTATGATCTCTGGAAGGAATCCTGAAACAGATGTCATGAAACATATTAAAAGACACAACTGTTTTTTTTCCTTAAGAGTTTTAATTAAATATTGTTGATTTACAATATTCCTTCAATTTCTGCTGTAAAGTGACCTAGTCACATATACATATACTTTTTTTCATACTATCTTCCATCGTGTTCTAACTCAAGAGATGAGACATAGTTTCCTGTGCTATACATTAGGACCTCATTGCATATCTATTCTAAATGTAATAGATGGCATCTACTAACCCCAAACTCCTGTCTATCTCACTCCCTCCCCACTGAAAACTACAAGTGTGCTCTCCATGTCCTTGATCTGTTTCTGTTTCATAGATAGGGTCATTTGTGCCATATTTTAGACTCCACAAATAAGTGACACATGGTATTTGTCTTTCTCTTTCTGATTACTTGACTTAGTATGAGAATCTCTAGTTGCCTCCATGTTGCTGAAAATGGAATTATTTTGTCCTTCTTTACCGTTGAGTAGTATTCCATTGCATATATGTGCCACATATTCTTAAATCCATTCATCTTTCAATGGACATTTAGGTTTTTTCCATGTCCTGGCTACTGTGAATAGTGCAGCAATGCACAGAGAGGTGCATTTATCTTTATGAACGAATGTTTTATCTGGATATGTGCCCAAGAGTGGCACTGCTGGATGACACAACATTTTCAACCCAGACACCTGCCAATAAACTTGGTCAGTTCATGAGTATGGAAACATCAACATTACCTGGATACTTGCAGTAATTCAAGGTCGACAACAATGTTAGGCAATGATCATTTCTTGACTAGAAATATGCACAAATCCTATGGGTAGTACTTTGGAGGGGAAAAGCACAATAAATAACAGGATATCTGCTACCTCAGAGCATACCTACTGGTAAGAATACATGTTCTCTGAAATATAAAAAAATCAAGATTTATGGTCTATAGAATAAAGATACTATCATTTCTTACATGAATGTGTGTGAAAAGCATGGCAACACAACAGTTAGAAACACGATCAAGACTTATCTAGATACCTAAGAGCATATGGTCCATCTCCTGTGACACGCCTGCAGCATTACTTCCTTAAAAGCAAGCCATACCCCTTTAATAACGATTATAAGGTTCACCATAATCTCCAGATAGGAACCTGGAACACACATTGTGACAAATGTGTCTATGGACACAACTTTATTACCTGGACCCTGAAATTAACTTTGTCATGCCTATCACTGCAGGACTCATCAGACCTATCAGGAATCTTGCAGTGCTCCAAGGTCTAGGCCACTGATGGAGAAACCAACATTGGCTGCCTTTCCATCTGCATAAAGCCTTGGATAGTACTATGACTTGAAGCTCTATGACAGTTACATGGATATCTGCAAGCAGGTCAACATTATTATGGTTAAACAGACATTTTTCTAATGTATGAAACTGTAGGTTAACATGGTAGCTAGAATTTGTAAGGTCTCTACAATTTCTTACCTGACTATCTCCAAAAAAGTCACGATAACAAGAAGTTGAGGACACCTCATCATTACCTAAGTATGTGAATGCTGACTGTCTGTGCGGTGGTTCAGTCCCCCATCCTCCCTCACATCCACACCAACAATGTCCACATTCACTACCGTGGATGGGCTTTCCATGACGGCTTAGCCTCAATCTGAAAAACACATTACAGAAAATATATTTGGTACATGACTCATTCTAGCTCTACAACCTCAATTCCCTTGGTCACTTTGAGTATCATCTGGAGACCCAGCAACACTACCTGGGACCTGCTTGCAGACACGGAGCTTAAACCCTGGGAAGAGACCCCTTCTTCTCTGAAGGGCTCCCTGCAATATGACCTGAGCCAACACTGCTGTGATGCTCAATAGGATTAATTACATGAATACATGCATGTCCATCTGACATTAGCAGTTAAATCCATGGTATCTCTAAAGATGAATACAAAAATCTTTTTAGTAGTCTTGTCAGTATTATTAGAGGAAAATTGAGTTTGAAACAAGAAACATGACACAAATGAGGTATATGTAACAATCTCAAAAACACTGATTCTCTAACTACTAATATTGAGAATATCTTCAAGTTATTATCACATAATCTCATCCCTAGACACCAGCAAAGATCTTAACAGGACAAGTGTGTTTAAGAACTGATGGAAAAAACCTATTTTACAGGAAAGAGAAAAAAAAACAGAAAACAGAAAAAATAAATGCAAACAAAACCAGCACCATCCTCTCTTCACTGCTCACCTTCAGAAACACTGTGGTTATTACCATGTCCTATAACTCAGGCAGTACGGCCTGCACCCTTGTGAATTAATTGCTGAACACTAAAATGGTTAAAAATAAATTCCCAAAAGGAGATAACAGTTCAACAATATTGCTAGAATTGATAAAACATTCTCATTTCTTACCTGAATGCCTGAATTGCATGATAATACAAGATTAGCCAATCAATACCGCTTACCATGAGTTGTGAAGATCAAATGACCTGTGATATGGTTAGGTCCACGTCATCACCATTAATGAGCACTGTTAGGTTAGTCATGATCTCTAGATGGGAACCTGGAAAGAGAATAGGAAATGCCTGTTAATGGACACAACTTTTTCTACCAGGACACCTGCCAATCATATTGGTCATTTCACCATTTGGATACACATCATCCTACCTGGAGACTTGCAGAAATCCAAGGTCAGCACCAATGCCAGATAAAACCATCCTTCTCTGAAAGGACATCTGTACAAATCCTATGACTAGGATGGGGAATATATTCATGTAATTCTTCAACATTCACAGGGTTAAAAATGAACTCCAGAAACAATACAAGTGAACACAGGTGCTATATGAAGTGGTGAAAGACTATCATTTCTTCTTCCAATTCCTTCAATAAATCATGGTAACAAGAAGTAGGAGGACACATCATCACTTACATAGATGACGGTCAAATGGCAGATACTGTGGATTAGGCCTACAGGATCACTTTTCTCCATATCAGCAATGACCCACAGGAACAACCATTATCAGGCTCACTGTGATGTCATGACATGAATCTGAAAAACCCATTGTGGAAAATGCTTGTGGTCCAGAAATCATTCTACCTCTAAAGTTGTCAATTTCCTTGGTCACTGGTAACATTTTGGTAGCTATTGATACCACCTGGCTAGTTTCAGGAGTTCAAGGTCAGTTCCTGGGAAGAGGCACCTTCTTCTCTTGAAGGGATACCTGCAAAAATGTCCATGGTCAATAACTAGATAATGGCAATAAGATTAATTACCTGAATCACCTGCATATTTGTTCATCAGTACAAATATTAAATACATATTGTCTCTAAATAATACCCAAAAAACCCTCATTCAAACTAATATAAGTAGGGTCAAGTTAATTTCATAACTAGATACATGCCAGAAACAATGTAAATATAATAGTCATGAACATTAATTACATCGATAACTGAAAATGAGAATGTCTTTAAGGAGTTAAGGTCACATCATCTCATACCTGTATACTTGTAAAGACCTTAACAGGATACCTGCAAAACAAACATGGTTACATGAGTGCTTTGGCCGCATTCCTTCCTTACCTCTATATTCAAGATCAGAGAGACGTCAGTATGCTAGGACTCCCTTTATCACTTACCTGGTTAAGAACGAGTTTCCTATAGCAACCATTGTACATTCACTGTGTTCTCTGGACAGGATCCTAAAAAAACACATGCAACACATGTGTCTGAAGATACAACTTGTTTTACTGGGACACCTGCACCCAACTTGTGTACCTCCATTATTATGGAACTCATCAACTCTACCTGGGTGGGTACATTAATTCAGGTCAATGCCATTATCAGGAAAGACCTTCTTTTCTTAACTGGACACCTGCACACATCCTGTGGTTACTACCGTGGTGGGAACTCCATGGCACTTACCAGACATGATCAACCCATACCACCCACAGGGTTAAACATTAGTCATTCTTAAAATACAAAAATATAAACTCATGGTTACTGGAATTAGCATGGACTCTTAGCCTTTCTTACCTGAATACCTGCAACAAAATGCTAGCAGGAGGTGTGAGAGATATAAGCAACCTCACTTACTTACACACATGAAGATGAGATGATCTACGATATGGGTTAGGCCCACACCATCACTCACCTAGATATGAAGGTGACATCTCATACCTTGACACTAGCAAACACTTTAACAGGATATCTGCAATAAAGAAACATGGATTCACTGTGTTTCTTTGGTGTTTGGGACATCATCCTCACTTACACAGACATCTGAAGACCAGATGGCCTATTTTGTGCTACAAGACCCTCAATATCGGGCAAGACGGGGGAGGAGTAAGAGGTCGCGCTCACCCTCTCCCACAAATACATCAAAAAACGCATCTAAATATAAAACAAGTTGGACAAATCATCATCTGAATGCTGATTAATTTAAACCTCCAAAAACTGCAAGAAACCCTTGAAATAACTGGGTAGAACAACTGAAGAAAAAAAAAA
>PVHT020000195.1:6709470-6779614 GCA_004024745.2 Catagonus wagneri
AAAAAAAAAAAAAAAAAAAAAAAAAAAAAAAAAGACCCTCAATATCACTTACTCAGTTACTAGCAGGGTCCCATTAACGACCATTACCAGGTTCGCTATAGTGTCATCACTACTATAACCTGTAAGAACACATTTGACAAGGGGGTTTAAGGAAAAAGTTCTTTTACATAAAAGATATCTGTAATTCATTCTAGTTATTTCTATCATTAGGGAAACCCTCAACACTATTTGGATCTTGGAAGAACGTCAAGGTCAACATAGTTGTTTTTTTTTTTGCCTTTTTGCCTTATCTAGGGCCACACCCGCAGCATATGGAGGTTCCCAGGCTAGGGGTCTAACAGGAGCTGTAGCTACCGGCCTACGCCACAGCCACAGCAACGCGGGATCCGAGCCACATCTGCAACCTACACCACAGCTCACAGCAACATCGGATCCTTAACCCACTGAGCAAGTCCAGGGATTGAACCCGCAACCTCACGGTTCCTCTTCGGATTCATTAACCACTGAGCCACGAAGGGAACTCCCAACATAGTTGTTAAATTAAAGAAACCATTGTCTCTTGTTTGAGCACCTATAAAAATCTCCCAGTTGGTGTGGAACAGGAGGCCAACTTATTTGGGTAGCCCTCCCTCACTGCTAAGGTTAAATACATACTACATCTAAATTCTGAATACTGGTTTAAAAAAAAAAAACAAGCATAGTAATAGAAAAGTTAGAAAAACCATCCACACTTACCTACATATCAGATGGGTAGATTATCTGTACGGGATTAAAGACCCACATCACCACTTAGCCAGATAAAAGCAACGTACCATTATTGATCATTATCAGGTTTACCATGATTTCTTGGCAGAAATCTGAAAAACAAATTGTGAGAACTGTGTCTACACAATACCTTTTCTACCAGGATACTAAAAATAACCTTGTTTACTTCCATCGATCCAGGACCCATCAACTCTTCCTGGAGTCCATGTCATTGTCTGACACCATCATGTTTTGATTGTTTATCTACAAAAATACCATGGTAACTTGGGTGACCCTAAACTCCATGTTTCTTAGATGAATAACCATGAATCACTCAACACTCACATGGTTAAACTCCAATTTCCTCTTAAATATAATAAAGTAAGATAATACATTTGCTAAAATGGTAAAAAGCCTATTATCATTTCTACCCAATACCTGAAAAGCCACCCAATAAAATAAGTTCAAGCAATCAACACCACTTAACTAGATACATGAAGATCCCGGGTCAGATGCAGTGAAGGTACATCTCATGACAAATCTGAAAACCAGAAATGTCCCCCTATTAATAACTGTTGTTGGGTTCACAGAGACCTCTTTATAGGAGCCTAAAAGACACACTATCATAAAGGTGCAAAGGGACATAATTATTCTACTAGGACACCTTGGTCACTGTCTCATTAGGAGGACATCAATTCCACCTGCACACTCGCAGTTCTCCAAGGCCTAAATCATTGCCAGTAAGACAATTTTTCTGTATGGGCCACCTGCAAAATTGCCATGGTTACCGTTAGTTGAGGACATCATAATTACCTGGAAATGGCAATGCCTCAACCTTTACGGGGTTCAATCACAATGTTCTCTAAATTATAAACGGTGGAAATGAAATGTTTTCAGAATTAATAAGGACCAGATAATTTCCTGCCTGAATACTAGCAAAAAAAACATTGTAACAACACCTCTTACAAACACCATCATCATTTACCTGACTACCTGGAGATCATCTGCCCTGTGCCGTGATTTAGGCCCACATGGCCACTCACCTGCATCCCAACTGTGCCCCCGTTAACATCAATGCCAGATTCAGAGTATTGTCTTGACAGGAACCTGAAAAGGACATGACAAAACCCATGGGAAGTACACAACTATTTCTACCAGGATAACTGAAAATAACCTGGTCACTTGGTCATTATGGAATACTCTAAACCTGACCAGATATTTTCAAATCAAAGACCAATAACGATGTCAGCTAAAATCACCAGTACTTCCCTGGACACCTGCACAAATCCTATGGCTAGTAATAGGGTGGGGACACCATGAATGAAATCGATATACGTGTGACCATTCAACACTCACAGGGGACACTTCAACATTTTCTTATATAAAAAGTGAAATCTCATGTTTTCTAAAATTAGTAAAACTCTCTCATTTCTTACCTGAATACCTGCAGAAAACATCGTGGTAACATAAACGTGAGGACATGTCATCACTTACCTGGATATATGAAGGTCAGGTAGTCTGTGCTGTGCTTTAGGTACAGGCAGTCACTTACCTTGACACCAGCCAGGTCACATGTTAACTGTCAGTTTAAGCTCACCTAGATATCTTGACATGAATCTGAAAAACACACTGTACAAAATGTGTTCAGTACACAACTCATTCTACCTGGTCACTTGCAAATTCTCTGGATCAATTATGACATTTATGGATGCACAAACCTGATCTGGGTAATCGCAGAAATCCCATGTATAGACCTAATAAGAGAACTTTCCTCATTTGAAGGGATACCTGTAATAATCCCATGGTCAATACTGCAGAGATGGGAAATGTGATAAATTACCTGGATACCATCACAGTAGTGTTAAAAAGAAATGATCCCTGAACAAGAATATAGTAATTTCTAATGCTTACTAATACTATGAGGACAAATTAATTTCTGAAATGATCCATGCCAAAAACAGTTTAAGAGTCTTCAAAATATCACTAACTACTTGCATATCTGCAAATAAGAAGGTATCTATTGAATTAATGTGACATCATCTCATACCTGTACACTCGGCAAAGGACTTACCGGGAAACCTACAAAGAAGCATGGTACACCGTGTTAGAGACCATTCTCACTTGCTTCGATATGTGAACGTCTAATGATGTGTACTGGGCTAAGAGCCACTGTATCACATACCTGGTTTCTAGCAAGGTCCCAATGACAACTATTATTTGGCTCATTGTGATATCATTACGATGGCTAGAACCTTGAGAAACGAATTGCTTACATTCAAAATAAGTACCTTTGCAAATATTCTTGTTCATTTCCATCATTATGGGAAGAGTAAGCAGTACCTGGATCTTAGAAAAACTTTAAGGTCAACACCATTGTGAGGCACCGATCATCTCATCTAGGAAAATCCGTAGAATGTCATGGTTAAGATCACAACAGTAGTATAAGTTACCTGGACCTTCATAATCCAACAGTCAATATAAATTTAAACATACATTATATCAATACTCTAAAAAAACCTGGGACAAATACTTACTAGCACTGGTTGGGACAATGTCATTTCTTTTTTTTTTTCCATTTTTTAAAGAGTTATTGAAATATAGTTGATAGTTGATTATGATTGACAATGTCATTTCTTAGATGAACAATTGCTTTAAAAAAAACGTGATAACAGAACAGTCAGAAACACCCTCCACATGTACCTAATAACTAAAGATCAGACTATAGGTGCTAAAGGCCCCCAGCATCACTTACCTGGAGACAAGTAAAATACCATTCACAATCATTTTGAGATTCACCATGACTTCCTGATAGGAATGTAAAAAACCCTTTGTGACAGATATGTCTGTGGATGCACCATTTCTACTAGGACACTTCAAATAATCTTGTGAGTGGCCATCACTGCAGGACCCACCAGTGCTCCTTGGTTTCATGCAGGACTCAGAGTCTATGCTAAAGTTCAGCACATAATCATCTCTTCCCAGCTCACTTGCCAAAGCACCATGGTTACTATTGTGCCACACAATTCCACTATCATGGTGTGGATGGATGCACACTGTACACTCTACACTCCCATGACTAAGTGGGAAAAAATCAAAAATAGTAGCATATTGGGATTTCTACAACTGGTAAAAATAATATCATTTCTTACCTGATTACCTTAAATAAAACCACATGGTAAATAAGTTTAGTCAAACCTAACAAGGATCTGCATATTTGAAGATGTGATGGTCTGATTAGGGAAGGTGCACCTGATCACTTACCTGGATAAGGGCAATGTCCACAGACAATGACCACCAGAATGTCCCTCTTTTGAAAGGAACTGGAAAAGCACATTAAGATACATGTGTACAAGACACAGCTTGCTGTACCAGCAAACAACCTTGGTATTTCCACCATTATGAAATCAACGCCATCTGAATACCTGCAGTACTCCAAGCTCAAGACCACTGTCCGGTAATAACACTTTCTTACAAGATAGCTGCAGAATTTCCATGGTGACTACTGTGCTTGAGCAATCATAATAAATACCTTCTATGTGTAATTGCTCATGAATCACAGATGTTCTCTAAATCATGAAAACTGAAAGTTCATGGTTTTAGGAATTGGTAAGGAATCAATCATTACTTGAATACCTGCAAAGAAGCCATGATAACAAGGGGTAGGATCACAATCATCACACACCTGGACCCCAACAGTGGCCAGTATCAACATTAATGCTTGGTTCAGAGTGATGTCATGTAAAAGACATGAAATGTGTTGTTTCTACCTGGACACCTCGGTCACTTCACCATTATGAGACACATCCACTCTACCTGGATACTTGCACTAATCCAAGGTCAACACCAATGTTGGAAAGCCTTATCTGATTACATGCCAAAAGCAAAGACTGATCTTGAATTATGGAGCCATCTGGATATAAAAATGTCTTTAATCAGTGAATATCACCACATCTCACCTCATCCTTGGGAACAAGCAAAGATCTGAACATGATACCTGCAAAAAAAAAAAAAAAAGCTAACACAATGTCAGGGATACCATTCTGACATAACCAGACAGTGAAGTGCAGATTGTCTATATTGTGGTAAGACCCACTTTCACATTAATCTGATTACTAGAAAGGTTACGTTAGTGATCATTGCTTGGTTCACCATGTTCTCCTAACAGAGGCCTCAAGAAATACACGCAACAAAAGTGTTTAAGGAACAACTTGTTCTACCAGGATGTTTGCATCTAACCTTGTTTGCCACTGTTATTGTGGAACACATCATCTCTGTGTGGATCTCTGCATCCATTCAAAGTCAACACTGCTGTCAGAAGAGATCAGTGTCACTTGCCTGGATACCTGCAAAAATCCAGTCATTACTACAGTGGTGATACAACTACCTGGATGTGACTGACTCCTCAATACTTGTAAGATTAAACACATTTTCACCAATATATATGAAATATAAACTCATGGTTACTGGAATTAGTATGGACTCTCAGCATTTCTTAACCGAATACCTGCAACAAAATCATACTAAGAAGTGTTAGGAACGCAAGCATATTCACTTACCCACATACATGAAGCAGAGATGGTCTATGATGTGGATTAGGCCCACACCATCACTTACCTAGATATCAGTAACATGAAGTACATTAATGGGCTCCCCATCACGCCCTGACATGGACCTGAAAACACAATTAGACGACAGGTTTGATATATGTATTATTCTAGTGTCCACCTTCAGATGCCCTGGTCCATTGCATAACTGTGAGACTCATCACTACTTCCTGGATCCTTGCAGAAGTCTAGGACTAAACCCTAGTAGGTGATACCTTCTTCTCTTGAAGAGCTGTCTCGAAATTCCATGGTCTGCACTGTGGTGATGAACAGTATGAAAAGTTACGTGGATACCTATATATCCTTTTATCTCTAGGAATAGATAAAACGGTATTTTGGAACATGAATACAGAAAAATATCATGCTTACTAGCATTGTAAAGGACAGATTAATATCATACTGCATACAAGCCAAAAATACAGTTAATATAGTTAACTATAAGTTAAAACGTAAAGAGTCTTCAAAACATCATTTATTATCTACCTATCTGAAAATACATAGGTCTAATGAATTAATATGACATCTCATATCTTTACACTAACAAATACTTCAACACTGTGTCTGCAGGAAAAAACCTGGTATCAATGTGTTTGGGGTTTGGAACATCATCCTTGCTTACTTTGACATCTGAAGACCAGTTGGTCTCTATTGTGGTGTAAGATCCTCAATACCTGGCTACCTGGTTACTACCAAGGTCCCATTAATGACCATTACTGGGTTCACTGTAATGTCATCATTAATATAACCTGGTAAGAACACATTTGACAAGGGTGTTTAGGGAAAAAATTGTTTGGCCTAAAGGATACAACTAATTAATTCTGGTTATTTCTGTCATCATGGGATCCATCAATATTATGCAGATCCAGAAAGAATGTCAATTTCATTGTTAAGGAAACCATCCTCTCTTGTCTGAGCACCTGTAAAACTCTCTTGGTTGGTGTGGAATAGTAGGACAACTTACCTGGACACCTGTTCATCACCACTAAGGTCAAACAAACATTAGGACGACTCACCTGGACACCCGTTTGACCACTAAGGTCAAACAAACATTACATCTAAATTCAAAACTGGTTACCAGCATTGCTTGGGACAACACTGTTTTTTAACCGAATAGCTGTAAAACAAACAAAGAAAAAAAAACCCATACTAACAGACTATACTAACAGAAAAGTTAGGTAAACCATCCACACTAACCTACACATCAGATGGGCAGATTACCTGTAGAGGATTAAAGACCCATATCATCACTTAGCCAGATAAAAACAAAGTGTCATTATTGACCATTATCAGGTTTATCACGATCTCTTAACAGAAACCTGGAAAAACAAATTGTGATAAATTTGTCTACACAATACCTTTGCTAACACAACACTGCTAATAACCTTGTTTATTTCCTTCACTGCAGGACCCATCAACTCTACTTGGAATCTACACCACTGTCAGATACCACCATGTTTTGATTATTTACCTGCAAAAACCCATGGTAACTTGGGTGACCCTAAACTCCATGGTTTTTACATGAATACCCATGGGTTATTCGACACTGACATGATTAAACAAAAATTTTTTCATAAATATAATAAAGGTACTATATTTGCTAAAATCAGTAAAAACACTATTATCATTTCTACCTCAATACCTAAAAAAAGTCATGATAAAACAGGTTGAAACAATCAACACCACTTAACTAGATACATGAAGATCCCGGGTCAGATGCAGTGAAGGTACATCTCATGACACATCTGGAGACCAGAAATGTTCCCCATTAATGACCACTGTCGGGTTCACAGAGACCACCTGATAGGAGCCTGAAAAAGACATTACGATGCACGTGTAAAGGGACGTAATTATTCTATCAGGACATGGGCAGTAACTTTGGTCACTGCCTCATTATGAGGACATCAATTCTAACTGCACACTTGGAGTACTCCAAGGTCTAAACCATTGCCAGATAAAATGATTTTGCTTTATGTGACACCTGCAAAATTGCTGGTTGAGAATATCATGATAATTACTCGGAAATGGCAATGCCTCAACACTCACAGGTTCAATCACAATGTTCTCTAAATTACAAAAGGTAAAAACGGATTGTTTTTAGAACTAAGAAGGACTTGATAATTTCCTGCCTGAATACCAGCAAAGAAATCATGGTAACAACTCTTAGAGACACCATTACCGTTGACCTGGCCACATGGATATCATGTGGCCTGTGCCATGATTTAGGCCAGCATCACCTGTTACCTGCATCCCAAGACTGTCCCCAATGAAAGTCAATGCCAGGTTCAGAGTAATGCCTGGACATGAATATAGAAAAACATGACAAAAGCTGTGGGAAATACACAACTTTTCCTACCGGGATATCTGCAAATAACCTTGTCACTTAGTTATTACGGAATACTCCAACCCTACCAGGATATTTTCAGTGATCAAAGATTAATACTGATGTCGCTAAAACCACCAGTACTTCCCTGGACACCTGCACAAAACCTATGGGTAGTACTGGGGTAGGGACACCATGATCGATATCTAGACAGGTGTGATGCATAAACACTTACAGGAGACACGCCGACATTTTTCATATAAAAAGTGAAATCTCATGTTTTCTAGAATTAGTAAAACTCCCTCATTTCTTACCTGAATACCTGCATAACATCATGGTAACATAAGTGTGAGGACATGTCAAACCTTACCTGCATATATGAAGGTCAGATGGCCTGTGCTGTGCTTTAGGCTGAGGTTATTACTTACCTTGATACCAACCAGGTAACATGTTAAATGCCATTGATAAGCTCACCTAGATATCTTGACACGAGTCTGAAAAACACGTTGTATAAAATGTGTTCAGTACACATCTCATTCTACCTGTGCACCTGCAAATTCCATGGATCATTTATACCGTTTATGGATGCACAAACCTTTTCTGGGTGACTGTACAAATCCGAGGTCAAACCCTCATAAGAAAATTTCCTCTTTTGAAGGGATACCTGAAATCCATTACCAATATCGTAGGGGTAGAAAATATAATAAATTACCTGGATATAATCACAGTAGTATAAAAAAAATGATCCCTGAACAAGAACATAACAGTTTCTCATGCTTCCTAACACTATGATGGACAAAATAATTTCCAAAATGCTTCATGCTATAGCCAGGTTAATTTAAGAGTCTTCAAAACATCATTACCTACCTTCATATCTGAAAATAAGAAGGTATCTAATGAATTAATATCATACCATCTCTTACCTGTACACTCAGTAAAGAACTTAACAGGAAACCGGAGTTCCCATCGTGGCTCAGAGGAAAAGAATCCGACTAGGAACCATGAGGTTGCAGGTTCAGTCCCTGGCATCCCTCAGTGGGTTAACGATCTGGCATTGCTGTGAGCTCTGGTGTAGGTTGCAGATGTAGCTCGGATCCTGCATTGCTGTGGCTGTGGTGTAGGCCGGTGGCTACAGCTCTGATTAGACCCCTAGCCTGGGAACCTCCATATGCCGCGGGTGTGGCCCTAAAAAGACAAAAAAAAAACCAAAAAACAAAAACGGGAAACCTACAAAAAAGCAAACCTACAAAAATGCATGGGACACTGTGTTAGAACACCATTCTTATTTGCCTGAATGTCTGAACATCTAATGATCTGTACTGGGCTAAGAGCCACTTTATTGCATACCTCGTTTCTAGCAAGGTCCCACTGACAGCTATCATTTGATTCACAGTGATGCTATGATGACACCTAGAACCCTGAGAAACATGTTCCACAATTGAGTTAAAGGACAAACTTGATACCTCCAAATTAAGTACTTTTGCAGATAATCCTGGTCATGTCCATCATAAGGGGAAGTGTAAGCAGTACCTGGATTTAGAAGAACTTTAGGGTCAACACCACTGTGAGGCACACTATCATCTCTTCTAGGAGAACCTGTAGAAATCTCGTTAAGATGGCAAAAGTAGAATAAGTTACTTGAACCTGCATATAACTCTCCATCACAACTAAGTTTAAACACACGTTATATCAAAATACTTAAAAAGAAAAAAAAAAGGCCAATACTTACTAACACTGGTCAGGACAATGTCATTTTTTAAATGAATATCTGCTTTAAAAAAAAAAAAAACAGTAACAGTATAGTTAGGAATACCCTTCACAGCTACCTACATATTTGAGGATAGGATTATAAATTCTAAAGGCCCAATCAAGATCATTTTGAGATTCACCATGACTTCTGACAAGAAATGTAATAACCCTTTGTGACAGTTAAGTCTATGGATGCACCATTTCTATGTGGCCGTCACTGTGGGACCCATTTCTTCTCCCAGGCTTCATGTAGGACTCCAAGGTCTATGTCAAAATTCAACAAGCCATCATCTCTTCCCAGCTCACCTGTATAAGTACCATGATAACTACATGCCACACAATTCCATCATCATGACGTGGATACCCATCATCCACTCAACACTCCCATGACTAAAAAACATTTTCTCTAAAATTGCACAACAGCATACCAGGATTGGTACAACTGGTAAAAATACCATCATTTCTTACGTGATTACCAGAAGAAAAAAAAAAAAAAACACATGGTAAATAAGTTTAGTTAATCCTAACACTGACCCAGATATGTAAACATGAGGTGATCTGATTGGGGACATACACATCATTAGTTACCTGGACACCAGAAATGTCCCCAGAGAATGACCACCAGAAGGAATGCCCATCTCCTGACAGGACCGTGAAAAGCACATTATGATTTATGTGTAAAAGGACACAGCTTGCTCTACCAGGACACCTGCAAACAACTGTGGTCTTTTCCATCATTATGAGATCAACTCTACCCAAATACCTGTAGTACTCTGAGGTCAAGACCACTGTCAGCTAATAACACTTCTTTACAAGTTACCTGCAGAATTTCCATGGTCACTACTGTGGCTGAGCTATCATAATAAATACCTTCTATGGGTAATCCATTACAGCTCACAGAACTAAAGATGTTCTCTAAAACATGAAAACTGAAAGGTAATGATCTCAAGCATTCATAAGGAATCTATCATTACCTGGATACCTGCAGAGAAGCCATAGTAACAAGTAAAAATAATTTTTCTTTAAAATATAAGGTGTAAAAACCAATGGAATACTACTCAGCCATAAAAAAGAACAATACAATGCCATTTGCAGCAACATGAATGGAACTAGAGAATCTCACACTAAGTGAAGTAAGTCAGAAAGAGAAAGACAAATACCATATGATATCACTTATATCTGGAATCTAATACACGGCACAAATGAACCTTTCCATAGAAAAGAAACTCATGGACTTGGAAAACAGGCTTGTGGTTGCCAAGGGGGAGGGGGAGGGAGTGGGATGGATTGGGAATTTGAGGTTAATAGATGCAAACTATTGCATTTGTAGTGGATAAGCAATGAGATGTATAGCACAGGGAACTATATCTAGTCACTTATGATGGAAGATGATGAAGGATAATGTGAGAAAAAGAATGTTTATGTATATATGTGTGTGACTGGGTCCCTTTGTTGTACAGTAGAAGTCGACAGAATACTGTAAACCAACTATAATGAAAAAATATAAATCATTATAAAAAGAAAAGCCAAGCTTTATGAAAAAATTATTAGATGTGAAAACCAATGGTTATAAGAATGGGTTAGGAATCTATCATTTATCAGTTGAATACTTATAAAAAAATCAAGGTAATAAGAAGTGTTAGAGATATATCACCGCTTACCTATATGTATGAAGATCAGATGGTCTGTACTATGGTTTAGGACCATATCATAACTTACCTTGCTAACAACAATATCCCATGTTAACTAAGCTCACCACGGTATCTTGACATGAATTTGAAAACACATTGTGAAAAATGTGTTTGGCACACACCTTATTTTACCTGAATATCTGCAAGTTCCCTTGGTCACTTGTATAATTTCAGGATCCATCACTGTTGCCTGGATTAGGCAGAAGTCCAAGATCAAACCTTAGCAAAAGGGATACCTGAGGAAATCCCATGGTCAATAAGGTGTGACAGAGAATATGATAAATTACCTGGATGCCTGCACATCTATCGCTATGAATGTTAAACACACATTAGTTATAAACAAGAGTACAGTAAAATCTCACACTTACTAGTGTTGCCATGAACAAATTAATTTCTTAACAGCATACATGACAAATAAGATGTTAATGAAAGAGTTTCTACAACATCATTAATCATCTAGATGTCTGAAATAAAGAAGGTCTTCCATGAGTTTATGTCACACAGTCCCATACGTGTGTACTAGCAAAGACCTTAATGAAACACATACCAAAAAACATGGTAACACAAGTGTTAGGGACACCACTGTCACTTACCTAGATATTTGAAGATGAGATGGTTGTTACTGTGGTAAGACCCACATTATCATTTACCTGGTTAAAAACAAAGCCCTGCCAACGTCCACTTGAGAGCTTAATAGTGATTTCTTGACTGGAACCTGAAAAAGATGTAACAAATGCGTTTTAGGACACAACTACTTCCATCATGGTATCTGTAAATAAGCTTGGTTATTTCTATCATTACATGCCACATCAACTAGATGTGGATACTTCCAGTACTCCAAGGTCAATAACATAAGGCCATCATTCGGTGACTGTACGTCTACCAAATTCTTGTGACCTCTGCACACTGGAACACCATAATTATTTTCTGAATATGTGCAATCCCTTAATACTCTCAGGGTTAAACATAAATTTTCTTTAAAATATAAAAGATGAAAACTCATGACTTCTAGAATGGTAAGGGCTCTACATTTTCATACCTCAATAGCATGCAATAAAATTATGTTACAGGAGTTCCTTGGTGGCATAGCCGTTAAAGATATGACACATTCACTGCTGTAACTCAGGTCACTGCAGTGGCAGGGGTTTGATTCGTGACCCAGGAATTTTTGCACGCTGTGGTCATGGCCCAAAAAAATGATGTTCTGTGTTACTGATACCATCATCACTTACCTATCTAGCTGAAGATCACATGGTCTGAACTGTGGCTTAGGTCCTCATTATCTCATACCTTGACACCAGTGACGTCTCACATTAACTACCAATTACAGGCACTTACCAGGATGCGCTGATGAATAAAGTAATGAATGAACAGAGAGAGGCACTACTGCATATGACAAACACAATCCTGCCTTCTCATGAATGTGATGTGACTTTTGTGGATGAAGGAATGTGTCAGCTGGTCCTACATACACCTTAAAATGTATTATTTTTCCAAATTTATATACGTAATGAAAAAATAAACACTTCCATAACAAATTACTAAATGTAATATTAATGCTGATCAGGTGATGAGGTACTTACATAATCTCAATATGTCCAAAGTTGACAAATTTGATTTAAAAAAAAGTTAAATACTACTAGACCCTATCAAAAATTATACTTATACAGATATATAGAGAGATATACATATGTCTCACCCCATTCGCCAGAACCAATCTTTTATTGTCCTGACCATATGAATTTTCTACTGAGCTTTTTGTGATAATCTAAATGTCTATCAGTAACCATATTTAAATTTCATTAAGTTCTTAACCCCCATTCCTTTGAAAATCAAGTAAAATGTCAAGAGAGAGAAACAGCACTCTACATCCCCTCTTTTTAGGTCCACAGTATGGGAGCCAACTGTACGATGATTCTGGGAAAAAAAAAAAACTCTACGTGATGGCTGCAATTTTGATGCCTGTGTCCTTCAGATTACCCAGAGGCTGAGAGAAGCAGAACGCAATTAGTAAAGGCTATTTTTTTCATGATGGGATTGGTTTCAGCTTCAAACTTCTTTATTTCACCTTGCACCTTCACTTTTTTTCTGCAATGCCTCTAGATAATAGAAAACTACGGTAAATGGACCACGGAGATTATTAACACTAAGTAAAACTGACAGACCACCAATTTCCTTTTTACAAAGAAAAAATCTTTTTTTCTTTTTTTGGTCTTTTTAGGATCACACCTGTGGACATATGGAAGTTCCCAGGGTAGCGATCCAATCAGAGCTGCAGCTGCTGGCCTACACCACAGGCACAGCAAAGTGGATCTGAGCCACATCTGTAACTTATACCACAGCTCATGACAACACTGGATCCTTAACCCACTGCACGGGGCCAGGGACCAAACCCACGTCCTCATGGATACTAGTTGGGTTTATAACCCACTGAGCCACAACAGGAACTCCCCTATTTCTTAATGATTATTCTTGCCTACTCTCCATTTCCACCCACCAAGATCAGCCATCACCGATGAGAAACAATACTGGCGCCAAATTAAGGCACCAACAGGGACTGTTCCTGAGGCCACCATTCTGTCTCCTAAACCTGCTTCTCACCTCTCTCACTCTTTCCTTTTTCCAAGTGCAAAAGATTACCTTCTTTGCTAGTAATGATCGCGTTCCGGGCACTGGTTGAATTCACGTGGAATTATTTCCTGCTTTGCAGGGAATTAAAAACACTTTAAAATTATAATGTGCTACCTCTTGGCATAACAGACAATGACTCACAGACTTTGGAAAACCTTGGTTTTTCAAATAAGACAATCTGGGGGGTGAGGGGATGCACTGTGGGTTTGGGATACAAAATCTGTAAAATTGACTTGTGATGATTTATGTACACCTATAGTTGAAATACAATCTATTAAGAAAAAAAAATTATAATGTGCTACCAACTGGGTTTTTATGTTCAGAACTTCTGGGGTCAGATTCATATGGGGCTTTCTTTTTCTATTTTAACTCTAGGAGAGAAAATGTTCTACAGTCAGATCTATTAGCAACGTGGCGAAAGAGCAACTCAAGAGCTTGCCTCTCTGTGTTTATCAGCATCTAACAGGTGACAATAGACAGCTGGGTCCTGCTTTAGACAGAGCAGAGGGCAAAGTCTGGCATTTGGGCTTCTAGCTATAGCACTTTCTGATTCAGCAAGGACCCTTGTTCTTTTTTTGGCTGTACCTGAGGCATGTAGAAGTTCCTGGGCCAGGAATTGAACCCAAGCCACAGCAGCGACAATGCTGGATCCTTAACCTGCTGAGCCATGGGAGAACTTGACTTTAGCAGGCATGCACTTTCTCAGGCCATGACCAAGATGACTTCCAAAATTAATGCTGTATTTTACTTATCTCATGTCTTGACTATTTCCTCTGAATATCATCACAATACTATATAGTTGTTATTATATATATGGTACATATCATATCATATATTAGTATAAATCCTAATAATAATTTTATTTTATATAATAAGCTTGGAACTCCTGGGGTTGATACTAAAATTACTATTGTGGTACTTAAGGTTCTAAGACTAATTACAATGTATGGGGGTATTCCCCATACTAGGTGGGTGTCCCACAAATTTAATTCAATTCTGACACTGTGTACCAGGACATAGCATCAGATCCCATAGGTTGGGGACTCAGTCTCACAACACTCTTCCGCCGCACACCGTCCCACCGCTGCAGATGCCAAATGCAATCCAGCTTGTTCTCTGTGCTTCTGATTGACTATAAATCAGAGGTTCCCATGACCCCCTCCTTGTGTTTGATAGGTTTGCTGGAGCAGCTCCCGGCACTCAGAAAAGCATTTTACTTACTAGACCACTGGTTTATTATAAGCGGATATAGCTCAGCAACCACAGTAGATGAGAGGCAGAGAGCAAGGTACGGCCAAGGGGTGCACAACTCCCAAGCCCTCTCCAAGCACAGCACCCTCCCAGTACCTCTGCGTGTTCAACAACCACAATTGCCCCCCAAATCCCAAATTCCTTTGGGTTTTCATGTCGGCTTCATTAAACAAGCATGCTAGATTCATTCTTTGGCCACTGGCAATTGACTATCAACCACTAGCTAGCCCCACTTTCCTCTCCCTAGAAATCAGTGGGTGGGTCTCAGAGTTCCAACCCCCTAATTAAGGTTGGTTCCCCTGGCAACCAGCTCCCCTCCTTTGGAGCTTTACAAAAATCACCTCCTTAACATAAACCTAGTTGTGGTGTAAAGGAATTATTTAGCATAACAAGAGACAACCATTCCGCCTTTGGGGCTCTGAAAGGATTTCTGGATCTGAGAACACGAGATCGGGGTATTTTAACAAAAGCTGCTCCAATCGCTCTCAACCTCAGGAAATTCCAAACGTTTGGGGAGATGAGAGCCAGAAACCTTGGACGAAGATAACAAAGATATTTTGGTTATCTGAATGACCAAATATATATTTCTTATAAATAAATTATATGTTTATAACTATATATTATTTTTAAATATAAAAATATATCATTATACATGCATAAATATATAAAAATATATATAATATTTCTTATAAATCTACATATTTTTAATAAATCACAATACCACAATACTTTTATCTTTTTTTTAGGGCCGCACCCGCAGCATACGGAGGTTCCCAGGTTAGGGGTCAAATCGGAGTTACAGCTGCTGGCTTACACTACACTCACAGCACCAGGGGATCCGAGCCGCGTCTGCGACCTACACCACAGCTCACGGCAATGCCAGATCCCGCACACTGAGCGAGGCCAGGGACAGAACCTGCATCCTCATGGATGCTAGTCGGATTCGTTTCCACTGAGCCTTGACGGGAACTCCAATACCACAACAGTTTCTAAAAAATCAAGAAAAACTACACAGAGACACAGACACAAACAAAACAAGCTGCCACTTCTAAGCATACTACTTTTAAAAATGAAACCCTATTTATGAATTCCGATTACTTAATTTCATTATCCTCTCCGTTTTTAATAAGCAGACACAAAAACAATGAGATTTTCTGGGTCAGTGTACATCAACTTCATTGTACGTGGATTTCCATATGACTTAACAGATATTTATAAAACCCAGTGCTGCTACTGTCGAATGACAAAATCGAAACAATTTAGTAACGAGTTGAGGTCCTTCATTCAAGGGAAGACAATGCATGGAGTGGGGTGTACAATGCCTCACAAGAGCGGAGCACTCTTCCTGAGGGATTATGGGAAGAGTTTTAGACAATACTGGAAAAGGAGAGGCGTAATCAGCACACAACTGGCCTCGAGGCTGTGGATTTCCTTCTAAGACGGGCAAATCCTATTTTCCAGGGTAAGGTGAGCGAGTGAAGCTGAGTTGGAAGACTGTGACTGGTGTGTGTTAGGTTTCCTTGAGAGCTGTTTCTCCCAAACCTGGGCTGATGTGGTTTTAGATTTGATGTGTGCGCCATGCTACTGGGGTGGCCTCTATTTTGTGGGTCCTCATATTAACTTTATCCTTTGACGTGATGGAAAGTCAAAGATGTATTTATCTTTTGCTTCTGTGGTAGTATTTCTCTTTTGTGGTTGAAGTTTGGTGCTTGGTGCTATTCAAGTATTTTTGTTCTCTTTTTTTATTTTTTGTTTTGTTTTATACAGGAAATTGTTGCCACACATCAAAGTGAATGGTTAAACATGAAACAGTCATAACACAAAGTGTCACACAACCATTTAAAAATACACTTTAGAAGGAGTTCCTATTGTGGCTCAACAGGTCAAGGACCTGATGTTGTCTCTGTGAGGATGCGGGTTCCATCCCTGACCTTGCCCAGTGGGTTAAGGATCCAGTGTTGCCCGGCAGCTCAGATCTGGCGTTGCTGTGGCTTTGGCATAGGCTGGCAGCTGTAGCTCCAATTCGACCCCTACCCTGGGAACTTCCACATGCTGCAGGTGTGGCCACAAAAAAAATTTTAATTAAAAAAAAAAAGAAATTTACAAGATATTGGCTGACTTACAAAAATGCCCATGAGATAATATTGATTGTAATATGTATATCTATTATAAACACGATTATATTTAAATGCATTATACATACAAAAAGTAAGGTGCACAGTAATACACTAAATGGTTAACTGTGAGAGTGAAACGATGGGCGATGTTCACGTGCCTTTGTAGACATTTTGTAGCTTGTAAACTTCTACAAGGCCTATATTTGAGTTATTAACAGGAAGGGGGAAAAAACTCTTCAAGGTATCACTCTGTTCTCTTCCTGACTGTTTTATTTGATGAGAACAAGGTTTTCTGGTGAGACTGTTATGACGATTAAAGTAGGAAAGCAGCTCTGAACAACACCTGCAGCTCAGTAGCTCAAAGATGCTGGTTCCCAGCCCACCAGCAAGGCTATTTCCACACTTGGATCTGTAGCTCTAATTTAGAGTTACTTTGTGTTATTATTAATTTTTACTCACATAACCTGCAAGCTAAGCACACTGTAATTTTTACAAGAGTATTTAATCCTTAGACTCCAACACCTAGTAGGCCCCTAGTAACTAGATGAGACTATGAATCATTGACCTGTAGGCTTTATGAAGGAGGATTTCAAGACTAACTTCCTAGGCCTTATGAAAAAATAGTCCAAAGAGAAGTATTATCTTTAAAACAAAAAAATCAATAAAGAGATAAGAATGAGATCATCAAGATTCTGGTTTATCCACTGGTGGATGTGAACTGTTACATTTGGAAAGGATGGGCAGGAAAAAAAAAAGGATGGATACTAGGAGTTCCTGTTGTGGCTCAGCAGTAAGGAACCTGACTAGTATCCACGAGGATGTGGGTTCAAACCCTGGCCCCGCTCAGTGGGTTAAGGATCTGACGTTGCTGTGAGCTGTGGTGTAGATGGCAGATGGGGCTCAGATCTGGCATTGCTATGGCTGTGCCGTAGGCTGGCAGCTGCAACTTCGATTAGACCCCTAGTCTGGGAACTTCTATGTGCTGAGGGTGTGGACCTAAAGAAAAAAAAAAAGAATAGAATGGATGGGCAATGGGGTTCTAATGGGGTCGTACTGTACAGCACAGGGAACTGTGTATGACTGGGTCCCTTTGCTGTACAACAGAAACTGAAGAAACATTGTAAATCAACTATACATTAAAAAAAAAAAAAAAAAGATTCTGGTTTAGCTGAGGAGACAAGCCATGGTGGTTAATTTCTTAGGTTACAGCAGGGTTTCTGTATCTCAGCACTACTAATACTTTGGACCAAAGAATTTGTGGCTAAGTCTTTGTTTTGACAAACTTTCCTGTGCATTAGAGGATGTTTAGCAGTATCCTCCACCCACAGACACACCAGTAGCACCACTCCTCCGCAGTTGTGACAATAAGAAATGCCTCTAGACATTACCAAATGTCCGTTTGGAGGTGAAACAGTCCCCATTTGAGAACCACTGGATTACAGGAAGACGAAAAATCAAAAGCATGATGCTCTTTTATTTTCTCTAAATCTTCTGACCAACAAGAGTGCTAGTGCAAGTCTAGACACAGGTCATAACAAAACAGACTCAATTTAGAAAGATGTAGTTATGGATTTAGCCACTTGAATAAAAAGTTGTAATTCTTTAGTCCACTGCCTGTTCATCCAAATGAGTGCCTTATCAAGCAGGAAGTCTCCTGGCCTGAAATGTACCAATGTGTTTTAGATTCAAGGGAAAAGATCTGGAAAGTTCTAAGGTGTAGTAACGGTCTCCTTACAAATCAGAGAAAGCATAGTCCAAAGCAACTTAAGAATTAATAACTGCAAGGCATAGAACTTGCTAGAAACCCATTCTGCCACTGAAAAGTACACTGGGGTTTGAAATAAAGTCTGGTTCAAGGCACAAAACCAAACATCACTAAAAGATCCCTCTTTTGAAAATTTTAATTTGAGCAATTACTCAGCAACATAATTATATTTGTAGAATGCAACTTTACCTGAAAAGGTGGTTTTGTGAAAGGGTCAGTGACTGCTGTCAATAATCAATATGCCTTATCCGCATGGGCTATAGGCTAATTACACATGGATTTCAGCATGCCTGCCTCTGGGTGTACACGACTGTGCCTCCCGATTAGCTCTGACACGTAAGGATCTTCTAACTCATCATTCTTGTGCTCACAACCAAAAAAACAAACTGACAATCAACAACGTTCTTTGACCTAACAGAGAAGGGAGGTCACAGGGAAAATTGCTACCCTGAAAACTGTACAGATACATAAATACTGAGCATCACAGCTTACTAAGAGGAGAGACCTCTGGAGCCAAACTAGTTACAACACTTAAATGATAGTTGATAAACTGCCGAAGGCTGGTACAGACTAAAGAGAGTTAAAAACTCCCACTGGCCCAGTTTTAGCGGGCCTTCCACACTTTCGTGGATTTTACCTCTAGGAGTTCTACCAGGAGTGAATATGAGAGAAAAATCTTCACTGCTTTAGGTAGGGGAAGGGGGAAAGCAACCATTTAAAAATAAGCCCAGAGTGTTCTGTTTTCTGTAACAAACAATTGCTCTTAAGAAAAACTACCAGAGCCTTATCTGACCAAGGGGAAGGGAAATGAGACAATCCCAGCCCCTACAGCCTTCCTAATTCACATAACATGAGGTGGGGGAAAGGGTAAGAAATGCTTCTGGGAGTTCCTGTTGTGGCTCAGTGGTAATGAACCCAACTAGGATCCATGAGGATGTGTGTCTGATCCCCGGCCTTGCTCAGTGGGTTAAGTACCCAGCATTGCCGTGAGCTGTGGCGTAGGTTGCAGACATGGCTGGGATCCTGCTTTGCTGTGGCTGTGGCTGTGGCTGGAAGCAGTAGCTCTGATTCAATCCCTAGCCTGGGAACATGCATAGGTGCAGCCCTAAAAAGCAAGAAAAGAAAAGAAAAGAAAAGAAAAGGAAAGGAAAGGAAGGAAGAAAGAAAGAAAAAAAGAAGGAAAGAAAGAAAGGCTTCTGAAGGTCATAGCTCAATAACTCAGGCCCACTAAATAAACTTTGTTTTGTTTTGTTTTTTTGCCACAGGGAACAGTGGCTTGATCTCAGTCCCTAGACCAGGTATAGAACCTGGGCCGCAGCAGTGAAAGTGCCAAGCCCTAACCACCAGAGCACCAGAGAACTCCCAAAAAACTGAGATTTAATTATAAGATAATAGAGTGCTTCCCCTCCTTAATATCTGAGCACCATATCGGCAGGACTCCAGGATAATAACGGTGATTTCAACTGAGAGACCTGTAAGACACAGACTCCATTTAAGAAGGTGTTCTAAGGGAACCCTAAAGACAATACAGAAGCAGAAAAAAGAACAAAAAGAAAACCAGATAAAGACAATGGTATAAACAGCTATAGCAAACACCAAATACAGCCTAGCTCCTATTCAAATTTCTATAAGATTTCACATTAAAAGCCTGCTTACCTGAGTTCCTATTACCAGATCCATTACGATCACTTTCATTAAAAAATTATGGGGTATGTTAAAAAGCAAGAAAAAAATTACATTCTGAAGACAGAGCAAACATCAGTACCAGACTCAGATATGACAGATTTTGGAAGTATAAGATAAGCAACTTAGCAATAACTATGGTTAGTATGTTAAGGGCTCTGTGGCGTAATAAAGAATTTATCTAGTCTTTGTCCCTGATTCCTGCCAAAGAGCTTCAAAAACCCTTGGGATTTCCTGAGTGATAGGAATGTCTTTGTTATGATAATGAGGGAACTAATGGTAGGGACTTTGCTAGGTCCTGGATGGGACCTGGTCACCAGAAAGACCAACCATATGATTAGAAGGCTGGAACTTTGGGCCAGTCTGGCCTCCAGAGAGGGGAAGGGAGCTAGGGCTTGAGTTCAATCATGTGACCAAAGATTTATTCAATCATACGTATGCAATGGTACTGCATATAAAAACTCTGGACACCAAAGCTTAACAGAGTTTCCTGGCTGGTGAGCACATTGATGTATAGAGAGAGGGATTTACCCTGACTACACAGGAGAGGCCTCGGAAGCTCTGCATCCAGGGCCCTTCTAGACCTTGTCTTTTGTGCGTCCTGAATAATAAAATGTACTTGTAAGTATAGCACTTTCAATGAGTTCAGTGAGTTATTCTAGAGAATTATTGCAACTGAAGGAGTTGTGGGAAACCCCCAAATTCACAGTCAATTGATCAGGAGTGCAGGGAATCTGGGGACCCCACTTGTGGCTGGTGTCTGGAGTAGGAGCAGTCTTGTGGAGGACTGAGCACTTAAATGATGAGATCTCATGTTCTTTCAGGTAGTTAACACCAGAACTGAACTGAAGTATCCCAAGTGATGCTGAAATCAGTACAGGAGGTAATGGGGAAAGCAGACAAACGGCAAGAACAATTGGGTAATGTAATATAAGCATAGAGATAGAAAATAAGAAAGACTCAAAAAGAAATGTTAGAGGAGTTCCCTTGAGGCGCGGGGAGTTAAGGATCCAGTGTCATCACTGCAGTGGCTCAGATCACTGCTGTGGTACAGGTTTGATCCTTGGCCTGGGAATTTCCACATGCCATGGGTGGAGCCAAAAAAACAAAAAAAGCTAGAAATCAAAACAGTGTGAGAAAAATGAAGAATACCTTTGAGGGCTCATCAGGAGGTTGGAAATGGCTGAAGTTGGAAATGGACACAGTGAGCTTGATGATGCTTTAATAGAAATCTCACAAGCTGAAAGGGAAAGTGCAAAAAAGGGTGTCAAAACAGAACAGAATATCCGAGAACTGTGACACAATTACAAAAGGTGTAACATACACATCATGGGAAGACCAGAATGAAAAGAAAAAGAAAAAAAAGCAGAAGAAATATGTGAAGTAATAATAGCTCGGACTTTTCCAAAATTAATAATATACACCAAAGCACAGATCAAGGAAGCTGAGAAAACACCAATCACAATAAAAAACTATATACATACCCCCACTATGTATACACACACACACATATGTATGTATACATGTGATATATATATCTATATCATGTCATATATATGTATATATATCAAACTGCAAAAAGATAAGGAGAAAATAAACGAGAAAGGAAAACCCTGGCTATACAGGAGCAAGGAAAAGAATTACACTGGACTTTTTATTAGAAACCATGCAAACAAGAAGAGAATGGAGTAAAATATTTAAAGTGTTGATAGAAAAAAAAAGGTTAAAATTCTTTATCCATCAAAATTATCCTAATATGAAGGAGAAAAAAAGACAAAAACTGAAGGAATTTGTTACCAACAGATCTGCCTTGCAAGAAATGTTCAGATAAGTTCTTCAGACAGAAGGAAAGCAATATAGGTCAGAAACTCAGTTCTGACTTGAAAGAAAGGAAGAGTGTTAGGAATAAATGAAGGTAAAGTAAAAGCTATTTTTCTTATTTTTAATTAATCTAACAGACAACTTCAAATTAACCATAATAGCAACAATGTATTGGATATTACAGCTTATGGATGAGTGAAATGAATGACAGTAGTGGTACAAGAGATAGAAGAACTGGAAATACTGTTATAAGGTACCTGAGCTACCTGCCAAACAGTACAGAGTTATTGAAAGTGCACTTAGCTCAGCTGTAGACATACATTGCAAACTCTAGGGCAAGACCTAAAGAAATTTTTAAAGAAGTATAATTGATATGCTAGCAGAAGAGAGAAAATGGGTTCATACAAAATGCTCAGTTAAAACCAGACAACGCAGAATCAAAGAGAGGAAGATAAAACAGAAACAAAGAACAAGTGCAATGAGTAGAAAACAGTTATAAACATGGAGCTGTTAATCCAATTATATCAATAATTACTTTAAATGTGAATGATCTAGGTATACCAATTAAAAGGCAGGGACTGTCAGGGTATATTTTAAAAAAGCAAGACCTAAATATATGTTTTCTATTATATTTAGAGAAACTGCTTTTAAGTATCAAGACACTGACAGATTACAAGTGAAGGGATAAAGATATATCATGCTAACACTAATCCAAAGAAAGCTGGAGTAGCAATATCAATTATAGCACTATCAAAGTAGCACTATCAAAGCAAACTTCAGAAAACTATCAGGGATATAGCAGGGTATTACATAACGATAAAGGGGTAAGTTCTTCAAGAAGACATAGTAATCTTTACTATGTCTGCACCTCACAAAAGAGCCTCAGAATACGGAAGGCAAAACTGACAGAACTGCAAGAGAAACAGACAAATCCCTTATTATAGTTGGAGATTTCAACACTGCTCTATCAGTAATTACAGATTCAGCGGGCAGAAAATCATTAAGGACACAGTTGAACTGAAAAGCACCACATATTAATTGGATCTAATTGACACTTACAGAATACTTCATCTAACAAAGCAGAATATAAATTCTTTTCAAGCTTCTATGGAACATTAACCAAGAAAGGCCACATTCTGGGCCATAAAACACATCGTAACAAATTTAAAAGAACAGAAATTATACAATGCTTGTTCTCAGATCACAGCGGAACTAAACTGTAAATCAATTACAGAACGATAGCTAGAAAATCTGCAAACATTTGGAGATTAAACACACATTTCTAAATCATACCTGTGTCAAAAGAATTATCTAGAGAAATTTTAAAATATTTTAAACTAAATGAAAATGAACATACAACTTATCAAAATATGTAGGATGTGGCAAAAGCAGAGCTCAGAAAAATTTATAGCATTGAATGTATATATTAGAAAAGAAAGAAGATCTAAAATCTATAAATCTAAGCTTCCACTTCAGGAAGCTAGAGAAAGAAGAGCAATATAAACTTAAAGCAAGCAGAAGAAAAGAAATAGTAAAAGTTACAATAAAAATTAATGATATTGAAGATAGAAAAACAATTGAAAAATATTCACAAAACCAAAAGCTGGTTTTCAAAAAGATCAATAAAATTGATAAACCCTAAGCCAGGCTAATCAAGACAAAAAAAGAAGGAACAAATTAGTAATAAAAGACATGAAAGAAGACCCTTCGCTATTGATCTCAAGGACATGAAAAGGACAACGAAGGAATATCATGAACGACTCTATGCCCATAGATTTGTTAACTTAGATGAAATGGACCAGTTTCTTGAAAGATACAATCTAGGAGTTCCCACTGTGTCTTAAGGGGTTAAGAACCTGATGAGTATTCATGAGGATGTTGGTTCAATCCCTGGTCTTGCTCAGGGGGTTAAGGATCCAGCGTTTCTATGAGCTACAGTGTAGGTCGCAGATGTGGCTCAGATCTGGCATTGCCGTGGCTGGGATGTAGGCCGGCAGATGCAGCTCCTATTCGACCCTTAGCCTGGGAACTTCCATATGCCACATGTGTGGCCATGGAGGAAAAAAAAAAAAAAAAAAAGACACAATCTACCAAAATTCACACAAGGAGGAATAGATAATTTAATTGCCCAAAGCTGGAAGCAACCAAGATATCTTGGCAGTAGGTGAATTGATAAACGAAATTTAGCACAATCACACAACGCAGTACAATTCATTGATTAAAAAATGAACTATCAAGCCATGAAATGACATGGAGAAACCTTAAATGTATATTGCTAAGTGAAAAAAGCCAGTCTGAAAAGGCTACATGCTGTATAATTCTAACTCTATGACATTCTGGAAAAGGCAAAACTACAGCCAGTCAAAAGATTAGTGGTTGTCAGGGGACCAGGTTGGGGATGGAAGGGAAAGCACCAGTAGGTGAAGCACGGGGAAATTTTAGGATGGTACAACTATTCCATACAATACCGTAATGACGGGCTCATGATGCTGCATTTGTCAAAACTCACAGAATTGTGCAACACAAAGAGTGAACCCTAAACTATGGAGTAAACCGTGGACTTCAGTTAATAACTATGTATCAATATTAGTTTATTAACACACTAAGCAAGTGTGTTATGTAACACACTAAGCAAGATGTTAATGACAGGAGAAACTGTGGGTGGGGGGCAAGGATGTAGGCGAACTCTCTGGACTACCGGCTCAATTTTTCTGTAAACCAAAAACTAAATTCTAAAAAACAAAGTCTATGAATTAAAAAAGAAAGAAAAAGGCAGTCAGTTTCAGACATCTTCCAGACTTAATGAGTAAGAATCAAAGGCACCAGCTTCATTTTTCACACTTGGGGTCTATTTCTCTTCCACCAGCCTTCCTTATCTCCCCTGGATCTCAGGAAGGGAACCCTGCTCTGGCCAGCTATTCTAGTGTTTGCTTCTTCTTGTTCTTTTCTCCTCCTATCCCAGGACAGGCAGGTGTGCTCGTTTTTTTTGCATTCAGTGCTGGCCCCCACTATCCCTTCCTGGGTCTACGGCAGGCGTTGTTTATCCCCTTTCACTAGGCTTGAACGCCATTTTGGATCATTAGTAACAGAAATTTTAATTAGTTGAGGTCTCGCATGATAAGAGATGGTTCTTTTCAATGTCTGAACGAAGTATTTTACCATTTCTTTCACAGTGGAGATGAAACTGGCTCAGGTTTCTTCTTGGATCTTGATATCTATTTTAGGACAAATTGCCATTCTTTGTTCTAACTGCAAAGGCTCTTAAAAGTACTATTTTGCTCTGAACCCACTTCATAAAAATGGACTTTTTATGAGTAATAATTAATATTTCATTCTTACAAACTCGTTCATACTGGAAGCTCTCAAAACTCTTGAAAATATGAACTTTCTTCCTAGTTTTATGGTATAGAGCTAAGGTTTGCAAACTCTTCTTGTCAAGAGCCAAACTGTTAATATATTTGTCTCTGCAGACTTCTACTGCAACTACTCAGTTCTGCTGTTGTAGCAGGAAAGCAACAATGTGTAAACAACGGGTGTGACGGAGTTCTAATGACACTTTCTTTACCAAAACAGGTGACAGGCCGGATTTGCCTCACAGCCCACAATTCGTTATAGGGAGATGGGAGCCACGCAGTTGAAAGATTATTGGATTTGGGGAAAAAAAAAGTTTCAGGAGCCTCTGGCAAGCTAATCAATTTAGCTGAGCTTTCTAATTACAAATAATATGTCTTTCCGCATAGGACTGAATGGGATGTTCATGAAAAAGCTATTAATATAAGACATCCTATGGAAAAGTGTCATAGTGGTTTTTTTTTTTTTTTTTTGCTTTTTTGGAGGGGTTGGCCGCACTCGTAGCACATGCAAGTTCCCAGGCTAGGGGTCAGATTGGAACCGTAGCTGCCGCCCTACACCACAGCCACAGGAATGCCAGATCTGAGCCGTGTCTGCGACCTACACCACAGCTCACAGCAAGGCCGAATCCTTAACCCACTGAGCAAGGCCAGGGATCGAACCTGTGTCCTCGTGGATGCTAGGCAGATTCGCTTCGGCTGAGCCATGATGGGAACTCCTCAGGTGATATTTTTAGGGCTCTGCCTATACCCTCCCAGCACTCAGACTTCTAGTACATACCAACGGCGCCCATTTACAAGCACCGGTGCTTCTATATTTGAGGGCTTTTATTTGACTCCAGGGTGGGCAGCTGAGAAGTGACGGAAAGCTCTCATCTCCGGGAGCCACCCTCAGTCAGTTCTAGATGGGAGTCAGAGGCTGTGTAACCCATACGTCTTGCTTCTCAGTACAGAGAGCTCTCAGATGTGTTTACAGCGTTTTCCAAAGTCCCCCCAGCAGGATATAGCTTCCAACGCCCTCAACTGTTACCGCCGCTGTGATGTGCCATTTATCAGCTTCCTTCCCTTCTCTGTCACTTCCCCAGGGTCACCTCCCAATAGGATCTGCATCTCAGAGTCGGTTTCGGGGGAACCCAAACTAAAGCAGTTGCCAGGAAAAGGCTTTGTGGGAGCCTTTTTAATACATTTCTATAGTGAATATAGTGGAGACCAAGATTGATGGTGACAGAAGCTGAGAAGATGAAATGAGAAGACGGATGGAAGAACCCAGGGAAAGATAAAGAGCTCCGCACAAGGCGAGCGCATTAGTACTAGGGTTGTCATTGGAGGCCCAGCCGGGGAGCCGCTCTGTAAAACACTGCCAGCTCACAGCTGCCTGTAAGGGTGAAGGTAAGCAGGGGTATGAATAATACAAAGAGGACTGAAAAATTAATAACACACAGCTTCAAAGAACATTATGTGAAATTTAAGCTGTAGTTTTCATATTTTAGTATGAATTTTGCCCTCTAATACAGTAGAGTCTGTAGAGTAGCATAATATCCACACATGCACTTACTAGCTGGAATGGAAAAAAAATCATAGTTTACAGTATTTGTTTTAGATTTTATTTTATTTTATTTGCTTTTTGCGGCCACACCCACAGCATATGTAAGTTCCCAGGCTAGGGACTGAATCGGGGCTGCAGCTGCTGGCCTATGCCACAGCCACAGCAGCATCAGACCCGAGCCATGTCTGCCACCTACACCATAGCTCACGGCAACGCCAGATCCTTAACCCACAGAGCAAGGCCAGGGATCGAACCCACAACCTCATGGATACCATTGGGCTTGTTTCTGCTGAGCCACAACTGGAACTCCCTAGAGCTCTTTTTAAATATAAGCAAAACATTACAGATACAGCTGAATTTTCTTTTATAACCCTAGTCTGTCCTAAGTCCCTCCGCTTTTTCCCAGTGGCAAGCATATTCATTAAATTGGTATGTAACCTTCATATTCGCCGTGCAGTGGGAAGAATCTGTCACCCTGAAATATGTCTCTGCATATTAATAGTTTTAAGCTGGTTATTTTCTGAGAAAGAGCAGACACTGGAAGGGCAGGGAAAGCCAAAGAGAAGTCGCCCCTTTGTACCAAACATTTTCAGACGGTAAGGCCCGTCTGTAAGGGCATCTCAGTCTCTGAGCCTGGAAGGGGAGGGTGACCAAACCTCCAGAGACTCTAAACCATGGAGAGGGCAGCGACTTAATTCTGGATCACAATCACCCTCGTTTACTATGCTTTTCCCGGAGACCTCACATGACGGACTCTCCAACCTCGACATCCTCTTTTGTCTTTAGCTGAGGCTGGCATTTAAGGTGAGGGCTTCGGCCATTTCGGTTACTCAGTGTTCCTGGGTCTCTCTCATGCATACACGTTATTAATTTCTCCTGTTAATCTGCATTATGTCAATTTAATTCTTAGATCAGCCAGAAGACCCTAGAAAGGTCAAGTTTCTTTCTCATGACAACGGTTTTATACTTCTACTCCATATGCAGGTTTCTATAAGCAACGCCCACTGTTGGGTTTTCCAATTTTAAGATTTACATAAACAGTATTATGCTGTGCAAAGCATTCTGCGACTTTTTGTGTTCACTCAGCATTATTACTGAGACCCATCCATGTGGATGCATCTTAGTTGACTGCATTCACTTACCTTTGTAAACATCCTCCCTTTACTCTGGAAGGGATACTTTTAATAAAATAGATCAGTGGTTCTCAGTTAGAGGTGATTTTGCCACATGACCTCCGCCCCTGTGAAATTTGGCGATATTTTAGGTTGTCATGAGTGGAGGTGGGGTGCTGAGACAGAGATGTTGCTAAACATCCTGCAATGCACAGGACGGCCCCACAGCAAAGCATTACCTGGTTCAAAATGTCAACAGTGCTGAGGGTGACAAAGCCTGGTACAGACGAAAGCCAAGTAGTCTATACTCCTGAAGAATTTCTGGATATGGGGAAAAACCCCAAATTCTGACCATTCAAGGTGAGACAGCACAAGTTCTGCTTGTTGGATCATCAGAACTGTGTCTCTACTGCATTATATCGTTCTGGGTTTTTGTTTGTTTGTTTTAATGGCCACACCTGCAGCATATGGAAGTTCCTGGGCTAGGGGTTGAATCGGAACTGCAGCCTATGCCAGAGCCATGGCAACACTGAATCCGAGCCGCCTCTGTGACCTAGGCTGCAGCTTGCAGCAACGCCGGATCTTTAACCCACTGAGCGAGGCCAGGGATAGAACCTGCATCCTCACAGACACTATGTCACACTCTTAACCCACTGAGCACAATGGGAACTCCTAAATTATTCTCTTCTTGATTGCAGATTTTAGACTCTTCTATGGCTAACAATTATTGCTTATTTTGGGGAAATGTGTGTATGTGCATGTGTATTAGGTGTGTGTCTGTGCTGTGTGGGGGAAGGGACCCACAGACTCTCTATCACTCATACTGATAACAAAATATAACAAGGAACTAAACTAGATTTGACTTAATAAAAACGAACTGTAAGCAGACAGGGTAGGGGTTCCCTGGACAAAAGAGAATCAGGCATGGCTTTCTTGACATTAAGTGAAGCCATTTTTGGCCTAAGCTATTTTGTGGTCTAATCCTGGCCACCATGCTTGCTCTTGAACAGGACTCCATAATCAAAGATCTTAAGGGAAAAAAGAATGCAGGAACAATGACCGTGATTAGGTAAGAGAAGTAACAATAGCAAAAATATACCTGTTATAAGAACTGCCAGTCTTGTTTCAATGGTAAAGATTAGCCTGAAGCACTTTCTTGAGCTGTTTTGCAGAATTCAAATCCCCCTGGAAACTCAACCACCAGATCGCCTAAGGAATGATGTTGACCTTTGTGATTTCAACAGACTAAAGCTTGGACTCTGTCAACCTTTGCCTCAATTCTATGCTGAATTCTGCTCTGCTCAAGCCCCCTCAATGAATAACCGTGTGCCCTTAGCTCAAAGCTTCCCTAATTTTGCTGTTCAGGGAAACGGTGCTTTGAGCAAGATCCCTGGTGTTCTCCTTACTTGCTGCAAGGAATAAACCCTTCCTTCCCTTCTCCCGCTCTTTGGTTTGGTTGTGTCTTTTGGCTCAATACCCATCAAAAGGCAAGCTCAGTTTTTAAGTAACAAAACTATGGTTTAAGGACCCATACAGGATGTTAAAAGAAAATTTTTAATCATGCCTTTCATACAGGTACAAAGATGAACTCGTGTTAATGATCTTACTCGACGCATTAACAAGGAGAACGCTGAGGTATTACAGCCAGTTCAAAGGGAAGTCCAAAGAACAGTCACTGTGATATTTTGGTTTATAATAAGAAATATATTTTTGGTCTTCATTTCTGGCACAGAGCTCCTATAACCCCTGGAACTTCCCAAGTGATAAGAGCTCCTAAAGGTGTCTTGATATTCATTAAAAAAAAAAAACCCTTTCAAGCACACGGAAGTTTCTGTTAATGGGGTCAGCTTTGGAAAGCACCTATGTCTGTCAGGGGAGCTAATCATGTGATTGGAGGGTTGGGAATTTCAGTCCCACCCCACCCCACCCCACCCCGACTTCAAGGGAGGAGACAGGGGCTAGAGGTTGAACTGACTGCTAATGGCCAATGATTTAGTCACTCATGACTACGTAATGAAGTCTCCATAAAACCCCAAAAAGACAGGGTTCAGAAAGCTTTCAGGTTGGTGAGCATGTGATGACTCAGGGGGAATGATGCGCCTGGAGAGGGTGTGGAAGCTCTCCTTTCCGCCTACCTTGCCCTGTGTATTTCTTCCCTTTGGCTTAAATCCTTTTGTAATAAACCAGTGATCTATCTGGTATGTAAATGTTTCTCTGAGGTCTGTGAGCTGCTCTAACAAGTTAACTGAATCCAAGGGTGGGGGTGGTCTATGGAACCTCTGATCTATACCTAGTCTATCAGAAGTACAGATGATAACCTGAACTTGGAATTGATGTTGAAATTGGGTAGGGGAGCAATCTTACAGAACTCAGCCCTTAACCTGTGGGATGTGATGCTATCTTTCCGAACATAGTGTCATAACAGTTGAACTACAGGACACCCAGCTGGAATCAAAAATTTGCTTGGTGGCCTGGGGGAAACCTCCCCCTCCATCCCTCACCACCAGACACACATCAGAATTGGAATCAGAAACATTAGCTGCTGATCAGAAATGGAATCAGTGCAAAATATTACTTACAGATGAGAACCAGTGAAATGCATATGCAACTAGCTTCTTCCACAGTAGGAGAGAGAAGTCAGCTGAAGCTCTATTCCTCTACTGGACAGGAAATAATTTGATGTCTACAAACAACTGTTTTGCATTGATCAGGTGTCAATTTACGGAGTTGTAAAATATCTCTCACAGAGTTGGATAAGCCAGAGAGGTGCCTATACTCTAGGAAATCCAGTTTCCTACTGAAGCAAAAATGTTTTCCCCTAATATGGTAATTTTAAGACCATATAAATCAGACTTTGGAACACATACTGCCTACTACTGTGATTATCTTGTTTAAGCAATGAAGCCGAGATGTCAAGATCAATGCTTTGGGCAGTAAAGGATTTCCAAAACTATCCTCCCATCCTCTTACCACCACCACCTTCCTGCCAGAAGGTATTGGTATTCTCCCTGTCCGTCATTCTGAGAAGAGGAAAATTCCAGGGCACGAAAATAAAGCCAAGCTAGGGCTTGAGAAAGTTGGGGGGATTTCTTCCATTTCTAATTTGGAAAGCAATGGGACTTGAATTCCAAGGTAGGGCAATACATGGAGTTATTTGTTTTCTTTTGAAACACCTCCCTGCACATGAGGGACTACTGGGAATTAGGGAGGGTTTCTGTTGGGTTTAGACTTGTCATTTCTAAAGATAATGACTTCTCCTGGAGGTTTTAAGTTATTCTCCATTTTCAGTTTGCTTTTTCTGGAGCCTTCAAGACATAGTTTTTTGTTGTTGTTGTTTGGTTTGGTTTTTACTACAGTTTCATCACAATTTAGACACGTGAATTTGGAAGACTAGACCTTGCTTTGAGATGACAGTCAATATGGATCAACAGTGGTCACCAAGGGGGAATGGTGGTGCTCAGCAACATTACTGTCCAGAACAAAGACAAAGAGGTAGAGATAAAAGATGATGGCCGGTGCCGGGCATTTACGAGGTATTGAGGACCTCAGAAATAGTTGGGGAAACAGTTTGAAAAGGGCCAGTTTCCAGCAGTTTTGCTGATGTATGCTCATGACAGAGCAGTTTGGGTTTGAGATAATTATAAGTGTGACTTCATATTGTTGCCACAGCTAGATAAAACTTGAGACTCGGATTAACAGTTACTATAACATTTTATAAATTCATAAAAGATTGGAAATAATAATGATAAAGATGATCCTATAAAAATATGCTATTATTGGGAGTTCCCATTTGGTTCAGTGGGTTAAGGACCTGACACTATCTCTATGAGGATACAAGTTTGATCCCTGGCCTCACTCAGTGGGTTAAGGATCCAGTGTGGCTGTAAGCTGCATCACAGGGAGCAGATGTGGCTCTGATCAGGCATTGCTGTGGTGGTGGCATAGGCCTCAGATGCAGCCCCAATTTGACCCCTGGCCAGGTAGCTTCCATATGCCACAGGCGTAGCTATTAAAAAAAAAAAAAAAAAGCTATTCTTCAGATATAAAATTTGAGTGCTAATTTTGTTTGGAAAAGTTAAGCAGAGCACACAGCATCAATATTTAATAGCAATGAGACTGAACCTACAGGGAAAAAAATTTAAGAGCATAGTAATTACTATGCTCTTAATCACCTACAAATCTGAATTACTAGACTTAAGACACCTTACTCAGAATTCATTACCTAAGTCAATTACAGTAAGTGTATGATGTGTGCTTCTAGCTTTGTACAGCATATTCAGAACAAGGCAATTTTTTTCATGTTTGGCTCTGTAATCTTAAATATGAGTTCATAAGGATTCACTTTCTTGACTAATTTATTTAGTAAGAATTAGTAACATCCTAAGTCTAAGTTTTATACTGCCCAGCCTAAATGTTAAGGACTGGTATATGTGTCCTTAGCCTTCGAATGAAATTTGCACCCTAGAAGCAGTGTGCCTGGTGGCAAGTCCAGAACCTTGGTCTCAAATTTTAGCCCTGCCACTTCTTAGCTGCAAATCTTAAACAACCTGAATCTCACTGGGTTTTAATTTAACCCTTTTTAAAATGAGGGCTCTGACCAAATCATCTCTAAGGGTTCATCTAGCTCAAAAACTCTATGATTCTATAAAGGAATCGCTGCTTTCTTCTAGTTTTGCATATGGCAGCATAAAGCACATATTACAACATGGGAATGGAAAAGCCAAGGGGCAGAATGGTACCTCTTACTTTTTCCTTCCTAAATTCCTGACTAGATATGAAGCCCTTTTGTTCTGAATGGTTTCAGAGATGTCTTCAGATTTTGCCTTTATTCTCTTTATACCCATAGCTCCTTCAAATGCAAAGAGTAGAAGAGCTAAATATATTAAAATTAAAATAATAAAGAGGAAAAAATGTGCATCTATTAACACTGTTTAAAATCAATAGAAAAGTTAAATCTCATATGCTGGCCAAGCTGTAGGAAAACAGTAGCACACACACATTCCTGATGTTGGTAAAATCTTGTTTGAAGACATTTTGACACACACATATAATATCATAAACCTGCTTTGACTCAGTTACCCATTTTGAATTTATATTATAGAATTATTATATTTCTTCAAGTCTAAGACTATCAATTTTAAGATACATTCATTTAATAACTTTTTTCCATTGCTTAATGAATTTTATTACAATTATAGGTGTACAAAAATCATAATAATAACTTTTTAAGGAGAAAAGAATATTGTCATCTTGATACCAAAATGTACCCTGATATATAATAAAGGAAAAAAATGTTTATCTTGGAATTGAGGAAATATGAAAATTCAAAAGGAGAAAAATCCATAAGTATGAAGACATTTAAGGTAGAGTTATTCATAATTAAAAAAAAACAGCGATTGCATCAAATATAAGAAACGACCAAAGTGTGTGTATGTATATACCTATATATAATATAAATACAATGAAATTTAACATGGTTATTAAAATTTTATGATAAAAATGTAAAATAAAGGGAAGGTGTTTCTAAAATAATGTTACATAATGTATAAAATATATATAGTTTGATGAATTAGAAATAATATGTCCATATGGATAAAAGTTTGAAAGAACTCCAAACAAATGTAAATCATTATGTTCTTGAGATAATGGAATTATGTATGCATTTCTGAATGTCCTTCATATATTTTAAAAGCACTTTAATCCTCAATAAACATTCCATAAACATTCCTATCTTGAGAGCCACTCTCTTCCCTGTTTCCTCTTGGGTCCAGTTTTCAGCCCTCCTTGGCAGGGTAGCTAATTTAGATATTTAGCTGGGTGGTTAGGAAGAAGCCATGTTGTGATTTTCTGTAATCATATGTTAATGAATTTACACAACTACTTCTGTTTTGTTTCATGAGTAAAGAGTAAAATTATGTAGCCACTGAGAACCAGAGCCAATAAAGCAATCACTCATCTATACCCATGAATCCTGCCCTGCACTGCAGGAACTAAATAATTTTGAGGGAGGGGAGGGGCTGGTGAGAATGCAGCGTCCTAGTCACTGGTAACAAACCTCAGCATCTTTGCAATGCTAGAATTTATCTTTCTTCACTTGGTGCCACAGCTTGGCCAGAATTCTGATTTCAGTCTAGGAATTAATTGTAATTTCCTGTTTAGAATAATGACAGCCCTAAAGAATTTATGTCTTGTTCTATTACAGCATGGAATAAATATACATGGACATATTAATCACTGAGTTTGCATATGTGATCTGCTCATGAGAACTCAAACTATGAACATCCAGATCTCAAGCAGGTACAATATTTGTATTTTAGGGCCAAGAGTTACCTCACATTTTCTCCACTTTTTCACCTCTTGCTCCACCCAAACTGGCATGGCCCAAAATTGCATAGAAATGTCTCTTGTCAGAATATTAATAACATCCTAATTGTATATTTCTTTAAAAACTATTTTAAACATTTTATTTAGAAGTAACTTCAAATGTAGAGAAGATGTACAAGAATACCACAAACCTCCCATACACCCTATACCCAACCTCACCAGTTAATGTTTAACCACACTTGCTTTCCCTCTCTCCTTCTTGGTGTGTATGTAGGCCTTTCCCCAGTGACACTTCAGCATTTCCTAAGAACAATGCCATTCTGTAATGTAACCACAGTACAAGTCTCAAATTTAGAAAATTTAATAGTGATACATAGTATTATTATCTAGCATGTAGTTCTAATTCAAACTTGCCTAAGGCTCAACGATTTTTTTTTCTTTTTTTTTGCTTTTTAGGGCCACACCTATGGCATATGGAGGTTCCCAGGCTAGGGGTTGAATTGGAGCTGTAGCCGCCGACCTACACCACAGCCACAGCAATGCCAGATCTGAGCCACATCTGCGACCTACACCACAGCTCACAGCAACGCTGGACTGTTAACCCACTGAGCAAGGCCAGGGATGGAACCTGCAACCTCATGTTCCTAGTCGGATTTGTTAACCACTGCACCACAACAAGAACTTTTTTTTTTTGAACAATTTTTTAACTGAATCAAATTCTTTTCATTAATAGATTTTTTTAAAAGGTTAAAATTTGAATTTTTAAAAACACTTGAAACGTTCCCACATAAAAATAGCCCTCCAAGACCACAGTAAAGAGTTATTTCCTCTAAACTTACAGAGCAAGAGAAACACAAGTAAAATGAAGAAGCAGAGGAACCACTCCCAATTAAAAGATCAAAAGGACTTCTCTGAAAGAACAATGAAACAGACCTCTTCAATCTAATAGACACTGAGTTCGAAAAGGAGATAATGAAAATATTGAAGGAATTAAGAAAGGCTATTGACAAAAATGCAGATTACTGTAAAAAGGAACTAGAAACCATAAAGGGGCACCAAGAAAAATTAGAAAATTCATTTGCAGAGATGAAAGCTGAAATAAAGGCAATGAATAGCAGAATGAATAATGCAGAATAAATAAGTGATCTGGAAACTAGAATAATGGAAGTCACTCAATTAGAACAGAAGACTGAAACCCAAATGAAAAAAAATGAAAGCGGTTTAAGAGACTTGTGGAATAATATAAAGTGTGCCAATCTACACATAATGGGGATCCCAGAAGGAGAAGAAAAAAGGGGGGGACTGAAAAATGAATATGAATAAATTATGCTTGAAAATTTCCCAAATCTTAAGAGGGAAAGAGATATCCAGGACTGGAAGCACAGACGGTCCTGAACAAGATAAACCCAAGCAGACCTGCACCAAGACATATTATAATAAAAATGGTGAAAGTTAAAAAATAAAGAGAGCATTTGTAAGGCAGCAAGAGAAAAATAATTAATTACAAGGCTAACAGCTGATTTCTCTACAGAAATGTTGCAGGCCAGAAGAGAGTGGCAAAATACAGTCACAGTCCTGAAAGGGAAAAATCTGCAACTTAGGATAGTCTACCCAGCAAGATTATCATTTAGAATAGAAGGAGGGATAAAGAATTTCTCAGACGAACAAAAACTAAAAGAATACAGTAATACTAAAACTATCCTAAAGGAAATATTAAAACGTCTTCTCTAAATAAAAAAGAAGAATCTATAGAAAAGAGAAAATCATAACTGTAAAGTAAATCACTTAAATAAGCACACAGACTAAAGAAAAAAAATCAAAAGTTCTGTGAGAGTGCTGATAGCCACAATGGACAGCAAAATGATGAACAGGAAAATGTAAAAGAGGACATCAAAAATCATAAAATGCAGGGGAGGAGAGGAAGAAAATATTAGATTTTTTTTTTCTAAGATGTATTTGAGTCTATATGACTAACAATCTAAAGTAAGTAAATATAGGAAGAGTTTACATACTTCAAAAACAGAGCAACTGCAAATCAAAAGCATATGGTAGATTCACAGAAACCAAAAAGAAGTGAATATATAAGCATAATACAAAAGAAAGTCATCAAACCACAAAAGGAAAAACAGAAAAAGAAAGGGACAAAGAAGAAACATAAAACTGGGAGAAAAATAAGGTTTAATAAAGCAATAAATGCATATATATCAATAATTACCTTAAATATCAATGGATTGTATGCTCTAATCAAAAGACACAGAGTGGCAGACTGGATTAAAAAAAAGAAAGAAAAAAAAGAGCCAACCACATGCTGCCTATAAAAGACCCACCTTAGGGCAAAGAACACACAGATTCAAAGTGAGGGCATGGAAAATATTTCACGAAAGTGGAAATGACAAGAAAGTGGGAGCTGCAATATTCACATCAGACAAAATAGACTTTAAAACAAAAGCTATAAAGAAGGACACTACTTAATGATAAAAGGATCAATACCAGGAGAGAATATTACACTCATCAACATATATGCATGTAATATTGGAGCACCCAAATATTTATGTATTATGTATACTAACAGACATAAGAGAAACTGATGGAAATACAATAACAGTAGGAGACTTTAACACTCCACTCACATCAATGGATAGATCTTTGAGACAGAAAAATCAATAAGGCAACAGAGATACTTAAGTGATACAAGAGAACAGTTATACTTAACTGATCTCTTCAGGACATTACATCCAAATAAAGCAGAATACACATTCTTTTCAAGTGCACATGGAACATTCTCAAGGACTGATCACATACTATGGCACAAAACAAGCCTCAAGAATTTAAGAATACAGTAGTTCCCATCATGGCACAGCAGGAATGAATCAGACTAGGAACCATGAGGCTGTGGGTTCGATCCCTGGCCTTGCTCAGTGGGTTAAGGATCCAGTATTGCCATGAGCTGTGGTGAAGGTCACAGATGTGGCTTGGATCTGGTGTTGCTGTGGCTGTGGTGTAGGCTGGCAGCTGTAGCTCTGATTTGACCTCTAGCCTGGGAACCTCCATATGCCATGGGTGTGGTCCTAAAGAGACAAAAAGACAAAAAAAAAAAAAAGAATTTAAGAGTACAGAAATTATTTGAAGCATCTTTTCTGTTCACAATGGCATAAAACTAGAAATCAACCACAGAAAAAGAAATGAGAAAAAAACAATTACATGGGGACTAAACAATATATAACTAAAAAAACAATGGGTCAATGTTGAAATCAAAGAAGAAATTTAAAAAATACCTTGAGGCAAATGACAATGAAAACACAACCATAAAAAAAATCTATGGGATACAGCAAAAGTAGTTCTTAGATGGAATACAGGCCTTCTTTAAGAAACACAAAAAATCCCAAATAAACAACCTAACCCACCATCTAAAAGACTTAGGGGAAAAAAAGGAACAAACAAAACCTAGGGAGTTCCTGTTGTGGCTCAATGGTCTACAAACCTGACTAGTATCCATGAGGATGCGGGTTCCATCCCTGGCCTTGCTCAGTGTGTTAAGGATCTGGTGTTGTCAGGAGCTGTGGTTTAGGCTGCAGAAGTAGCTCAGATCCTAAATTGTGGCTGTGGTTAGGCTGGCAGCTGCAGCTCTGATTAGACCCCCCCCAGCCTGAGAACTTCGGTATGCCACAGGTGCAGCCCTAAAAAAAAGAATCTAAAGTCAGCAGAAGGAAGAGGTAAGAAAGATCAGATCAGAGGAAATAAAGAGAGATTTAAAAAGTATATACATTTGTAAATCAATAAAGCCAGGAGCTTGTCCTTTGAAAGGGTAAACAAAATTGACAAACCTCTGGCCAGGCTCACCAAGAAGAAAAGAGAGAAGACCCAAATAAAATAAGAAAGGAAAGAGGAGAAATCATAACTGATACTGCAGAAATACAAAAATAAGTAAGAGAAAACTGAACAATTAATTATATGCCAACAAATTTGACAACCTAGAAGAAATGGACAGCTTTCTAGAATCATACAGCCCACCAAAATTAAATTAAGAAGAAATAGATAACTGAACAGAACAATCACTAGACGTGAATGAGAAACTATAATAATAATGATAATAAAAATTAAAACCCTACAAACAAAAGTCCAGAACCAGATGGCTTCACTGGGGAATTCTACCAACATACGAAGAAGAACTTAAACTGATCCTTCTCAAAGTCTTCTTAAAGACTGAAGAGGAAAGAACACTCTCAAAGACATTCTATGAGGCCACCATCACCCTGATACCAAAACTAAAGACACCACAAAAAAAGAAAATTACAGGCCAGTATCTTTGATGAATATAGATGCAAAAATTCTAACAAAATATTGGCAAACTGAATGCAACAATACATAAAAAAGCTCATACACCACAATCAAGCTGGATTCATCCCAGGGTCACAAGGATGGTTCAATATATGCAAATCAATCAAAGTGATACATCACATACACAAAAGACAAAAACTGTATGATCATTTCAATAGATGCATAAAAAGCATTTGATAAAATTCAACATTCATTCATGATAAAAACTCTTACAAAAGTGGGTATAGAGGGGACATGTCTCAACACAATAAAAGCTATTTATGACAGGCCCACAGCTGATACAATACTCAATGGTGAAACACTGAAAGCCTTTCCACTATTACCTGAAAAAAGACAAGGATGCCTACGCTCACCACTTCTTTCCAACATAGTATTGGAAGTCTTAACCACAGCAATCAGATAAGAAAAAAGCAAAAAAAAAAAAAGTATTCCAATTGGCAGGGATATGGTAAAATTGTCATTATATGCAGATGACATGATACTATATATAGAAAACTCTGAAGACTATACAAAAACTACTAGAACTAAACAATGTTTTCAGCAAACTAGCAGGATAGAAGATTAAGAGGATACAGAAATTGGTTGCATTTCTTTACGCTAACAATGAAATATCAGAAAGGGAATGTAAACAAACAATTCCTTTCAAAATCACATCAAAAAAAAAAAAAAAAAAACCAAAAACAAAAACCTAGGAATAAACCTCACCAAGGAAGTGAAAGACTTATATGCTGAGAATTATACAATATTAATAAAGAAAAAGAAGAAGATGCAGAGAAATTTAAAGGTATCCTATGCTCTTGGGTTGGAGGAATTAGGATTGTTAAAATGGCCATACCACCCAGAGCAATCTACAAATTTAATTCAATCCCTATCAATTACCCATGACATTTTTCACAAAACTAGAACAAATAATCCTAAAATCTATATAGAACCATAAAAGACCCAGAATTGCCAAAGCAGTCCCGAGGAAAAAGAACAAAGCAGGCAGCACAACCTTCCCAGACTTCAGACAATACTACAAAGCTACAGTAATCAAAATAGCATGGTATTGGCACAAAAACAGACATATGGATCAATGGAACAGAATAGAGAGCCCAGAAATAAACCCATACACCTATGGAGAATTAATCTTGCAAAGGAGGTAAGACTATATAATGGGAAAAAAACAGTCTCTTCAGCAAGTGGTGTTGGGAAAACTGGACAGCTGCAGGTAAATCAATGAAGTTAGAATACACCCTCACATCATGTACAAAAATAAAACTCAAAATGGCTTAAAGACTAAAAGACATGACACTATAAAATTCCTAAAAGAGAATATAGGCAAAACAGTCTCTGACATACATTGAACCAATGTTTTCTTAGGTCAGTTTCCCAAGGCAACAGAAATAAAAACAAACATAAACAAATGGGATCTAATCAAACTTACAAGCTTCTGCACAGAAAAGGAAACCATGAATAAAACAGAATGACAACTTACAGACTGGGAGAAAATATTTGTAAAAAATGTGACAAACAAGGACTTAATGCCAAAATATACAGACAGCTCGTACAATCAATAAAAAGAAAACAAAAAAACCCAGCTGAAAAATGGGCAGGAGACCTAAATAGACATTTCTCCAAAGGAAACATACAGATGGCCAAGAGACATGTGAAAAGATGCTCATCACCGCTAATTATTAGAAAAACTACAGTGAAGTACCACCTCACACAGGTCAGAATGGCCATCATTTAAAAGTCTATGGGAGTTCCTGTTGTGGCTCAGACGGTTAAGAACCTAACATAGTCTCCGTGAGGATGAGGATTCGATCCTATGCTCAGGGGGTTAAGAATCTGGCATTGCTGCAAGCTTTGACGTAGGTCACAGATACAGCTCAGACCGGGTGTTGCCATGGCCGTGGCATAGATCTGCAGCTGCAGCTCCTATTTGACCCCTAGCCAGGCAACTTCCATGTGTTGCAGATGCAACCATAAAAAAAAAAAAAGTCTATGAATAATAAATGCTGGAGAGGGTGTGGAGAAAAAGGAACCCTCTTAGACTGTTGGTGGGAATGTAAATCAGTGCAGTCACTATGGAAGACGGTATAGAGGTGCCTCAAAAAAACTAAAAATAGTGTTTCCACATGATCTAGCAATCACAGTCCTTGGCATATACCCAGACAAAACTCTAATTTGAAAAGATACACGTGCCCTTATATTCATAGCAGCACTATGTGCAATAGCCAGAACACGGAAACAACATAAATGTCCACCTACAGATGAATGAATAAAGAAGACATGGTATATATATACAATGGAGCATTACTCAGCCATTAAAAAGAATGAAATAATGCCATTTGCAGCAACATGGATGGACCTAGAGATTATTATACTAAGAGAAGTGAGAAAGAAAAAGACAAATATCTTGATATCACTTATATGTGGAATCTAAAATATGATACAAACATTTATGAAACAAAAACAGACTCAAAGATACAGAGAATAGACTTGTGGTTGCCAAAGGCATGCTGAGGTGGGGGGAGGGTTTGGAGGAGGAAAAGACTGGGAGTTTGAGATTAGCAGAGACAAACTATTATATATAGGATAAACAACAAAGTCCTACTTATAGTACAAGGAACTATATTTAATGTCCTGTGATAAACCATAATGGAAAAAGAATATACATGTGTATATAAAACTGAGTCACTGTGCTGTTCGGCAGAAATCAACAGAACACTGTAAATCAACTATACCCCTATAAAATTTCTTTTAAATTTTGGCACTGCTTTTAGGCCATATTTACAATAATTACACAGACTTCTTAACTTAATTGACTTGTACACTCACCATCAGGACTTCTGTCATGAACTTCTACTTCAGAAGTCTTCACTTGAATCAACCTTTCAGTCACTGATAGTACACCAACGAGTGACTTTTTTCAGAGAGGGTGGATTCTTCAGAGCCCATATAGAAATACGAATTATTTCTGTGGCTTTTGCTCATGACTTGATATATTACTATTGAGTCACACACAACCTCCCCCTTCAAAATATTTACTGTCTGTAAACCCTGTTACTGTGACACTCAGGAGAAGCCCGATTTCATGCTTTGCAGATCATTTTTTTTTTTCCTGAAAATCCGTGACAGTCTTCATCTTCAAAATTTAAAACAGCTCTTCACATCTAGGTACTGAACAACTTCTGTCAATTTTGTGTTGACTGTGGTAGGAACCTCTTATCTGAGGATGAAACATGTTTCTTCCGCTCAAAAAAAGAACAGTATATCTTTTCTCCAAATATTACCTCTTTTCCATTTGTTCTGGAATTTTCTTTTAGACATTGGATCTCTAGTCTCTGTTTCTCTTATCTGTTTTCCTTAGGCTGCTACCACATAAGTCTTAAGATAAATGCATTTATATTCTGAATTTGAATATTCCAAACACAGTTCCCCTCCTGGTCAAAGTTGGAGCGTGTCATCAGCAACTAATAATGAGATCAGCAGCCATCTTTCCCTCCCAATACACAATGCAAATAAAACGTGCACAAGTCACGGACAGAAGTTTCTAAGGCTCTTCCTTTTGTAAAACTGGGTGGCAGGTGGGGAGCACCAACTGAATGTCTCCGGATGTGGAACTTTCAGTTGCTTATGAAAGACACGACTACCAGCAGTCCATGCCCAGTCACATCTGCACAGGGCCCTGAGGTGTGATTGCGCAGGCGCACAAGAAGAAGGCTGTGTTGAGCATGCGTAGGAGCCGCGAACTCCAGTTGTGCAATGCCCGGATGTCTCACGTGTAGTTGAGGTGTGTGCAGGCACAGGAAATGGCCCAAGGACGCAACCCATAGGACCTGTAGTCTCCCGAGCCCATGAAGTACTACCCAGCTGTAGAAGCCTGTAGAAACCAAACTTTGATGATGGTTTCAAATAGCAGTTCCCCTCCCCACAAATCCAAGGCCCTATGCAAGATCACCCATTGCATTTTATTGTCCCATCTCTTCTGTCACCTTTAATCTGGAAGAGTTCCTCCCCTTTCTTGGTCTTTTATGGCACTGGCATGGCTAAAGAATACAAAGCAGTTGTTTGTAGCTTCATGAGGGTTATCTGATGTTTTTGCATAATCAGGATCAGGCTATAAATTTCTAGATGGAAGAATTCCATAAGTCATGCAGCATCTTTCTCACTGTTTTGTAAGGGGATACATGTTGGTATTGACTAATCACTTGGTTAAGGTGGTGACTTTCAGGTTTCTGCAGTGTAAAGGTATATTTTTCTCATTTGCAACTAATATGAACTATTAACAAGGGGACATTTTGAGACTCTAAACTACAGTGTACTTTTAATTCCTGTGCCATGTGGATACTCCACAGGCACTTTTATCACAACATGTCGAGAACCGACCTCTGTAACTTCACCTCTGCTTTGCTCCTCTTTCTAAATTTCCTCTCTTAGCTTATGGTATTGTCATCCACCCAGATTCCCCATCTAGAAATCTCGGGCATCTTTAACTTCTTCTCCCTTACATCCAAACAGCTAACATGTCCTACTGGTTTTGTCACAGAAACATCTCTCCCAACAGGTGTCTCTCCTACTTCTTCTTCTTCACCTGCCACATATGGAGGTTCCCAGGCTAGGGGTCAAAACAGAAACAGAGCTACAGCTGCCGGCCTACGCCACAGCCACAGCAATGCAGGATCCGAGTCGCGTCTGCGACCTACACCACAGCTCACGGCAACTCCAGACCTTTAACCCACTGAATGAGGCCAGGGGTTGAACCCACTGGCCAGGGGTTGAACCTCATGGTTCCTACTCAGATTCATTTCTGCTGCACCACGACAGGAACTCGTCTTTTCTACTCCAATATTTCAACAGCCTCCTAATTAGCCTGCTTCCAGGGTTATCATTTGTGTTCTAGGCCATCCTCCTTGCTATGCCTAGAATTATTTCCCCAAAACCTAACACGAGCAGGTCACTCACTGCTTTGCTAAAAATGTATTATTTACAATTATCCATTTGTTGGCCTCCCTTTTTGTACAGAAAATAGATGTTCGAGATCTATGGAGTATCATCCTAGACCCGCTAACTTCACCCCAATACACCTCTTCAGCCCTCTATTCTAGTAATTCCCAGTATCCCCTTAAATTCTAACCCAGATGAACTTTTTATTTTTTTGGTCTTTTTAGAGCCATATCCACAGCATATGCAGGTTCCCAGGTTAGGGGTCAAATCGGAGCTATAGCTGCCGGCCTATGCCACAGCCACAGCAACGAGGGATCTGAGCCGCGTCTGTGACCTACACCACAGCTCACGGCAACGTTGGATCCTTAACCCACTGAGCAAGGCCAGGGACTGAAGCTGCATCCTCATGGATGCTAGTCAGATTTGTTTCCTCTGAGCCAAGATGGGAACTCCCAGATAAACTTTTTATTCCCCAGTTATTTCAAGTTCATTTGGAATCTTATGCCTCAGTCCCTTTTGTTCTCTTGAGTTTCTCTTCCTTGGTTCATTCCTATCACATCCTCATTCCTCTTTTGTAACCACCATCAGATATAATTTTGTATTTTAAGATTTTCTTGTTTCCTTCCTCACAAGAATCAGTCTCTTCTGCCCAGACTTACAAGCTCCTCAGTTATCAAGACTGTTTCAGGAGTTCCCATCATGGCTCAGGGTACAAACCCAACTAGTATCCATGAAGACACGAGTTTGATCCCTGGCCCTGCTCAGTGGGTTGAGGATCTGGCGCTGCTGTGAGCTGTGGTGTAGGTCATAGATGTGGCTCGGATCCTGTGTTGCTGTCTCTGTGGCATAGCCCGGCAGCTGCAGCTCTGATTCAACCCATAGCCTAGGAACTTCCTTATGCCACAGGAGAGCCCTAAAAAGACAAAAAAAAAAAAAAAAAGACTTTCACCTTTGGTGTTTTGCCCCAAGCACCTGGACTGTTCATAGTCAGTATTTAATAAATGTCTGAATAAACAAAGAATAGTGCAGCTGACAGTAAGCCTCCATAACTGTCTGAGGGAATGTGGCACTGAATATAAAGCTTTCTGAAAGTTGGATATATTTGTGTCCCAGGAACAATAACTTACTATATCCAGCCTCAACTTCATGACAGTTTCCATTTCCAGATGTACTGATGTGTGTTGAGAAATTTGCTAGCAGAGCCCAAGCTGTATCTCAGTTGTAATACGGAAGTACCGTCACTGAATTTGACAGCACTGTGTCTTGGGGCCTGAGAAAGTTGCAATTTCCAAAACTGCTTAATACTCTGAGTTGATTTAGCTATTAGAATAACCTCTGTCATTCCTAAAACATTAATTAGAATAATGCATCTCAGTTGAGGAGGCCTTTTCTTTTCTTTTTTTTTAACTTTCCATGTTCAAGGAAAACAAAGGATTAACAAAGTTCTTATCAGAGATTTATTCCTATTAGCATTTTTCAGGTGACATTAACGTGCCAGTGTGGGGGTATTTTCAAAACGGTAAACAATGAAAATGTATTACTGTGATCACAGGGAAAATATCACTTTAGTTTTAAAAGCAGAGTATAAATCTTTACCAAAGTAAAACTATGCTATATCATATAAACCCAAAGACTCAGTGAATTCAAAAAATAGAAACGTCTTTCTTTTTAAGTAAGCTCCAAACAAGGTATGCCTGATAGGTAGGTGACATTCCTCCAAGTGGGAAATCTGGTACCCAGGCTTCTTCCATCTTGTGACTCTGCCATTTTCAACATATGGCCTCCAAGTTCATGAGATAATGGCAAGGAGTATGGAGAATGATGCTTGGAGAATTTTAATGGGCCAGGCCTGGAAGTGGCTCACTTTACTTCCGGTCTGCATTTCATTGGCCAGGATGCAGTCCAATGGCCACACCTAACTGCAAGGGCAGCTGAGAAATTTGGAGGGATGCTCAAGAGGGAGAAGAGAGGGGTTTGTTCAATAGCAAGGTTCTCTATGCCCAGAAAGTCTGGTCTTGTGTGTGTCCTTTCTCAATTCCTGAAGGCCTGATTGGTGAAAAGTTATGGTTATAATTATGAACCCGTGCTACAAAACTTAACTGTCAAAGTGAAAATCCTACCGAATTCATGCACGATGCTTACTAAAGCATGAAACTAAGGAATGAAAACAGAATTCTGTTTTACTTTCATCCTGAGTTGGATAAAAATTAAATGAAAGAATAACACACTGGTGTATTGAGACTTGTGGCTAACTCAAATGTTGCTGTCATTGTAACGTGCATAGCTGTCACTTGAATTCATGCCTGAAAAGTCTGAAGGGTTGATTTGCAAATTAGATACTAAGAAATGCCACAGCATAAATAAGTGTTGCTACCTAATGCTTGACAAAGGCAGCCGGCCCAAAGAAAGTCACTCAGGTGGAAGCAAAAAATGTGGCTGTGACTGAATGACTCAGCTGGGAGTGTGGGTGGGGAATCACAGCCCAAGGAGAGAAGGACCTGTGTAGGAGTGGAGTTGTGTGATTAAATCTCAGAAGTGGCTGGCTAGTCCTGGAAGAGTCAATCTGAAGGCTGAGGTTGGGGAGGGCAGGAATGTAAAAAAAAAAAGAAGAAGAAGGGTCTAGAAAAGCAGATCTTACTTATATAGCAGTGGCCAGATGGCGTGAGAACAGTTGGAACAGAACTGGAACAGAATAGTCAGAACAGAGTCCTTTGTGCCTGTGTCATGGGGAGCATAGCCACTGAATTTCTAAAGCTGCAGCCACATCTCTGTTTTTGATGAATGGGGTCAGGAAATCTCATGGGCTGTACATTAATGAAAGGAAGCATTTGGGAAGTCATTTTATTTCCTTTTATAGTGTCATCTCCAGATGCCTTTGTGTGAGGTGGGTTAATAAGGCAGCCTTTCCGGGAAAAGGAAGCCTTAATGATAATAGCCGCCATCACTGAGCAGATAGCATAGACCAGAGACTCTGTTAGGTAATACCTGCTTTCTCCACTGCAGATGATGCTGGTTTTTGAAGGGAACTTGATAATTTTCTTTCTTTCTTTTTCTTTTTTAGGGCTGCACCCGTGGTATATGGAAGTTCCCAGGCTAGGGGTCGAATTGGAGCTGTAGCTGCCAGTCTACACCACAGCCGCAGCCACGTGGAACCTAAGCCTCATCTGCAACCTACATCACAGCCCACGGCAACGCCAGATCCCCGACCCGCTGAGTGAGGCCAGGGGCCAAACCTGTATTCTCATGGATGCTAGCTGGATTCGTTTCTGCTGCGCCAGAACAGGAACTCCCTAATTTCGTTTCTTTTCATATTTTTTTGATTGTGCTAAATGAATATGATATGTCAAACCACATAAAAAAATAGCAACTTCGCAAGGACAGTCCCCTTCCTTCTCTGGGAGTGATGGGAGGTAGTTTGGAAAAAGTGGATTTATTCAGAAATATACAAATTAAATTTGCTGGTAAAACATCAAAGTAGGTTGATTTGAATTAAGCAGTTTTTGCTATTTCCTGGAGTTATTTTCTAAAGAATTCATGAGTGACAAAAACATTTTGAAGAAAGTTACCGACCAGGCTCTATATGTTTCTAGAGTTTTGACTAGGTACTAAGTTTATAAGGCTAACAGCATGGTCAGTGCTTGCCTGGAATGTTCAGTTTGGGGAGGAAAAAACAATGGTCCTCAAACATCGGAGTCACTTGGGGAGTCGTTAAAAATTGCTGATGCATGAGTCTCATCTCTAGAGATCCCGATGTAATCAACCCAGAATGTGCGGCCCAGCCAAGGCTGAGGTCCCTTGCAGGTGGACTCCTTGCTTCCACATTGGAGGGTGGGGGTGGGGTGGGGTGGGGGGGAGTGATAGGCTGTGAAAGTTCTGAGCTGAGATTTGAAGGATGAATGGGAGTTTCTCAGGCACACAAAGCAGGGAAATCATCTTGAGAGACTGTATGTGTGAAGGTGCAAAGAGAAGAGAAAACACGGCTTTCTGAGGATCTGGCTCTTAAAGAGTACTGTTGGTGTGTAATGTGTGGTGGGCACGGGTGAGGGGGATGAGTCAGAAGCCCAGTCATAGATGCTGTTGAGTCCGGGTTGATAAGATTAAGTTTTGCTTCACAGGCAGTGCAGAGCACTTCTTCAAAAGCACTTGAGCAGCAGCTTTTGAGCACGATGAGATCCGAGAAAATGGGGAGACCATTTGTCAAAAGAATCAAATTTCCCGCATGCTTTTACACCATGTTTCACTCTCAAATGAGGAAGAGGAAACCCTTTAAAAAAACTATGTCTTGTACAGAAGTGAAGGACAGGAGAGTGAACCTGTTTCTGTATTAAGTTCTTTTGGTTTCAAATGTGCCAGTTACATGGGTGCAAGTCTCACGAGATCTCAGAGATTTGCGGAATGTATGAAATAAGAGGCTTAAATAGAACAGGAGGAGGAAGTGGTAGAAAACTTCTTGTCTGTTCTTTGATTGAATTGTTAAAATGCCTACTCTGGAGTCATGAACTTCTCAAGGGAACTCTAACAGCTTTTTTAATCCTTGGCCCCAAGGTGTGTGTGTGTGTGTGGGAGGTGCATTTTAAAGGTTTTGTTGGTTTGTTTGTTTGTTTTGTTTTTTTGTCTTTTGTCATTTTAGGGCCGCACCCGCAGCATATGGAGGTTCCCAGGCTAGGGGTCTAAGGGGAGCTGTAGCTGCCGGCCTACACCACAGCCACAGCAATGCGCCATCCGAGCCGCGTCTGCAACCTACTCCACAGCTCACGGCAACGCCAGATCCTTAACCCACTGAGCAAGGCCAGGGATTGAACCTGCAACCTCATGGTTCCTAGTCGGATTCGTTTCCACTGCACCACAACGGGAACTCCGCATTTTAAAGGTTCTGAAGGTCATCCTGTGCCCTTGCTGATTGGCTAGAGTGGACATTTGGATTCAGAAGTTTTAAGGACCTGACTTTGATGATTACCTCCCCTTCAAAGCCACTACAAAGGATCTAGGTAGTGCCTGCTTCAAATGGAGAGGCAGAGGAATGGCGAGAACAATTAAGGACAGTCCTGCCTCTAAGGAGGAGTCACTTACTGTCATTGTCACTTTCATGGAGGCAGAAGAATGGAGAACACATTTAACGATGGCCTTGCCTCTAAATTGGAGTCATCCATTGTCATGGTCACTCTCAATTTGAACAGTGAAGAAAATCACACCCACAGCATTTTGCTAAATAAAGGCAAAGAAAATTATCACACAATGCATCTATCTTCTCTCTTGGCTGCTATGTGAGGCCCTTTTCCAATCTAGGAAAGAGATTTGTTATATATCACGCAGCAGTACGATGAATTGAATCAGAATGATAAGACGTTTTCTGTCACTCTAACATCTTTAAAAATAACGAATATATTGCTCTTCTAATTTTTCTCCCTAAGCCTAGAGTTTTAAAATTGAAATCAATACAAAAAAAAAAAAATCTCACTGAAATGGAAGTGGTGATGTGAGAAGATTAGAACATGAGAGGAAATTTGCTGTTGCCTAGAGATGAGCAGTGGTTGACACTCCCACGTGTCCTTCAGTGACAGGACATGGGCGTGGCTTATTCCAGCATACCAAAGGTTACTCTGCATTGACTGCTTTTTCAAGGCAATTCCTGTCTGCTGGAGACCAGTCTCTCCCGCATAACTACAAATACATAATTACAGTACAAGCTAGTTCTAAATCTTATGCTTGTTATTTGCCAGAGTTTTCCAATATGTGGACATAACGACAAAGAGCTTAACAAAGAGCTCATCCTGGTTTTCTTTCCTTCCTCCAACCTCAAGGTAAACTCTTATTTTTGAACACAAATTTCTTTCAAGATGTTCAGATTCTGGAATAATCCAGTTTGTGGTGTGTGTTCGTGTGTGTATTTGAAGGAGATTGAATTGGTGGAGGAAAATGAACTGAGTGGTGTAGCTCGCCTTTCCCAAACTAGCCGCCTTTCTCATATGTCAGAATTTTAACTTTAATGGTAACTCAAAGGTAGACATTTCTATGAGTAGAAATCACAGAAATGTTATCATGATACAGTTGTTATAGGTATCTCAAAATTTCATTCTCCTTGCTACTTTGAAGTTACGATTGCATTAGATCTCAGGCAGCTCTTGTTTGTACTGCTTTAGTTAAGAAGCATGTGTGTTGCTAGAGTGAAATCTTTGATAATTGAATTTTAGTATAAGTGGTTTTCTTTAAGCCCCATGCATTTTCTTTATGCATTTAAATATTATTCTGAGCAGGGTCCTGTGGGCTTCATGAGACCACCCGTGTTCTCTGAAGCACAGTAAAATATCTGACTCCTGCTTCAAGGTCTCCTGTTAGGTAAGAGACCAACCTAACAAGGTCCAGAACTTTCTGATGATCTAACTTGATGAAAGTATAGGCTTAGGAAACCTAGAAGGGAGATAAGACAACATGTTTCTTAAATTCCACACCTCTTTCTGCTCAAAAATCCCATGCTTCTGAATACTGCTAAAATTACGAAGACAAGTAATCAGTGAATGGAATTCAGGGGGCCCTATGCCCTGCTTTTTAAACTGTATCCTATTTGTCGAGTGACTAAAAATTGAACATTTTACTTTACTTGTATGAGTGTGGCCTTTGCCTAGAACTGTTTCCTTCTGAATGCAGACCACCAAGGTCAAGTCATCAGCTGAACTGTGGGAAAATGGCCCCACTAATGGGCCAGATGCTGGCATCACCTATTGTATTGTAATAGTATATATCGTCTGCCATCTTGGGCTGCCTACTGGACCTAATCTTAGCTACACTCTGGCACCCACTTGGGAGGGCTGGAGGGCCCAGTGCCCCTCCTGATACGGCCCCTCCCCGCCACCTCCTACAACGGCTCCACCCCAACGTCTGCTCAGACTCCTTATACTTCACCCTCCTGTCATCCAGCATTTTTCTGGCATCAAATAGTCTTTGTGATTCTGCCTCTATCCTGTTTAAGGATCCAGGAAATATTTAAATACTTAAAAAAAGGACTTCCCTTCGTGGCTCAGTGGTTAACGAATCCGACTAAGAACCATGAGGTTGCAGGTTCGATCCCTGGCCTTGCTCAGTGGGTTAAGGATCCGGCGTTGCCGTGAGCTGTGGTATAGGTTGCAGACGCGGCTCGGATCCCGCGTTGCTGTGGCTGTGGTGTAGGCCGGCAGCTATGGCTCCTGTTAGACCCCTAGCCTGGGAACCTCCATATGCCGCGGTGCGCCTCTAGATAAAAGGCAAAAAGACAAAAATAAATAAATAAATACTTTTAAAAAAATCAAAGTATGACATACATAAGGGAAGATATACAAGTTTTAGATGTGGAAGCTCAATGAGTTTTAATAGAACGAATATACCTGGGTAAATAGCACCCGGAGGGAGAAATGGAACGTCATTACGCCCTACAGGATCTCTGGCAACCCCTTCCTGTCCCCATGCCCCCCAGTGTACCAAGGCTCACTACCAAGCTGGATTCTAATAGCACAGTTAGTTTTGCCTGGTTTTACCTACTTCATAGACACAAAATCCTAAGTATTGCATTTGTGTCTGGCTTCTTTTGCTCAAAGCTATGTTCGTGAGATTCAGGTTCCTGGAAAATTTTAAACTCAAAAGTTCAGCTCTTGTTTATCCCCCCTGAGGCTTAGTGTATGGTACAGGGAGAAGAACAAAAATATTTCTTTTAGAAAAGCTGGCTTTCAGGGGACCTAAGAATTCAGCCCTCGTAGTTCAGATAGCACTATTTTCTTTTAACTTGTTCTGTGTTTTCTTTTTCTTAGAAATTGAGCCCTGATTATAATTCTGTTTCCTGTTAAGAGTTAGGGTTGAATGCAACAAAGCTGCGGCCACCTTGCAGGAAAATTGTATCTGAACTCCTGAAAGCAATTATACTTAGAGGCTTTACAGTCATTCAAAACCACCAGAATATTGTATCTGCACATTTAAAGTAAATAGGGATCTGTTGAATATGTTACTCGTATGAAAGTCTTTTTCGTTGCTGCTTTGTGTGTGTGTGTGTGTGTGTGTGTGTGTCACTTGCTTTGCAAAGTAGATGAGCAGAGTCAGCAGGGTACAGTGGGGAGATCAAGGGTTCAAAGACAAACGTGTTCCGAACACAGGCCCATGCAGCGGCCCTGCCCCCATTTTTGAGCACCTCCACTGCTGGGTCTATCGATCCTGAAGATCAGAATGAGATGATGCCTAAGAAAGACTGCAAATGCCATTGCCCCCTACTTGCTAGCTGTCTCCACAGCACCACACACTTTCCTTCCACACTTTGCCTCTTCACAGGAGATTTTTTTCCTCTGCTTCCTGCTTCTTCTCCATGACCCTCTCTGCTCAACCAGCCATTTTCCTTTCATACCTGTCCTTCAAGCCCAGCTCAGAGTCCATCATTTTCATGATGTTTCTGCAGTATGTGTGTCTGGTCCTTTCTCTCTCTTTGGATTCCTCTTGTCCTCACGGTTCCTGTTATACTCTTTTGCTTGACGTTCCCTTTTTGGCTCCACCCCGCCCCCAAGTAATTAGAAATTACATGGGAAAAAAAAGGTGTCTTTTGTGGAGGGGAGGAGGTGGCGCACCATCTTAAAAAGGACATGGTAGGCATTTCATGCACACTGTTGATTAGCTCGGCAGTTTGTTTTTAAAAGAAGAGATAAAATCAATGGTGTGCTGGTAAAAGTGCTGCTTTGCAGATCTGCTGATTCCCATGGTGTAAATACCTCCATCATGGCCGATTTCAAGCTACCACCATGATGTCAGTTAACTCAAAACATTTCTAATTTTTAAACATTCAGTTTCTATGGGCCATTGTAAGCTGGCTTCAGTACCCTACTAGGCAAAGTGCTCTAAATAAGAAGTCTCCTTTAAAAAAGAAAGTGTATTTTATCCTTTGCCCCTTCTGTCCCCAGCAACCAATACAATGCTAGAAAATAACAAATACTGAATAAAGGTTTGTGGGCTGAAAGAAAAAACACTCTTTAAAATAAACATTATAACCTTCCTGATTCAGAAGAAAATCTGATATTTGTTTGTGTAAATGTCATTCTGTTATTCCTCAATCTCCCAAAAGAAGGTTGCATGTGAACATTTTTCAAGAAATAGATTTACATGGAGAGATGCTCAAAGCCAATGCCTAATTTTTCCTAACATCTTGCTCTGTCTGTCAAATATAGCAAACGCCATGAAGTGATTCATCTGTATCATGTGTGACTTGATGTTGTGTTAAAAATGTTACTCTTCTAACCAGAGCTGTGCTCCAATTTTAATTTTAAAGATGAAAAATGTTCCTACACTGGCAACTTTGTTTCCAACGTGGAGAAGCTTTGGGTAGAAGGTTTTCAATCAGTAAGGTGCATAAGAATGGTCTTCAAGCTGGAGGAAATTGGTCAGAGCTCCAGGCTGATGTGGGAGGGAGGTCAGTACGCCAGGGAAACTTCCTAAAGAGAAAGGTACCACAAAGTACCAGAGACCCTGTATGTTCCATCAATGTTTTGAGAGACTATGTCCTAAAGTCTGAACAATATGCTTAAACTCTGACACTAATCATCTGGCTGGCAGAAAAACACATTCTCTTAAATAACCATATGAAGTTCATTTCAAAATAATCCATGTCTTTGCAGAGGGGTCAGACTGGTTGAGTGAGGTCAGAAGAAGAGTCTCAAAAGCCTCAAATAAGATTCATCTAAGACATAATAAATTGGGACTTTTTACCTGTAGCGCCAACCCAGATATTTGGAGGCTTTGTATCTCCAGGTCACAGGCAAAGAGCACAGCTGAAATGCATACAAGCATTTGTGCAAAGGCCACGTTAAGAAATAACTGAACTATGCAAGTTCTAGCTGAGCCTTGATCTTTTGTTTTCGAACTAAGGCAGAACTAGGAACTGACCTACATACCAATCATTTATTTTCTTTATTTTCTTGAATTAAAAATGAACTCACTGTACAAAACTGACTGGTTTTCACAGGAGAGAAAAATCAAAAGAATGATACAAATGGTTTGCTTTCAAAGGACCTCTGAAACCAATGAAAAGCAATTCTCTGGGACTGCAGAACTCAAAATAAACAAAGTATATGGACACTTTTGGTGGAAATATCTGGGGTTTTAGATGTTGAAATCTTAACTCACAGTACTTCAGAATGTGACCTTATTTAGAAATTGGATCGCTGCAGAAGTAATTAGCTAAGATGAGGTCATACTCAAAAATCTTGAATAAAATACCAGCAAACCCAATTCAACAGCACATTAAAAAGATTATATACCATGACCAAGTGGGATTTATTCCTGGAATGTAAGAGTGGTTCAACATGTGAAAATTAATCAGTGTGAGTATAACACATTAACAGAAGGAAGGACCAAAAAACCAAACCAAAACCAAAACGAAAACCCCCACATGATCATTTCAAATGATGCAGAAAAAGCATTTGTCAAGATCTAATACCCTTCCATGGTAAAAACAACATACTAGGAATAGAAGGAAATTACCTCTACATAACAAAATCCGTATGTGAAAATCCCATTGCAAACATCATACTCATTGGTGAAAGACTGAAAGCTTTTCCTCTAAGATCATGAACAAGATAAGAATACTTGCTCTCACCACTTTTATTCAAAATACTATTGGCAGTCTCACCCAGAGCAATTAGGTAAGAAAAAGAAATGCAAGTCATCCAGACTGGAAGGAAAGAAGTAAAACTATGTTTGTTTGCAAATGACATGACCTTATGTGAAAAACTCTAAAGATTCTACACCAAAAAAAAAAAAAATTAGAATTAATAATGATTTAGCAAAGTTGCAGGATATAAAGTCAACACACTAAAGTGTTTCTATACACTGATGCTGAACAATCTGAAAAGGAAATTAAGAAAAAAAATCCATTTAAAATTGCATCAAAAATAGTAAAAATGCTTAGGAATAACCAAGGAGGTTAAAAGCTTATACACTGAAAACTACAAAGCAATGCTGAAAGAAATTAAAGACACGAATAAATGGAGAGACATTCTGTGTTCGTAGGGTGAAAGACTTAACCAGATGTCAATGTTAACCAAAGTGATCTACAAAGTCAGTGTAAGTACTAACAAAATCCCAATGGCACGTTTTGCAAAAATAGAAAAATTCATCTTAGAATTCATATGGAATTTCGAGGGACCCTGAATAGCCAAAACAATCTTGAAAAAGAAGAATAAAGTTCAGAAGCCTCACACTTTCTGATTTCAAACTGTATTTTAAAGCCGTGGTAATCCAAACAGCATGGTACTACCATAAAGACTGGTGTTTAGACCAATGGAGTGGGCTAGAGAGTCCAAGGGGGGAAAAAAAATATATATATATATATATATATATATATATATATATGTATATTTTATCAAATGATCTTTGACATGAGTGCCAAAATGAATTGATGGAGAAAGGACAGTCTCTTTAACTAATGGTTTTGGGAAAACTGGATATCCATGTACAATGGAATGAAGATGAACCATTATCTCATACCATATACAAAAGTTAACTCATAACAGATTAAAGGCCTAAACTTAAGGCTCAAAACTAAGAAATTCCCAGAAGAAAACAGAAGGCTGAGCACCATGACTTTGGATTTGACAATCATTTCTTGGACTTAACACTAAAAGTACAGCAAGAAAAAGCACTAGTAGACAAATGGAACTATATCCAACTTAAAAACCTCTGTACATTAAAGGACACATCAGCAGAGTGAAAAGGCAATATATGGAGTGAAAGAAAATACTTCCAAATCATATATCTCATAAGGAAATAACATCTAAAATACATAAAGAACTCCTACAACTCAACAGCAACAACAACAAACCCAAATAACATGATTTACAAATGGTCGAAGGACTTAAATAGGCATTCTCCAAAGAAGACATATAAATGGCCAACAGGCATATGAAAAAGGCCTCAACATCACTAAACATTAGAGAAATGCGAATCAAAAACACAATGAGACACTACTTCATACCCATTGTGATGGCTAATATAGACAAACAAACCAGAAAATAACAAATACCGGTGAGGATATAGAACAATTAGGACCCTTGTGCACTGTTGATGGGATTGTAAAATGGTGCAATCAATCACTATGGAAAAGAATATGACAATTCCTAAAAAAAATTCAATATAGAACTACCACATGATCCAATAATCCTACTTCTGGGTATATACGCAAAAAAGTTAAAAGCAGGGTCTCAAAGATTGCTTGTTATGAGGGAAGTAAACTCCTCTAATTTGAACAGGCCTATGGGGACCTGAAGGCTCTGGCAAACAGCCCACCAGGAACCGAGGCATGCCAGTAACCACGTGGGTGAGCCTCTAAACCGGTCTGTTAGCCCCAGTCAAATCTTCAGATAATGGTAACCCTGGCCAAGAGCTTGACTGCAACCTCATCAAAGTCCGTGAGTCACCACCCAGCTAAGATGCTTTTGAATCCCCAGTCCACAGAAATGGTGAAATAATAAATGTTTGCTGGTTTAAACTAAGACTGTTGCTAATTTGTCATGTAGCAACAGAAAACTAGAATTTCAGATAATCGAAGTACTCACATTCTGAATGGATTCAGGACCTTCAAACAGAGAGAGAGAGAGAGAGAGAGAGAGAGAGAGAGAGAGAGAGAGAGGACAGCATCCCTGCCTTTCAACTCTGGCTGCTGTTTTACATTTATAGGGAAAAGAAAGAGTTCATTGTTCAAAGTGCTTTTTAAACTTGGTTGTTTTTAGAGTGGTGAGAATGACAGCCAAAACTAGAACACACAGAGGATTAAATGGGCACACATCGGAATGTGACCACTGATACCCGAGTGATCAAAATATTGCAAAGTATTCTGAATAACTGGAAAAGGTTGGCCTCCTAAGCCCTAGGAGTATGTTCATTTTATATTCGAGATATTCAGATTATACGCTGCCTCCCCCACTGGCATTGTGTGCCTCTTCTCACAGAACATTGCCTCCCTTCATCATGATTTGGGAACGTTCTATTTCACTGCAATGACATTTTTCCGGAATGACAGGTACTAAATAATTATGGGAAAATTGCTTTCGTGCTCTTCCATAAAATGTACATGCTGCCAAAGCTGGCACTGGTTGAGACTGTAACCTCATGCTTAAAGATGTGAAGACCCACGTTAAAGATCAAATAAAATCTAAATGCATTTTATAATAGCTCCTTTGAATACTTTGGCTACTTTGCAGCATCAGACAGAGGGAAATTAGAAGTCTATGAATTCTCTATTCAATCAACCTTTTTTTTCATTTTATTTGCCCCAAATTGTCATTTTAAAAAACACAGAGGATACAGATCCTCCCTAAAAAATAAAGTTAGACTAGATGATAGGTAATTTTTAAGCTCCATTTTACTTTTAAGAATATAAGTATATCTAGGAAGTGAGTCATGGCGCTAAATGAGGAATCTTAGGGTTTGTCTAAAAGCTCTCTGATCAGTTAATGTGCGGCCCTCTGCGGAGGGGCCAACACTCTCCTAAGAGTCAGAATGGAAAGCAGACTAACCCTGAAGAAGACATAGATTTTCCTCATAAGGATGGAATCAGCGACAGGAATGTCCCGCTCTTTGGTGGAGCTCTACAGCAGGCAGTTTGCTTTTTCTAAGCAAAGATCAAAGGGAACCCTTGGGCAGACCCCTTGGTGGAGGGCCTGTGAACGGGAGCTTTGCACTTGCCATCTGCCTCTATAACGATTGACTCGCGAGCCGCTGCAGCTGCTGACCCTCAACACCCCCTGGAAGGAGCTTAGGGTGGAGATCGCAAGTGAGGCACCCTGGGCTCTGGGAAAACTGGCAGAACAGGTCTTCAGGTAGTTAGACATTTTCAGGAGAAGATTTTAGGAGCCCAATTCTTGCATGTCCTTGTATCTGGAAAACCACTAAAATCCTTCATGGTGACATCTGCTCCTCCTGACTAGCAGTAAGCTTCATGAGACTAGCAGCGACCTGTATAATGTGTGCTTCGTTGCATGTATCTCCCCCACTCCCCAAAATCACATATATAGTGATCTTCCCCCTTACCTCTTTGGAATGATTTCTCAGAGCTCCCTGAAATGCTGCCTCCTGGGCTATAATCCTCATTTTGCACCAGATAACACTAACTCTCAACTTTTAGGTTATGCATATTTTTTAGGTTGACATGCTAATCCATGCAGGAGTCACAAAGCAGTGATTGGAATATTTATGTATATCTGTGTGTCTGCAAGTGCATGGGGGAGTGGCTTTGGAGGCCACTTAATATAAGCATACGGGTTCCCAAGAAGGAATATTCAACTCTGGACAAGTTGGAAGAGACGTTTCCAGGCACCCTTCTATTGATAGGTGGCATATTTGAGGAATCAGAACTTGAGAAGTTTAGAGAAGTATCTATGTCAAGATGAAATTTAGAAATGAGGAAACATACCAGTTATTTTAACAGAGAGAATTTAACATAGGGACTCAAATAAACAGGTATAGGTCAGAGAAGACAAGGAGGGAACCTGAGGTAACACAGAGGTAACCACTGCTACTGGAAGCAGTGACCACTTCTAGGCCCACGGGAACAAATGGAAGAAACCGGCGTCATCAGAACCTAAAGTCTATGTGCAAAGGCTTACAGAGCTGGGACCCAGACGTCTAGGGCAGCAGCTACCAGTTGGCTGGAGCCAATACTTTGAAAGAGATGAAAAATAATACTGGAAAGTGGAACCAGTTGTTACGGGAAGCTACTATTGTCAGGGCAAGGAAGCTGGGCTGGGATGACACGGACAGGACAGTAAGCAAAGGGGAAGAAGCCCTGTCATACCCTGTATGCTTCTACCTCCATCTAGCACCCCCTTCAAAGAGGCGATGACATAGGCAGAGTTCCAGCCCCAGCATCAGAGAGCAGAGTAGAGAAGGGAGGGCTTGAGCTGAGAAAAGTGTGGTTTAAGAACTAGTCTAACAAGACGGTACAAAAAAGAGGGAGCTGAGGTCTTGGGTGAACGTAGGAGCAGAGGGCAGCAGGATTGGCACCGCTAACAGAGAGCAGCAAGAAGCCATGAATAGACCCGCGTGTGAAAAACATTTAGCCGCAGATTGGACCCATGGTGGCAGCAGAAGGCTCGGAGGGCCCAGGAGAGTGGGTCCTCAGGCCTCAAGGCTGGATTTGCAGGAGGCTCAATTTCAGCCATTGTTCAATGGAAAACTCTGTAAGGGAGCAGGGTAAGTCCTCATCTATTTACATAGGCCATTAGGACAAAGAAGTTCCTGCCTTTAGGTTTAGCTCAGAAAATACTTTAGAAAAAACTTAACCTGCATCCATCCAGTGGTGTTGGAATTGAGACATTAAAATGCTATGAAAGATGACCAAGAGCTTCCTGACTTCTCACTCAGTGAGAGAGGAAGGTTGAAGTCCATTTGTAGCCTGGATTTGAGGGAATGAGGATGGGCGAGTAGGAAATAAGAGACTTTGACACAAAGAGACACAAATAACACACCTGCATTTGCGTCAATACATATTCGTGTACACTGAGAGAGAGTTGGTGAAGCAATACTGTCATACTTCCTTAAAACTCCACTTTGTGAACCATCCACGGCCATGCTCAGTGCACCCAAATGGCCCCTGGTCCTTTTCTCCCCATCTATCATCACCTTAATTTTATACCATGGAAGGAGAAGGACTATCGGTCAGAGAAATGGGTGGTTCTTTTCCAGCTTAACTGATCCTGCTGAAGTAGATTCGAAACAGAACTACCCATAGCCACAGCTTCAGAGGAAGCAAGAGCTTTTGATGCCAAGCTGACTTAAAGCTCAGATTTAAAAAAAGATGCCTTCATGACCCAAAGAGGACACGTCATAAAGACACGACCATAGTTCCAAACATAGGCTTAGAAGTGGAATCACAAAAAGAAAAAAAGTTCCTGTCGTGGTGCAGTGAAAACGAATCCGATTAGGAACCATGAGGCTGTGGGTTTGATCCCTGGCCTTGCTCAGTGGGTTAAGGATCCGGCGTTGCCGTGAGCTGTGGTGTAGGTCGCAGACGCGGCTCGGATCCCACGTTGCTGTGGCTGCGGCGAAGGCCGGCGGCTACAGCTCCTGTTAGACCCCTAGCCTGGGAACCTCCATATGCCACAAGTGCGGCCCTAAAAAGCAAAAAAAAAAAAAAAAAAAGTGGACTCAATAACAATGAAAGAATATTGTAAGAAGTCCTAAATGATATATTCCATTTGGATTTATTCAATGGCATCCTCTTTCCAGCTGTCATAGCTGCTTTTTAATATTTATGTTTTGACAAGGGTTCTTGTTTTTATAAAGTACAACCGGAAAACTGTGGTCGTAACAAAGCCTCCCTGCTGGTGGCGTACCTCATTTCAACGCGTGTTCCTAAGAGAAACAACCTTCTGAGCTTTGAGCTTGTAGCCTTCAAGATTCAAATGAAGGATAATAGTGGAAAATAGCAAAAGCATGTTGCGAAAATCGTTCCCCCTTTTATTTCTGGCCCTTTCCAAAGCAGTCCCTAGTAGTAACCTTTCTATTCATAGATAAACTCACAGCTAGTTTCATGCCACATCTCGTCTTCAGACAAGCCCAGGAAGTAATTCTAAACTCCGTCACTTATGAGTAATAAGGTTGGGCTGTGTTTCATCATAACCTCAAGCACTGATGACATCCAAGGGATGTATAAACTTGTACTACAGAACAGCAGACACACCTGTGAATGAGCAGTTTCCTCGTCTTGGCCTGTTGGATTGGGACTGTTCATGGAAAGGTGGATTTCGGCACCGGTGAGTTCAGTCCAAAAGGGGGGAGGGGACAAAATATTCTCTCATAAGTTTCCCTTGAAACTTTTCCAGCTGGGGTCTTTGCCTATTGTTTACATGTTAAAGCTCCTGAAAGCATTTCCATTTCAAGCTTTTTACCGTTCTGTTTGATCTTAGATTGCCCTTGAAAGAAATCTAGACCTACAGCGCTAAAACCAGGCAAGTGCCAGACACGTGCGGGGCAAACGAGGACAAGCTGGTCACCCTGCAGAAGGATGGCTGTCCCCAGTAGGACCTGACTGAAAATGTCTTCAGCAGGCTTCATGATTGCCCAGGTTCAATCTCTCCATGTAGCAGCGTAAGACAATGGCTTCTAGCAGGTTTGGGGACTGTCACTGTTATGTTAAAGCAAGTCATTTTGTTTTTATGTAAATAGATACTTTGTTTAAGGCAGGGTCAGCAAATCCTGCCCTTCACCTATTTTTCACATTTTAAAATGATTTTTAAAAGATGATGCACCAGAGATTTTCTGTAGCCTGCTCCTAAAATATTTACTATCTCCTCCTGTACAGAAAAATATGCTGATCTCCAGTTTAAGGTGTATTTAGTTATAGAACTATCTTACAGCCAAAATGCTATGGCCATTTTGGGGGATATGATGAAATCTATGTCGTAAATACAAACTGCCAAAAATTCCTTTATAAATTCTATAGTCTATGCTATCTCGCCAGAGGGGGCTTTATAAATGTGTGAAAAATCTCAAATGTTAAATTTTGCAGTTTCTTTCTAAATTCCTATCACTCTTGTTTTTTTTTTTTTCCTCTAAATTGAATGAAACACGAGAAATCACCTAACTGAGCCCCCTCACTATGTAGGTAAGTAAACCAAGGCTGGAGAGAATCATGGGGCTTTTCCCAGGGCTCACTCATATCTGATTGGGGAAAAAGCCAGAACTAAGACCAACCCCTGGGCTCCAGCATTCCTTGCAGTAGACAACATACATTGCTGTTTGCAGTTCTCAAGAGAGAGACTGCGCTCATCACTCAGAAAGGCCATTTAAAAATGAATCATTGCTGGAGTTCCCATTGTGGCTCAGCAGTAATGAACCTCACCAGTGTCCATGAGGATGCGGGTTCGATCCCTGGCCTCGCTCAGTGGGTTATGGGTCCAGTGTTGCTGTGGCTGTGGCACAGGCCAGCAACTAACTGCAGCTCTGATTCGACCCCTAGCCTGGGAACCTCCATGTGCCACAGGTGTGACCCTAAAAAAAATACCAAAAAAAAAAAAAGAATCATTGCTAAGTCATTACATACCAATGCATTCTCCTGGATGATTTCTCCTCCCTACTCCCTAGACTAAGACAGAAAACTGTCCCTACCTACTATCTCTGTGGGACAGTATTTTCCCAGTTGACCTGCCAATTTGCTTGCTTTAGAGCGTCTACGCTTTAGACCTGGATTTCCAGCCAGACTTCCTGCCATTGGCCGCGTGGTAGAATCACCGGATGTGTGTGCGTGTTTGTGCCCATGTGTCTGCTGTTTTCTTTCAACACCATCCTCAGACATTCTACTTCAACCAGTCTGAGCGGAGCCTAAAGAAGGGGTATGCTTTTAAGGCTCAGGTGACTCTAATACGAACCACTGCGTTAGAGTAGATGACACTATGTTTTACAGAAAGTAAAACTGTTTTCACAAATGGGGAAATACCTTCACCAGAGAGCATAACTCTGATTTTGGAAGTCTCTCAGGCAGGAATGATTTCTACACAATAGAGTAATTTGAATTAAGAACTTTTAAGGAAAAAGACTGACTGTTTCGTAGAGTGTAATAGAAGATAATAGAAGATGGAGGAAGGCAATTCAACTTGGTCTCCATTTTATGTTTCTCTTTATAAAGTCCATTATAGTCATCTGCGATTGTTTTCCTGCATCTAAAATCCACTTGACTCTGTGAAGAAGGCAGTTACCTAAATTGCATACCAATGGATATAATAACCACCGATCAATAACAGTCTTTAGAGTTTGGGATCTGGAGTGGTTTGGTCAACATGCAGCTAGAGAACAACAGGCATCTAAGGAAAACAGTGCATGTTTTTCTTTACATCTGTACCTATTATATATGCAAATGTACATGTATGTATAGGATTACAAATATGCTCTTATGTAAATATGGAACTGAAAAAATCATGAGCCAGGAAAACATGCTAATTAAATAACACAAACCTACCACAACATGTGATTCTAAATGTAAATTTGATTGTCTAGAAACGTGTGTTTGAACAATGTCTGTTATACCCCAGTGTGTCATTTTCTAAAAGGTTACAAATTTCTCCAGGTGAAGAGGAAGAATTCTTCACATTTTATGCCATTTGGAGTATATTTATGATTCAGCTGAGCATGAAGTAAAAGACAGGTTGTTGTCTGTAAGAAAGTCAAATTACTGTGTGCAGGAAAATTTTTACCGCTCTGTGTTCAATATACAATTTTCTAAAACTTCACACCCACTGCTTAGATCAAGTCTTTCAGTGATGCAGTCAAAGATGAGAAATTATAAATCGGGGCTCTGTTCCTTTGTCAAAAACTGTTCAATATTCTCAAGTAATAGATCAAGCATAGGGATATCTATTTCTCCAGGTGCCCATTTATCAGCAGTGATATAGCAGAGTTTCTCAGCCTTGGCACGAATGACTTTTTTTTTTGGTCTTTTTAGGGCCGCACTTGCGGCATATGGACATTCCCAGGATAGGGGGTCAAATTGGAGCTGCAGCTGCCGGCCCACACCACAGCCACAGCAACACCAGATCAGAGTTGCATCTGTGACCTACACCACAGCTCACAGCAATGCCGGATCCTTAATCCACTGAGTGAGGCCAGGGATTGAACCCGCATCCTCATAGGTACTAGTCAGGTTCTTAACCCACTGAGCCACAATGAGAACTCCAAAGCTTCTTCATTTCAAATTTAACTTCATTTAAAATTCAACCTCATTGTGAAGTTACAGCCATCTTCATTTTAGCCAGAGAGAGGTTTTAACTGGGACAAGTCCCTTCCTTGTATCCTGGTCCAAGACTTGTGTCTTTGGAGGGGGTTGGGCAGGCTTGATTCCAGATCAGGTTCAGGGGCTGGGGGCAGAAGACCTTGGTCACACAAGAAAATATGTCAGCATCTGTCTGTCACTGCAGGCCTGGCCTGATTATCATTTTTTTTCTGCTTCTGTAAACACCAATGAGGTAATGTCGCTGAACTGTGTCCTTTGCTGCTGCCTGCAGCGTTTCCCACCACTGCACCACCTCTGATATGCTAATGGAGAAGCTGGGGGTTTTGTGCCGCTGAAAAGGCTTTCAGGCCCAGTCACCAATCCCACCACCTGTCCAGCAGCACAGCCTGCACTGGGGGAGGCTCTCTTTCCAGGGTCCTTTCCTCAGACCCTTTCTGGGAGGGTGCATGTGCTTAAGAGAGGCAGTTAACCACCCGGCCGCTAGAGAAACAGACAGATCATAAAACAGAACGAACCTGCACCCTGAAAACTGCCAAGTGGCACGTGATCGTCCGGTCCACTCTGGGAAGAGGCCATAAACCAATGGCTTCAATCTGAAAACGACCCAACGGCACTGGTTTGTATGGAAACTTGGATGAAAGAAATCCATGCAAGTTCTAACTCCACAATGCCTGGTTTTTCAGGGAAATCTATCCAGCCTGACTGCCAAGGTTTAAAAATACCTTATGTAGGTGTTCAGAATCATAAGGTCATAGAATTATGAAACGTTAACTGGCAGAAGTATTTTCTTTTTCTTTTCTCTCTTGGCACGCTTATTTGTCTTCAATATTTCTTCATTGGATCAAAATCAACAGGTTTAAAAGCAAACTTGGAAGGATTCTTTTTCTAGAACTGTCTCTACTTTCCAGAACTGTTTAATGATTACTATGCCTTTATTCAGGTCATGTAACACCAAATGTTTTTTTTTTTTTTAATCTCAATAATAAATTCATACTTAAAACATTTCCCCACTTTTCACTCCAGATTCTCAAAGTTCCCACGGATACTGTTTACTAATGCAAAGACAGACGATTATTCTCCATTTAATCCTGGACTTCCTGCTGCCCAAGACTTATTAGGAATTTATTCAGCAAAGACTTATTTGTGGTGCCAGATGCTCTAATGGGCCATGAGGATACAAAGAAGGAGACACAGTTTCTGACCTCAGGGAAAAACACAGTCACATCCAGGAGACGGTATTGTAATACAACGTGGTAAGTGCATGATGAAATGGTGTGCCTGGTGCCGTGGGATCATAATGGAGGGATCAGACCAGTCTGGGGCAGTCAAGGAAGGCTTCCCGGAGGAGGTGGTTGAGTTGAGCACCATTTCTGTGCTGCACACTGTGTTAGGCACCGAGGGAAAGAGGAAAGAAGAGTAAGACACAATCCTGGGTTTGGTACCCAGACAAACTACCCTTTAGAGAAAGTCAGAAACACTCCAGGGAAGAAACATTATGTAGTTCTAATGCTAAGCTGCTCCTTTCTTTTTTTTTTTTCTCCACTTAAATGTTGTTTCTCTTGGACTTCCTGTCATGGCTCGGCAGTAACGAACCCGACTAGTATCCATGAGGTTGCAGGCAGCCCCGCTCAGTGGGTTAAGAATCCAGTGTTGCCTTGAGCCGTGGTGTAGGTCTTAGACGAGGCTCAGATCTGGCGTTGCTGTGGCTGTGGTGTAGGCCGGCAGCTGTAGCTCCAGGTGGACCTCTAGCCTGGGAACCTCCACATGCTGTGGGTGTGGCCCTAAGAAAAAAAAATGTTCTTTCTCTTGAGGTATTTCTCTTTAACTGATCTAAGAGATGAAATCCACATAAGAGAACAACACATTTCCTCTTTATTTTTTCTTATTCTTTGTGATTATCAACCTATCAGATATACCCTTTAAATGAACTTATCTTCAACCCTAGTAATGATCTAGCCCCCAGATACGCTCATTCTGCTCAGTAAATAAAAGGCAGATGTTATTTCCCCAAAGAGATGCCACCGATTTCATGGAGGTGTGGGTTGCTGGAATTCTGTGGCGTGAAATGTGTCTAATCATGCTATTCCATTCAACAACTAGTTGTGAATTGTTCCCCTTGAAATTTGAGTGCCCTCATCGTGCTAGCCTCTGGTGACGCCAAGAGGAATAAAGCCACTCCTTGACCTTGAGGAGCTCTGCATTAGGCAGAGGAACCAACCACTTATGAGAAAAGGTGACAAGTATGCGACAGACAAGTTGTCACTGCTATGGGCCAACAGGGAATGAAGCGAGGGTTGGGATCCAGAGGCCTGGGGTGGGGGCTTTGGAGGCACATTTGAACTGAACCTGAAGATGACGTGTGAGGTTTCCGAGTGAAGAACTAAGACAAAGGGTCTTCGTGGCAAAGAAAACAACATGAGCAAAGGCTTGGAGATAGAGAAGTGTTGTCTCTCCTACGAAGTGATGAGCTATACAAAGGATGCTGAGGGGTTTGGAAGAGACAGCTGGGGTTGGACAGTGAAGAACTTCCAGCTAATGGAGTGGAAATTCATCTTGAAGGCAGTGGGGAACAAACAGAGGTTTTTAAGCATGAGAAGGTCACAATAAATTCTCTGGTTAAACAGTGCTGTCCAATGCAGCTTTCTGCAATGATCAAAATGTTCTGTATCTGTAACTGAGCATGATCCTACGGGGCCTTCCCAGGACACCCCCCCTCCTCCCCGCCCCATATCCTGTGCTTCAGCTCCTCTCTGAAGTACAGATAACAGTATCTGATGCACATTTCCTGAGTTGTTTCACAGCTGTTAAAACCCCCACCAAATGGAAGATGTTAACTGCTTGATGATCTTGAAACACCAGCCCCCAGACCTACTGGAGCCTAAGGACTGATGACAACCCCTGTGACCCCACCCTGTGACCTCACCATCAGCCAATCAGAGATTGCACACCAACAGATCACATACCCTGGGACCCCCTCTCTCACTTGGTCTTTAAAAATGCTCTGTTGAAACCCATCAGGGAGTTTGGGCTTTTTGAGCCCGAGCTGTCCCTGGCTCCTTGTATGGCATCCTGCAATAAATACTGCACTTTCCTGCACCACAACCTGGGGAGTGGACCCACATTTGGTTCAGTGACATATCTACATTAAAATAATGCAGCCATTGGATGCACTGAGGGTTTGGGATGGAAATGCTAACAAATTGAGTTGTGACCATTTTTGTACACCTATAATTATAATAAAAATCATTAAGCAATGAAAAAAAAATAATGCAGCCCCTAGCCATACGTGACGACCAAGCAACTGCAATGTGGCGAGTGTGACGGAAGAACTGATTTTTTATTTCTATTTCATTTAAGTGAATTTAAGTTTAACAGCCCACATATGACTAGTCACTAGCGATGGCCACAGCAGGGGGCCTAAAGCTAACGAGGCATCCTGGGAGTGGCACAGACAGGAGGGTTGGAAGCTGACTACAGGGGAAATGACTAGACAGAGAATAATTCATCTCCTCTCTCAAAGATACGTCTTTAACATCATGTAAATAATTTTGACCACGGATCTGCATATTCAAATATGGCCTCTAAATAAAACAGGGCTGATTGAGTCTGGATGCCTGCAATGGAGAAGAGAGCTATTCCAGTTTTACGGCTATGGAACGCACCACTAATCCCACCACTAGGCTGAGGCTGGGACACCGAAAAGCTCTTTCATTTTTTAGATTTTCTTTTGGCCACGCCCATAGCATGTAGAGGTTCCAGCGCCAGGGATGGAACCTGCGCCGCAGCAGCAATCCGAGCCACAGCACTGACAACACCAGATCCTTAACCCACTGTGCGATAAGAGAATTCCCATTTCTTGGACTTTGATTTTAGAAAGCGGAACCTGTAAAACCTGCCCCCCCCCATACTATCTCAGAGTTACCAGTGGAACTGCGCAGAACCCTGCAGCCCCCCACCCCAGCCTGACTCCCTCAAGTACCAGAATAAGCAGTTAATGATAAGGACAACAGTCACAAATTCAGGGTCTAATGCACATTCCTGAGTTGTTTTACAGATACTGCAACTGCCACCAGGGAGCAAAAGCTCACCGCATGATGACCACAGTGAGGCTATGACCTAAACTGCTCCGATCTTGAGCAGAACAGAGTCTATGGCGAGCACAAGTCCAAGAAATGGCCTCAAAAGAATGAAACGAACACCACTGCTCACAATAATCTATACATTTGCGGGCATCAAAATAATGGTAGCTGGTCAGCCCATCTACGTACACAGGCAACCAAAATGGTCGGCAAAGGGATGCCAAAGACCCATGTCATATCTTCCAGTCTGAGGACACGGCGCCCCGTGTCAGCACGTAGAGGTTACAGCAGATAGACCTTCACCCCTGACCCCAGAGAAATGGAATGATGTTCGACAGGGGGAACTGAAAGCAGCTCTTTTGCCCCTTTTCTCTGTCCACTTCTGTCCCCCTCTAGCCTTAAAAGAACCTAAATATAGGAATGCCATTTAACCTAGGCAGTTTAACTGAACTCCTGACGTGTGCTCGCCTGAATGCACACCACGCCTTGCCTGACCTGTTGGTTCTCTCCCTAGATGAAAAGAGGTAAGAATGAAGAGTTAATGAGAAGCTTGCTACCCCCAGCACCGCCCTGAGCAACCAAGACAGCATGTGAAGAGTCAGCCGGTCTGCGCACAATGGAGAAGGATGCAGAACCCAGCCTCCCGTCTGCATGATTTGCCAGATGCTCCCCTCTGATAACTGTCACGGCTGAACGGAATCTCTGGAGTTGGTCTCTAGACACGGGTCCGACAACTCCCGAGATTGCCAGCTTTCCTTTCTGCTGACACTTGCCTCTCGAAGTATTGACTGATGAGCCCCAAGCGGCCAAATTCAGGTTCCGTTACAGCGGTGGTGAACTACGTTCTGCGTGCAGTGGCCTTGACAGTGATTTTCCAAGGTGGTGGCTGAAGTCGAGGTGGCCATACCTGGAGACATCTTTGCTAGTCACCACTGGCCGGGGCGGGGGCGGGGGGCGGCGTGTTAATGGCATCTAGTGGGTACGGCCCAGGGACATTGGCTCAACTTCCTACAACACACAGGAAAGCCCCCACAGCAAAGAGTGACTCCACCCGAAATATCACTGGCACTGAGGTAGAGAAACCCTCATCTAGGGCAGCGGTTCTCGACCCTCCACGTCCATGAGAGTCACTGGGAAATTTTCAAAAAGTTACATTGCCCGTGGCCTTCCCCTGGCATCGGTGCTTCTTAAAAGTTCTCCAGGTGACTGTGAAGGGCAGTGGGGAATGACAAGCACTGACAATATCGTCCTTCAACATCTCAACCCTCCAGCGGCTCCTGGGGGCAAGACAGCATCTGAAGAGAGGATCGGCCGGTCGGCACTCAATGGGGAATGATGCAGAATCCAGCCTCCTGCCTCGGCGATTCGCTAAGATTCTTCCCTCTCATGTTTCCCTTTAAAAACTGTCATGACTGGGCAGTGGGTCTCTGGACACAAGTCCAAAAACTCCGGAGATCGCCAGCCTTCTCATTAAAGCATCTTTCCTGTCTACTGACACTTGCCTCTCAAAGTACTGGCTAATGAGCGGCAAGCCGCCAAACTTGGGTGCGGCTCCAGCAGTGAGCTATGTTCTGTATGCAGTGGCCTTGGCAGTGGCCACACAACCCATTCACTTTGTGTCTCCCACGCAGTCTTCTGCCTAAACTGCACCCCTATCTTCGCCCTGCGCCCCGCCTTTTGGCTTAGTCTATTTTGCCCTGTGGGGCTCCTCAAACCTGGGGGATAAAGATAGGTTTGGGCTTCGCCTATCAAGCGACAGAGCGCGGGGGCCGCTCTGGTCAGCCGCACCACGTAGCGTTTCCTACCCACCAGGGGAAACCCGAGTTAAAAACGGTTAAATGGAGAGCTAGTTGAGGGAGATAATTAGCAACTATTAGTTCTTGGGCGGCTGTATTCCTATTACAAGGGATTAGTCAGTAGCAGGAAAGGCCAGCCTTCTATCAAGTCTGTTTAGCCTAATGAAGCAGAAAAGAACAACAGTTGTTTTTGCATTTAAGGTGGAAAACACACACACATTCAGCCATTGCCCTTGTTAATTTGTTGAAATGTCACTGGCAAAGATGTTTGAACAGAAGAAAAAACATTTCAGAGTTTTTGGGAGACATCAAAACACATTGCCTACATCGTCCTTTAATTGTCAAGAGACACCAGAGGGAAATTTCTTAGCTTGGTTTCGCTTAAAGCTAACAGCTTGGGGGAAAAAATCAGAGGCCTTTGGTGTCTGCAAATTCTCAGGCAGCCATGTACAGCAAGGCTTTCATCTGTCATCCCCGGGACCTTTGGGACTACACCCCCCAGCGCGCATGGTTCTGGTTTTAGTTGTTTTATTCCTTGCTAGGGGTCAGACCCGCTCGAGATTAT
>PVHT020000195.1:6780614-6802062 GCA_004024745.2 Catagonus wagneri
TGTTGCTGAATTACCAGCTTCTAGCTAGTAATTGGAACAGGGAACTACTGGAAGGCTTTGAGTGTGTGAACCAAGGAGGGAGGCGGTGGGTGACGGAATCTGGCTGCTGCCGTGAGGAGGTCCCCAGCTGCCATGTGCAGAGTGGGGAGCACAGAAACAAGAAAAGATTTGACAGGAGCCAAGTCCACGGCACTGGTCCAGCCAAGAGCGGGTGATGCCTCGAAGGGAATGTTAGCAACGGACGTGGGCTGGGTGATGGACCGGAAAGAGGCCGTGCGGGAAAGATCAGCCCTTCAAATGGCTCTTGGTTTGTTGCCCTCAGTGCCACGTCCTGAGACGTAGGACTTTGGAGGAGAAACCGGTGGAACAGAGGGAGAGACAGGGGACGGGGTGGATCAGGCCAGAATCCTGCTTTGAGCATGTTAGATTTGAGGTCCGTCCTGACACAGTCCAGCCGAGGCATCTGGGTCTCAGAATCTCAGAACTCGGGGGAAAAGAGTGGGCTTTGCTCAAGAGTAGAGACAGGAGTGAAAACTATGGGGAAGCAAGTCCAGGTAGAAAAGAATTGAGGGGAGCTCCCACTGTGGCACAGTGGGTTAAGGATCTGACTTGTCTCTGTATAGGCGCTGGTTCTATCCCCAGCCTGGTGCAGTGGGAATAACAACCTGGCTTTGCTGCCACTGTGGCGTAGGTCACAGCTGCATCTGGAATTCAATCCTTGGCCCAGGAACTTCCATATACCATGGGTGTGGCCATTTAAAAAAAATAAAAGAATGAAGATTTCTTACTCTTCGCAGCTCTGTAATTTCAAGCTGTTTCCTTTTCTCTTTTCTTTTCTTTTCTTTTTAGGGCCGCACCCATAGCATATGTAAGTCCCCAGGCTAGGGGTCAAATTGGAGCTGCAGCTGCCAGCCACAGCCACAGCAATGCCAGATCCCCAACCCACGGAGCGAGGCCGGGGATCAAACCCTGGTCCTCATGGATACTAGTCAGGTTCCTTACCACTGAGCCATGGCGGGAACTCCCTGAAGTAGTTTTCAACCCTCCCTCTCACGAGAGATGAGTAGAGGCAAATGAGAAGTGGGAAGAGGCCTTAGAGTAGCCCGATTCAGACAGGAGCCCAGTTACATCTGATTTTCAAATAAACAAGGGATCGCTCCTAGCTCCGTATGCTGGCGACGCACGTATCTCAGCTGGTAGCTCAAAACAGGCCAGCGCCCCAGGAAAAGATGGCCATGCCTGATGGCTACGATGTGCGCCCGGAGACAGAGCAAACAGTGCTGGAGACCTTCTTTACAGAGAATGCTTCGGAATCACCTGGGATGCTGGCAAAGCAGAAACGCAGACTCTCAGGCCCCACCCACACCTGCTGAGTCAGAATTTGCAGGGGCGACTGGCATGCTCATTAGAGTCTGAGAAATCGGGTACTATTGGGGGGGGAGCTTTGCTGGTTGGCTATACTCTTTTTTTTTTTTTTTTTCATAGTGACATCTTCCTTTGTAGACTGCTTTAGTGATTGAAGCGTTTTCACCTATACCAGCTTAATTATAACCAGGAAGGTTCTGCTCTGTCATATGACAATTAATTTCAGAACCCTTCATACCTGCAGGGGTCCGGGCTCCTTTACAAGGGGTGTGGGGCCCCCTTTGGGGTCTAACACAGCTCATGGCAGCATGCAACAGGCAAGAGTGGTTCACAGCACACTTGCTACGGTCGCTGGAAGTTTTCTCCACAGAACGCTGCTTTAGCCGTGCCCCCGCAGATCCATCAGCTTTTCCACCCCCAACCCCCGCAGCACTGCCACGAAAATAGTAGCTACTGATCGCTGAACCACCGCCAAGTGAAACAGGGGCTATGATTTTTTTTTAGGAGGATAACACTGAGAGCAGAGTGCTTATATCATTCATTTTCTCTTCGAACGCACACCGGGGAGGCATCACAGAGAAAAAAAACTGCAGTTCCCTCATGCAGAGGCGGAAAGTTAGGCCAGCACTTGGGTGACTTACTGGGAAAATGAACTGGGTTAATCCAGTCATTTGCTCAATCCAACCAGGAAGTGGCAAAAGTGGAAATCTACCCAGCTGTGGGCCCTGCTGGAAAGGTCCTGCCAACCTTCCAGGCCACTGAGTCCCAGCCTAGGCTGCAGAGTGCCATCCTGGGAGAGTTTTGTTTTGTTTTGTTTCCTTTTCAGGGCCGCACCTGCGGCATAGGGAAGTTCCCAGGCTAGGGGACCAATTGGAGCTGCAGCTGCAAGCCCATGACACAGCCATAGCCACAGGGATGCCAGATTCAAGCTGTGTCTGCAACCTACGCTGCTTGGGGCAACACTGGATCCTTAACCCACTGAGCGAGGCCAGGGATTGAACTCACATCCTCATGGTTACTAGTCCGGTTCTTAACCGGCTGAGCTACAACGGGAACTCCCTGGGGGAGTTTATAATCACAGTGCGAGCCATATCCCACACCAGTTCTCAGAGTCCCTGGAAGGTGCCTCTAGGATTGAGAAGCACTGCTTTATATCCTTCAGCCAGCCTTGTCCCCCAGTCTGAGCTTATGCAGCTGCCTTTCTTCCTCAAATCTGCACTCAGTACAAATTAACCAGCCAGGCTGGATGGCGGCCCTATGACCCTTTCAAGTTTACATAATAATCTTGCGATTTTACATGAAACACAGAGACCGGTTCCCACACGCACACGCACAAACAGCCAAATCCTACCCCCATCTCCACCCCCATTTCAAGATGCAAGACAGGAGCATGAGTTCCTCTTTCTAGAGGGATCTCTGACCAGCACTCACTGTTCCCTGGCAGCTTTCAAAATCCCACGTGTACGCTTCTATTTCAAATGTGTCTGTCTACAAAAATGCTAGAGGGAACAGACAATCTGGTTTCGCCTTCACTTTTAGTTAGTATGGGCTGGAAATAAACTTCGGTGTTTTTGATCTGACAAGTGGAGGCAGACTGAGCAGAAAGGAGTCCCCGAAGAAGACCAGCCATTAACAAAGTCCATACTCAGCGTGCATGCGCCAGGAGGGACAGTCAAGCGGTGAAGTGCAGAGCTTCAGGGCCAGTCTAGGGGACCCAGCGTGGCTCTGCAGGATGGCCTGGCCCCAGGGTCATTCTGTCCCGACTGCTCTTACCTTTTGTTGCTCGGATGGTCAGTCTTCTAAATATTAGCCCAAGGTCAAGTTCATGCTTAGGAGTTAAAAAGGACCTCGCTTTCATTTGGCTCCGCCATTTACACACCTTGTCATGAGTTCTTAGGCCCCTCGCCTGCAAAACACCAAGTTTAAAGAAACTGTTGGGTGTTCTGTGCCATGATCAATAAATGGTACTCTTGTTTGTTTGTTTTTTTTGTCCAGTTATGAATAATGATCAGCCACACTGTTTTAAGCATAATTCAAATTATGGTCCCAGATTCCCTTCATCAAAAACGGAAATTCTCTAACACTTGCTGATCCAGTGGTTCTTTACAAAGGAAGCGTTGTGTCCATGTTCTCTTAAAAGGTACATCACTTCCCCTGATTTCCTTTCTAAGATATAGTAACCTGGTCTGATTTCCTTCCCCTCGATATTCTTCTACTAAAATAGGTCACTTAATGGCTCCTCCTGGGTCTGCCTTGTTTTACAGCAGTTGTTCTCAGTGGGGGTGATTTTGTCCCCAGGGGACGTCTGGCAATACTTGGAGACATTTTTGATTGTCACAGCTTAGCAGGGGAGTGCTACTGGCATCTAGTGGGTCAAGGCCAGAGATGCTACTAAATGTTCTATAATGTCACAGGACAGCCTCCTACACCAAAGGGCTAACCAACCCCCAATCTCATGTGTACCGATGTTGAGAAACCCTGAGTGAAGGTCAATGAATACTTCTTTTCCTATTCAGGTGGAATTTCACATTTCTTGTCCTGTAGGGAAGTTAATTCAACCTCAAGTTAACCTGGTTCTAACCTTGCTCTTAATTCTAATTCTAATGGCTAGAACGATTCCTGTACTCAAGTCCCTACCTTGTTATCCCAGGCATCTTGTTCCAGGGTCTTTCCCATATTCCCAAACCCTGCCGGAGATACCAACTCAGAACCTAAGCTTGGAAATGTCAGACCAGGATCCTGCCTCTGATGCACAAGCAGTATGAGCTAAAGAAATGTCCTTCTTGCTCTTTCTAGTCAACCTCATCACCACCTGCTGGTTCCTAGACAGCACTGAGAGAAATCTACATAACAAACTTGACTAAATAACTGTTATCTTCCATTAGCTCTTCCCTATATATTTGCTTTCCCAATGTTCATCACACCTAAAAGCCTAAGGTCTTGTCACTTCTCTACAAATTTATTCTTCTTTGTTAAGATGTTATATAAGCCCCAAGTTCTAACCATCCCTTTGAGTTACTTATCACTGACTTTCTCCCACGTTTATGCACTCTGCCTGTGTTAACACATTTTTTGTTCTCTTGTTAATCTGTCTTCTGTCAGTTAAACTGCCAGGGCCCCAGTTGCAGAACCTAGGAGGGTAGGCACAACTGAGAAGTTGACTCTGGTGTGTTTAGGAAAAGCTTTTTAAGAGCCCATTTTAAAGTTCACTATCTCAATCAAAAAGAAGAGAGGAGGATTATCAAAAGGCAAAAAGGAATACTAGGAGAAACGATGACTACATGCAGGGTTCTGGATTGAATCCTGGAACAGAAAAAGGACATTTAGTGGAAAAACTGGCAAAATCCAAATAAAGCCTGGCCTGCAGTTAGTTATAACATGCCAACGGTGTCTTCATTTTGACAGATACGCCACAGTCATGAAGAAACCACGGGGAAACTGGGGGAGGGGTTAAAAAAATAAACATGAAGGGGAAATTTGGAGAATTTTCACCCTGTGAGAAAACCTTTCAAAAAAGTGTCAAGACATAGTTTTTGTTCCGCTGTGTTTTGAAGAGGATGTGATTCCAAGACCACTTCTGTTTCCTGCCCTGTCCAGATGCCATCACTTAGGTCAAGACTGCGAGGCAGGCATTTTCTAAATGAACCACGTGGCTGGTCCCCACCTTCTTCCTAGCGCAGAGTGGTTTGAAACAGATGTTTCCAGGCAACCATTTGGGGACATTATCCGTTTCCATGCTGAAAAACTCACCCCCACCCTCCCGTGTATTCATTTCTTCCAAATGCATCACTTTCTAGTGTAGTGGTCATGTTCCATCACAAACCCCTGAACTCCTGGGCTTCAGTCGCCTCACAGCAGTGCGAGCTATTATCAGAAAGAGTTGGCCAAACCCCTAAATGAAGGAAGAGGGGACTTTTACTTCATGACATTTTTGGTGTGAGTGAATCCACGTAATCAAATAAGCCCATCTTCAAACACAATTTTTCCGTTTATTCTGGATGGTTACGGCTGGCAAGTTTCCCCTTGTTGGGGTAGGTACAGATGCATTTGGCGAGCTCATAATAAAGCAGCGGTACCAAGCCCCTTCCCCTTGTGAGCGCCAGCCTGCCAAACAATGGCTTCAGCATGGTATCTTCCCACTGTGACATTTTCCTGCAGCTAGGGAGAGGCCAAGCACGATTTTTCTCAGGGAGTAAACCTTCCAGCAAGTAAGTAAGTACTGAAGGTTTCCCCCAAAGTATTTTCCAAGGTAATGTGAGTAAGGGTTAAGGGTGCTTTGAGCATGTTGTCTCTGTGCAGGATAATAAGAATATTTAAGAATCCGCTGCTGTTTTACGTAGCATGTGTCCGCTCTCTTCAAGAAAGGCTGTGACAAGATTTTTAAAATGGAAGATCTGATTTTCATTCAAGATCACGCCTATTTTTGTTTGGGGATTTTTGTGATCTTTTTTTTTTTTTTTTTTGGCTGCACTCACGGCATGTTGAAGTTCCCAAGTCAAGGAATGAACCCAGGCCACAGCAGTGGCCCAAGCTACTGCAGTGACTACACCGGATCCCTAACCAGCTGAGCTACAAGATAACTCCAAGATCATGCCTGTTTTCAAATTTGTTTGACCAGTCTTAGAATATCATTAAGGAAAATAAAGCCCATCCATAGAGCCAGTGTCTCTCTCGCAAGATAAAATGTCGATATAAATGAATCAATAAACCTTGGTTCAGAATGAAGTCACTGACAATACAATTGTTAGAATAATTTGAAATGGTAAAGAAAAATGATAAGAATAATATGATTATTTCCTTCCTTTATGGATCCTGTTGTTCTCAGGCTGTGAACAGCCTTCTAATTCTTGACCCACTTGTCTCTGCCAGGCAGACCAGCATGCACACGCCTCAGTCCTGGACACGGAAGGACTAACTTCCATTTTATACTCCAGGGCCTTATAGGATATAGCCTGTGTGGGCTCCCTAAGTTACCAGGCTGAGGTGCTTGATTTCCCTACGGAGTCCCAGAATCCTTTCCTTGGCGCCGTTTCAGCATTTGGCATCACAAGCCACAGAGATCAAGAAAACAGCAGGAGTTCCCATTGTGGCTCAGCAGGTTAAGAACCTGTCATGTTGTCTGTAAGGATGTGAGTTTGAATCCCGGCCTCACTCAGTGGGTTAAAGATCTGATGTTGCTGCAAGCTAGAACGTAGGTGGTAGATGAGGTTCAGAGCTGGCGTTGCTGTGGCTGTGGTATAGGCAGGCAGCTGCAGCTCGGATTGGACCCCTGGCCCGAGAACTTCCATATGCTGCAGATGCGGCAATAAAAAGAAAAAAAAAAAGGAAAGAAAGAAGAGAGGAACCATCTTCAGGAGAATGCCCACAATACATAGTTACTGGCATTTTCAACCATATGATATCAATGATCCTATAATCCTGAGTTTCTCAGTCTCAGCTTTTTGACACATGGGGCCAGGTAATCCCTGGCTGTGGGAGCCGTCCTGTGCACTGGGCCGTCTTTAACAGCATCCCTGATCTCCACTCACTAGATGCCAGGAACACCCCCCAAGTCATGACAACTAAACCATCTCCAGATATTGCCACGCGTCTCCTGAGGGGGACACAACCACCCATTCCCACCTCTTCTTTCCACTCCCCACCTTTGAGAACCTCGGCCGTAGTCAGGCAGGCAGAAAGATCTAACCCAGAGAGCCAGGGAATAGATGAAAAAGAGAAAATAGCAAAGAATGCTGCCTCAGGTTTCAAGGCACAAAAAAAGCCCAATGATTACTGTCTTTTTTTGTGTGTGTGGAAGTTCCTGGGCCAGAGATCAAACCTGCACCACAGCAGTGATCGGAGCCACAGCAGTGACAAGGCTGGATCCTTAACCCTCTAGGCCACCAGGGAATTCATTTACCATCTTTTTAATGCCAGCAAGATGCTGCAAATGCAGGCTTCCAGGGCAAGTACAGGGGATCTCTGCATAGAGAGGGCCAAACCCTTTGCCAGTCCCCTAGGTGGTGATGGGAACCCCAGAGAAGGCTGCCAGGATTCAGCCTATAGGTGCCAACTTGCCCCGCAGGGAAGCCACACCCCTCTAACCAGCCCAGCCCGGGCAGAAGAAGGTAATAAGAGGGCAGACCAAGACAGCCACTGGTTTCTTGAGAGTCATCTCTTAAAAACATTGCACAGTTCCCATTGTGGCTCAGCTGGTTATGAATCCAACTAGTATCCGTGAGGAGGTGGGTTCGATCTCTGGCCCCGTTCAGTGGATTAAGGATCCTGCACTGCAGTGAGCTGTGGTGTAGATCACAGACGTAGCTCAGATCCAGCGTTGCTGTGGCTGTGGCATAGGCTGGCAGCTGCAGCTCAATTTGACCCCTAGCCTGGGAACCATCATATGCTGCAGGGGTGGCCCTAAAAAGGAAAAGAAAAGAAAAGAGAAAAAATTTAAAAATTGAGGTCAAATTCATCTAACATAAAGGTCACCGTATTAACCACTTTAAAGTATATTGTTCGTGACTGCTGGTGCATTTCCAATGTGGTACACCTGTCACCTCTAATTCCAGAGCATTTTCCTCACCAGAAAGGAAATCTATACCCGTTAGGCAGCCACTCCTTTTCCCTCTTCCCAGCACGAGCCAACCACCCATCTGCTTTCTGCCTGCCTACGGACTTACTTAGTCTGGACATTTCCTGTAAATGCCATCACTGAATACACGGCCTTTTGTATCTAGCTTTTTCATGTGATATCATCTCTCTAAGGTTCATCCATGCTGTAGCGTGTATCAGCACCTCGTTCCTTTTTCTTGCCGAATAATATTCCATCTTATGGATTTACCACATTGTCTGTCTAGTCATTTACTGCATTTGTCTAGTCATCAGTGAAGGGACACGTGGGTGGTTTCCACCTTTTGGCTCTTGTGAACAGGGCTGCTGTGAACGTGCCTAGACACATCTTTGTTTGGACACTTGTTCTCAATTCTTTTGGTCATAGAGCTGGGAGTGAAACTGTTGGGTTATATGGTAATTTTATGAATAGTAACCAATTTTTAACCGGGAAATCTAAGGTGGTTAATTTTTTTTCTATGATTAATAAAAAGTCCACCAGGGACCAGACATTAAAAACAATATCAGTGATAGCTTTGAAAAGGCCCTGGAATTTTTTCGGGGGGGGGGGGCATGCCCACAACATGTGGAAGTTCCTGGGCCAGGGATCGAACTTGTGCCGCAACAGCAACCCGAGCCGTTGTTTGCAGTGACAACGCAGGATCCTTAACCTGCTGTGCCACAAGAGACCTTCCCCGAATAAGCCTTCTTAATGCTGGTTCCCAAATCGTTTGGGGCACACTCTGGATGAGTTTCAAGAGAATTGAAAACCTCTGAAAATAGGGTGTCAGTTGTCTGTGTGCAAATGTACACTTTGTTAGGGAAAAGGTTAAAAGTTTTGAAAGGGGTCCAGGACCCCGCCAAACCTGGAAATTGCTGCATTAGAAATATCACTCAGCTGCCTTGAGAAAAAAAATAGTATTAAAAAAAAGAAAAAAGGGAGTTCCCGTTATGGTTCAGTGGTTAACAAACCCAACCAGTATCCATGAGGATGCGGGTTCGATTCCTGGCCTCACTCAGCGGGTTAAGGAGCCAGCATTGCCGTGAGCTGTGATGTAGGTCACAGATGCAGCTTAGATCTGGTGTGTAGGCTGGCAGCTGCAGCTCTGATTCAACCCCTAGCCTGGGAACCTCTATACGCCACGGGTGTGGCCCTGAAAAGACAAAATCAATAAATACATAATAAAGAAAAAAAGTGTGGCTAAATACATTATGACGTTGTTTCTCAGTTATACCTCAATAAAGCTGAAAAAAAAAAGTCTAGAAATCTTAATTTTGATGCACGGGGGTGATGTGATCCTTGGCAAACATCAACATTTCTAAGCTCCCCCATCTGTAAAATGGAGGCAGTGTCAATACCTGTCACGCTGTGTTGCCATAAACTTGAAGGGAGATGATGGTATCTGAGAGCATGTCTAAGAGAGCTTGGCACACGGTGCAGTTCTGAGAAGCGCAGACAGCCCTGGGGGTGTTCATCAACACATGTCCTGATTGTTTGAAAGTTCTCTCCTTTATTGACTCTGTCTTGACGCCTTGTCTCCTGTAGGGAAGACCAAACACCATAGCAAACTCTTTGGCTGCCAAAAGTAGATATTTAAAAGGAAACTGGACCTAATGTTCTCAGGGGTCTCTAAATCGTCTCGTGAAATGTTTTTTAGGAGAAAACTGATATAATTAAGTTAATAAATCCAAATCCCTCTTCTAACAATTGGATTCTGTCTTCCACCTCGGCCTTGGTGCTGATTTTTTTTTCTTCTATTTTCTTTCTTTTATTATTTTTCTCAAATTTTTGTTCCCAGATAGCCCGAGTTAAATAAGAAATGGGTCTCACAGGGCACCACCACCCATTCAGCTGGGCAAACCAGCAACTGTGGCATTATTTGTGAAGCTCCTTTTTCTCCTAGCCATGCCCACTCTTCAGTGAATCCCTATCACTCCCTTCCCATGGTCGTGCCCTAACACAATTCTTCCCCTGTCTTTTCCTGTCTCCTAAACTACAAGAGCAACCTTCTAAGTTGTCCCTGCATTCATCTTCCTAACCCCCCAACATCATCCATTGATTCTCAACACAGCCGCCCACGGTGATCTTTTTATACTGCCAACTTCATTAAGCCAACCTTCTAGAAAGGCTTCAATGGCACCCTTTGTTCTCTGCATAAAAGCCAAAACGTGAGCAGAGAATACTATATATACTGGTCTATACTTTCCATTATGGCATTATCTCCCATCATCCTCACTCCCTTTCAGAGTGATTTCCCATTTCTTGACCATGTCAAGCTCCCTCCTGCCTCAGGATCTTTGTACGTGCTGGTCCCTCTGCCTGGAACACTCCTCACCACTGCCTACTTCACTTGCTCACACCTAGCAATCCTTGAGATTTTAAGGCAAACATTATATTCTCAGAAACACTGAATCTTAACCTCCTACTCACAGGTTAAATCAACTTCTCCTATTGTGATATTCATGGCGTTTATCACAGTTACCCATTTACAGTTAACTAATTACTGAATCACGGGTTGTCTCACCCAGTAGAATAGATATTCCATGCAGGCAAGAACTTTGTTCTTGCTTACCATTAAATGCCAGCACATCACAGCGTATATGCACATGTAATTCCTGAATAAAAGAACGCTAGATTCGTTCTAATGCTGAATGTGTAAAATTTTGACACTTAATTTGCTTAAAGGAGAAAAACATGTTATTGAGAGACATATCAGTGGATCTCAAAGAGTGGTCCCCAGGTACCTGAGAGCCTCCAACTTTTTCAAAGCTTCTGTGAAGGCAAAACTATTCTCATAATTATTTCTTTTTTTGTTTGTTTGTTTTTTGGCCATGCCTGTAGCATGTGGAAGTTCCCAAGTTCCCAGGCCAGGGATTGAACCCATGCCACAGGAGTGACAATGCCTGATCTTTTAACTACTAAGCCACCAGGGAACTCCTTAATAATATTTCAAAGATGGTACTTGTCTTTTTCACTGTGTTGATATTTGCTAGTGTTCCAGAGCAATGGGGAGTTCAATTGCTGGCACCTAAGCATGAATCAAGGCATCGGAACCAAACTGTACCACTGGTGATTGTGCTCTTCACTTCTGTGCAGGTGCAGGAAAAATAAATGCAAGTACAAATGATCATTTTTACTACTTTTCAGCCCTGGAGCATACATCTTCAATTCTGTGTGACAAAATGAGAAGTACATCTAAAATACTATTGCTGCATACCAATGTTCATATATTATCTCAAGGAAACGCATTCAGTGATGGTTTGAGGTGCCAGCTAAACTAGCCACCATTTTCCTGTGATAACATCTTAACCTGAAAGGCTAACTCACAACCAATGATTTTGCAGACTGGGGAATAAAGCAGACATTTTCTCAAAAATGAACAAAATGAGTCTGTTGCTTTAAGGAAAACAATTGATAGTATTTGTTGCCCAGGATAAAATTTTTGAGTTTTCAAGTGACAATTAAAATATTAGAAATTTGAATCTGCGACTCCCCCTCCCAACACACACCCTGGGGTTGACAGCTTCACAATACTTACAGACTTTTCTGCTGAGATCAATGGTATAATTAATGGACTTTTTTTTTGTCTTTTTGCCTTATCCAGGGCTGCACCCGTGGCATATGGAGGTTCCCAGGCTAGGGGTCTAACAGGAGCTGTAGCCGCCGGCCTTCGCCACAGCCACAGCAATGCCAGATCCGAGCCGCGTCTGTGACCTACACCACAGCTCACGGTAACGCCGGATCCTTAACCCACTGAGCGAGGCCAGGGATCGAACTCGCAACCTCATGGTTCCTAGTCGGATTCGTTAACCACTGAGCCATGACGGGAACTCCTAATGGGACAGTTTTTTAAAGAATATATTGTATTAAGGAAGATTTGCCTAACTCAACAAATCAGCATCCCCTGATGACCAACACAAGATGTGACAAGATCATGCATGGTTAAACTATCCATTCCAAATGTAAAATAAGGCAGTTCCCATTGTGGCTCAGAGGTAACGAAACTGACTAGTATCCATGAGGACACAGGTTTGATCCCTGGCCTTGCTCAGTAGGTTAAGGATCCAGCATAGCTGTGAGCTGTGGTGTAGATCACAGATGCGGCTCGTATCTGGCGTTGCGTGACTGTGGTGTAGGCTGGCATCAGCAGTTCTAATTTGACCCTTGGCCTGGAAACTTCTATATGCTGTGGGTGAGGCCTTTAAAAGAAAGGAAAAAAAGTAAGATAAACCAATGAATTTTAATGGAACCGAGTATGAAAAGCTCATTATTATAGTTTCAAATCTCATAATTCATCTTTAAGAAATTACCACATTTCTCAATTTGGCATGCTACCAAAGAAGAATATCCACTACTACCTGAAAAAGCTATCAATATATTCCTCCTTTTTCCAACTATGTATCTGTATGAAACTGGGTTTTCTCCATATTTTTCAACTAAAACAGTGTTTCATAATGTATTGAATACAGAAGCAAATATAAAAATTCAGCTGCTTCGATTAAGGCAGACATTCAAGAGACTGCAATGATGAATGTCAGTGCCATTCTTCTTAATACATTTCTTATTTTAGCAAAGTTATTTTTATAAAAATGTGGGTTTATTATTGTCACTTTTAATGACAATGACCATGTCCAAATACCTATCTTCCAGTATGCACAACATAAAGGTGAGGAAAAAGTCAAAGGGTAAATGTTAATAGAAGGACAATTCTGATTTATTTGAACTGATAGTTTAACTACAAATAATGTAATAATTTGACTACTAATCACAAATTAAAACATATTTTCAATCTTGAAAAAGAAGTCATCTGATAAGACCCAACTGTGGATTTTTGTTGCATTATCTTCTATATATTCTATGCTTGAAATATTTCATGATAAAAGCAGCAAACCACGTTAGCAAATTGAGGAAATCGAGGAATATTCGAAGCAGGAACCAAAAGGGTAAAGACTCCTCAACAATACAATTTTAATAAAATATCTTCTTTACCCATGTGCTTTTAAAATTTTCCCCAAACCCATCATGGAACGGATCTTGAAGCAGGGACTTTCTTCCTTCCTGCCAGTTTGGGACCATGCCTCAGGGAGAGACCCCAAGATGCCCGGTACACCCCCCTGCACGGGGTCCTCCAAGGGCATTCATGGCAGAACTGCCCAAAGCCTTCAGCTACCCTACCCTCCACACACACTCACATCCCTAGTGGTTCTTTTTTTACACCAGGACTGACTGCTAAAGGAATCCTGCTCAGCTTGGGGGCAAAGATCTGGTTTCCTGGCAGGGCCGATAGAAAGCCAACTGCCCCAGACCATACATTCCCTACTTTAGCCATTTCAGCTTCTGAGGACTTCCACCATTTTGTGATGGGTGAAGATGACGACGGAGCTGATAAAAACGCAGCTCTAACACTTTTACCTCTTAACCCTGTTACTGTCCCCAGTATTTTCTGAGGGAGTTTGTTCTATTACACATGCAAGGTTTTAGTTTAGGTAAAATTAACATCTAATGAAACAACACAGATCTTCAAGGTAGCATTCCATGAGTCTTGACACACGCATCCCGCACCACCGAACTCAAAGCCCTGTGAGATGGGTCATTATTTTCACTCCAGGAAGTTCACCCTTGCCCCTTCCTTCCCGGCCCCCCATCACTGCCATGTCCTCCTTAGAGGCAATCACCGTTTGATTTTTCCCATCTGGTTGAGTTTTGAAGTGTATCCTGGCATTGGAGAGGGAAGAAACAAATTTCGGAGAGTCCTTATTCATGAGATGAGTTGAGTTGTGGATTTATCCACAGGGCCTCTGCCCAGTACTGAACTGGAGGCCAAAATCTCACAAGTGGGCTTTTGATTAAGCCCTAACCAAAATCCAAGGTCCCCAAAGCTGCTTCTGTTTCCATGGACATCACCCTGGCACTATATCCAGGAGATGTCAGTGCTTAAGGGCCAGGGAGGAAAATATATAACTAAGTAAGAAAATCAAGACTTAAAAGGTGAAAATCTGGCTCTTTCCTGAAACTCATTATTTTGCGTTATATGAAGAGACTGCACATGGGGGAATCTAAATTTTAAGCCCCTCCCCAACCTGGACCGGCTATGACCTTGGATAAATTATCTCCCATCCCTGACCTTCTTCCAGCTATAAAGTGAGTATCACTGTATTGATTTCCACTATAACGGGTGGCATAAATCTCATAGCTACAAAATTTAAGACAATGGCTTGTTTATGTGCACAATCCTGCCTTCTCCAGCTTCAGAGAAAGAAAAAGTGATCCTGGTCCACGATGTCTAATGCAATGAAAGCCAACCCTTACCTCACAGTGCAAGAGGTATTGAACAGCACATTCAATGACAAAATTGCCTTTAAACTTAAGGTCTATTTTGTGGGGGATAACACACTTTCTAGAATTTTCTTCATTCTCAAATAAATCTGGTTATTTTATATTTCCTGCCAGACAATTTCTCAGATGTCATTAGTCATGCATATGCAAAAAAAGCAATGCTGCCTCCCAAATCTGAAGTCACTTTTGTACTGTTTTGTTCTTTAGGACGTTCAGGAAGGATTCATGTTCATTCAGTTCGCACCATAAAATAGCTACAAATGGTGATGATTCCCAAACAGTACTTTGTTCCCAGAGGATCACATGCCAGAACATTGAGGGGGGTGACTTGTGGCTGGGGGGGGCGGGGGCGAGGAGCTCAGCTGGCCCGCTTGTTCTAAACAGAAACCAGTTCCCTCTGGGAGCGAGCCATTCTCCTCTTCAGCCGAGAGAAATGAGAACCTCCTTTCTCTCCCTGTTGGAATCTGGGTACCCTGCCTGGCCTTTGCTTCCATCCCTTCTCTTTCCTACTCCTTCCCAGCCCACAAGGATTCAATGTGAATTAAAAAAAAAAAAAAGCAATCAGAAAGTCAAATAAGCAAAAGGTATAGAAATCCTTTCTTTCTGAGGCTGCATCTGTTTCTGGGTGAACTCCGGGTCAGAAGACAAGGTCACTTAAACGCCTATTTTAGGCATTCGGTGCCTCCAGGTACTATGCAAACCTGCAGGAGTTCCAGGCCAGTCTTCTGGCCTGAGATGGGGAGTCAAACCCTGAGTGCGGAGCTGGAGCTGGAGAGTGGGAACACAGAAGAGATTTAGGGGTTCAAGCCACCAGTGCCTGATCTGGGGCTCATCACCCCATTCCCTGAGCTGCAGTGTCCCTGGCTGGAACTGGGAAATGAGGACCCACGCACGTACAGAACTCCTAGACTTTAACACGTGTGATTGTTACCTGAGGGTCTCGTGGGAACGCGGGTTCTGATACACGGTCCCTGGGGTTCTCACAAGCTCGCTGGAGGTGCCAAGGCTGCTGATCTGCTGAGCACCTTCTATGGCCAGGCGTGGGGGAGGTGTTTGGCTTTTAAAATCTTTTGAAATCCTCACTAAGTCCCAGTGAAGTTGGCGTTACTTCACGTAGCAACATGGGGGGTCAAAGAGAGCTCAGAGAGGTCAGGAGAATGCCCAGCGTCAAGCAGCTGGTGAGCATCAGAGCTGAAATGAAAGCTGAGCTCAGGGGGATCTGATTCCCCAACATATGAGCTGCACGAATTAAAGCTTGTGCTTCCCAGAGCGTGTTTCTCAATGCAGCAGCAGAGGCATTACCTGGGAACCTGTCAGAGCTGCAAATTCTTGGGTCCCAGCTCAGACCTACTCAACCTGAAACCCTGGACCCTGTAGTCAAACAGGTCACCTCCTCCCCCTTGGGTGATTCTGCTGCACTTTGAGAACCACTGAATTAGATCACTGCTTCTCAGACTTTACTGTCAACCAGAGTCCCTGAGGATTCTGTTAAAATGCAGATTTTCTACATGGAACCATAAAAGACCCAGAATTGTCAAAGCAATCCTGAAGGGAAAAAACAAAGCAAGAAGTGTAACTCTCAGACTTCAGACAATGCTATCAAAATAACATGGTATTGGCACCAAAAAAGATACACAGATCAATGGAACAGAATAGAGAGTCCAGGAATAAACCCAGTCACCTATGGTCAATTAATCTTCAACAAAGAAGACAAGAATATAAAATGGGAAATACTCCTTTCAGCAGGTGGTGCTGGGAAAACTGGACAGCTCTTTGTAAACCAATGCAGTTATAACACAACCTAATACCATGAACAAAAATAAACTCAAAATGACTTAAAGACTTAAACATAAGACATGACACCACAAAACTCCTAGAAGAGAACATAGGCAAAACATTCTCTGATATAAATTGTAAAATATTTTCTGAGGACAGACTCCCAAGGCAATAGAAATAAAAACAAAAAATAAACAAATCCAAATCAAACTTACAAGTTTGTGCACAGCAAAGGAAACCATTTAAAAAAAAAATGAAAAGACAACCTACAGACTGGGAGAAAATATTTGCAAACGATGCAACTGACAAGGGTTTAATCTCCAAAATACACAAACAACTCATACAACTCAAAAACAAAAAAATAAACAACCCAACTGAAAAATGGGCAGAAGACCTAATTAGACATTTCTCCAAAGAAGACATATGAATGGCCAGTAGGCACATGAATAAGATGTTCAATGTCATTAATTATTAGAGAAATACAAATCAAAACTACAATGAGGTACCACTTCACACCAGTCAGAATGGCTATTATTAATAAGTTTATAAATAACAAATGCTAGAAACAGTATGGAGAAAAGGGATCCTTCCTATACTGTTGGTGGGAATGTAAATTGGTACAATCACTGGAAAACAGTATGGAGGTTCCTTAAGAAACTAAAAATATACTTGCCATACAATCTAACAATCCCACTCCTGGGCATATATACAGACAAAATTTTAATTCAAAAAGATACACGTACCCCTATGTTCATAGAAGCACTAGTGACAAATAGCCAAGACATGAAAACAACCTAAATGTCTAGTGATAGATGAATGGATTAAGACAATGTGGTACATATATACAATGGAATACTAGCCATTAAAAAGAAAGAATGCCATTTGCAGCAACGTGGATGCAACTACAGATTCTCATGCTAAGTGAAATGTCAGAAAGAGAAAGGCAAATACCACATGATATCCCTTATAACTGGAATCCTAAATATGGCACAAATGAGCCTATCTGCAAAACAGAAACAGACTTCATGGACATAGAGAACAGACTTGTGGCTACTAAGGGGGAGGGGGGAGCAAGTGGGATGAACTGGGATTTGGGGGTTAGTAGATGGAAACTATTACATTTAGAATGGATGAGCGATGAGGCCCTGCTGTACAGCACAGGGATATATATGTATACTTGAGTCAATGTCCTGTACAGCAGAAATTGGCACCACATTGTAACTCAACTATATTTTAACAAAAAGTGTTTTTAAAATTATTCAAAGAGCACATTAAAAGATTTACTTTAAAAGACTTTTCTTTCCCCCAAGAAAGGTCTTTCTCCATCACAGGGATGAGGTGCCGTGTCTCATCCACTTTGGCTGAGGCTCTCATCCCTCCCCAGCCAGCCCTGGATTTGGCTTCTGATTTGACTCTAAACACCATTTCCTTGGCAACCCCAAGCCCCAAAGTTTACAAAACCGAACACATCAAATAATGAAAACCTGCTTTTACTATGATCCCCCTCTTTGGGACATCCATCACTTCTTACCTTCACTTTTCTCTTTGCTCTTATGGCTACCCACTGGCTTGTGTCTACTGACGATTCTGGGAGGACACAGGGGAGGGGAGAAATCCTTTTATATCTGGGTAGATTTTCTATGTAAAAACATGGCTAATCATGGCATCAGCTGGGAGCAGTTAGTGGCCAACATTCCCAGCATCTGGGCAGTGAGTGCCCCATTCCTGAAGCAGGACCATAAACACATGCTGCATTGATGGTTCCTACCATTCATCTGTTTATCTTTATTCCAACTTCATTAGAACATACCACGAGGCTAGGAGGTACAGCTCTTTATTTTTGTATCTGTACCTAGCACAGTATCTGCTATAGGGAAGAGCCATATATTTTTTAAAAATTAAAGCATAGTTGATTTACAGTGCTGTGCCTATTTCTGCTGTATCCAGTCATATATATATAACAAATGCATTCTTTTTGTCATACTATCTTCCATCATGGTCTATCCCAAGAGAGTGGATATAGTTCCCTGTGCTGTACAGCAGGACCTCACTGCCTATCCATTCTAAAGGTAATAGTTTGCATCTACTCACCCCAAACTCCCCGTCCATCCCACTCCCCCCCGCCCCCGGCAACCGCAAGTCTGTTCTCCACGTCTGTGAGTCTGTTTCTGTTCTGTGGATAAGTTCATTTGTGTCATATTTTAGATTTCACCTAGAAGTGATATCCGAAGGTATCTGTCTTTCTCTTTCTGATTTACTTCACTTTGTATGAGAATCTCTAGTTGCATCCATGTTGCTGCAGATGGCATTATTTCTTTCTTTTTTGTGGTTGAATGGTATTCCATTGTTGTACTGAATACATTTTTTGAAATGTGAAAAATATCCTATAAATTCTATTACTAGACATAGCCTTCATTTCCAAATTTTCCCTTAGCCATCAGAACACGTTTATGTTTCATTTCTAAGAGGCTGTAAAACTGAAAGCATTCAAAGCTTGCGTGTTATTTCAAGAAATATTTCTAAAACCATGCCATTCATCTTGCTTAATTTTATTACTTGCTCTGCAACGAAAACATCCCACTCCAGTGGACTTTGGGGCTGGGAGAAAGATGTTCTAATATGCACAGTGCTGGCATCATGGCTGGGTGCCCAGAAACCAAGACCCCAGGCTCTGGTTTAGTAGCCCGAGCAGGAATGCAGAAACTGTTTAATCCAGAGCTTGACCGATATGACTCCTCAGGAAGAAAGTCTGATGCTACTTGTCTACACACAGGGCACTTTTCTCTGACCATGCTGCAGATCCATCCCAGAAATTCACTACGTCACCAGTGGCCCCCACAGTGGACCAATGGCGAATGGCCGTGGTCAGGTTCAGCTCTCTGTGGCCTCCGTTTGGGACATTTCCTCAACACGGCCACTGAGCAGCTGGAGTTTGCTTGTGTATGGGATTTGAAATGAAGCACAATAGATCAGATGACATCCGCTACTCCATCCTATTTTCTGGCTCAAGGACATTTCAGTTCTTTTTTTTAAAACTAGCTTTATTGAGTTAGAATTCATATCATACAATTCACTCTTTTTTTTGGGGGGGGGGCACAACTGCGGCATGCAGAAGTTCCCGGGCCAGGTATCAAACCCGTGCCTCAGTAGTGATAACACTAGATCCCTTAACCACTAGGACACCAGGGAACTCCACATTTTAATTCATTTAAGCTTTATTTTTATTTATGTCCAAAGTTCATAAACTTGATCCTAGAACTGTTGAGCTATTAAAAGAAAAATCTTTCATTCCTCTCAGGCTGTATTTTATTTACTTATTTATTGTAGTTGACTTACAATGTTATGTTTGTTTCAAGTGTACAGTAAAGTGACTCAGTTATATATATATGTGTGTATCTGTGTGTGTGTATATATGTGTGTGTGTGTGTATATATATATATATGTATATCAGATTTCCTTTTTTTTTTTTGTCTTTTGTAGGGCCGTATCCACGGCATACGGAGGCTCCCAGGCTAGGGGTCGAAACAGAGCTGCAGCTGCCAGCCTACACCACACCCACGTGTGCGACCTATACCACAGCTCACGGCAACACCGGATCCTTAACCCACTGAGTGAGGCCAGGGATCAAACCTGCGTCCTCATGGATGCTAGTCAGATTCATTTCCACTGAGCCACGACGGGAATTCCAGTTTCTTTTACATCACAGGTTATTATAAGAATGAATACAGTTCCCTGTACTATACGGTAGCTCCTTGTGGTTTTTCTATTGTATGTGTAGTAGTGAGTATCTTTTAATCCCATATTATGAATTTATTCCTCTTCCTCTCTCAAGCTGTATTCTAACAGATAATCCAGTTGATTGGAACGGTCTCTCCATGAACAAAGAAGAACAATAAAGCAAGGAAGTTGCAACCAGCAAATTCTCTCCGACATTGTAAAACCAGATTTAACACTCCAAATCTTTGAGTTCTTTACAAAGTCTTAATAATGTTTTCTAGTCTTGGCAATAAATATTATAATAATATTTATAGTGAAAATAAAACCTATTAGGTTTGTATCTAAGAAATGTTTACCAAAATTCACCCCAGGTCAGCAATGTACTCAACAGGTGGGTGTTTCTGTGTCTTACTTCCAGTTGTTATGAAATTTCCAGTTATATAATTTTTCCCTAGAGAAAGAGGAGTAATGACGTGAATTAAGTGTGTCAGGTAAATGGATGTGGGTCCCTCTCGTGATAGGAACACTGTAGGCAAAATTCTTTCCGGGAGGCAAGGGTGGGGGCGGGTCCCTGAATTAGGTTACTGAAGGTTTTATTTTAAATCAGTTTTGTTGCTGTACATTTAACAATAAGCTACAGCCTATTGCTGGATCTGAACGCCAGCAATTCTGATCACGAGAAATGTGCTTCATCAAAGTGCAAAACCCCAGTAGCTGCTTGGAGATGGGAGGAACCGCTGCTTTTCCATCAAGAAGCCCCTGACATTACTGGGTGAATTAAACAGAGAGCAGCACATGAATTTCAACATTTACCTGTTCCCTGTGGAACAGCTGCAAAAATGTCACCCCTCATCTGAAATCTCCCCGCGGCCTCGTGGCAGTTTGCAATTTATATCAGGGAGGGGGCGATGCAATGTAAATCAGAAGACACCAATTGCACTTGCTCTCCCTTCTTCTTGGAAAGGAAGTCTTGATTGTTTGCAATGAATTAACTTGCTGTGATGGTGAATTGCAATTTCAGTCACAGAAGCTGGGTCTCAGTCTCCAGGTTGGGAGACTAAGTCTTTGTGATTTTTTTCTTCAGCTCAGATCAGTGTTTCATATGGGGCTGTTCCATGAAACCATGAAAAAAATGAACTTGGAAAAATATGAAAAATGTATGCTTCATGCCCCTAGTACATTTCATCGCCAGTGTAGTGTGATACACAGTGATGGTTGTCATAACAACAGAGCCATCCAGGAACCATAATTATGCATATAAAGAAACTGTCAGGAGAGCAGCTCTGATCAGAAATAACTGTCTTATTCATAGTCGTCTAGCTGTTTCACCTTGTACATCAGTTGTCTAGATTTGGGCTCTTAAAACTGATGACCACCTACGTAAACTTTAGGTCCTGAGCTTTTTCTCTCTGGATTATTCCTAGCATATTTAAGAAGATAAACTAAGTGGCTATATGTGAGGTTTCCTGGTCTCAAGGCCTTAAGAAATCAACATAATCGATGAGATGGAGTTGAAGCAAACCATGTAATTAAGGAAAGGAGGAACCTAGGTGATTGTGAATTAAATACTGTGATGATAGTTATTTATTTAAATAAGAGGGATTGCTTTGGAATAAAATATCGCACACATCGTCCAGTGTGAAAAATAATACTTTTTTTTTT
>PVHT020000195.1:6803062-6867785 GCA_004024745.2 Catagonus wagneri
ACAAAGGAACTCCTTACATGTGGAATCTAAAAAAAAAAAAAAATGATGCAAATGAACTTATTTGGAAAACAGAAATAGACTCATAGATTCAAACCAACAGTTTTGAGAAAAACAGAATGCTGTCAGAAGAACTTAAACCTCCAGAAAGGGCAAGACACTCTTGACATCACTGAATAGAACAAAAGAAAAGAGAGAGAGAGAGAAGGAATCAGGACAGAACCAGCACTCCTGAGAGGGAGCCGTGAAGGAGAAAAAGAAACCACATCCTCGGAAGCCACCTAATGGATGGGCAAATCAGCCGAGACGGAGGGACCTCGAAGTCACCTAGAAAAGCACAGCGGCTAGTCTGAGGAGGGCAAAGTAGAGAGAGCCGCGCAGATCATCTGCACCACCGGCCCTGACACCGCAGCCTGAGACGCTCGGGCGGGGAATGGGTGCCGAGACCCAGGCTCCAGAGGTCAGTCCTGGGGAGAGGACTGGGGTTGGCTGTGTGGGGACAGCCTGCGGGGCTAAGGAGCAGTGTGCCACGGGTGGGTGAGTGGTGCGCTACGGGCTGGCGAGTGGAACACCATGGCAGAGGGAACCCGGGAGAAGGTCTGGGCCAGCAGGAGAGGCAAGGCGCCATTGCTGGGGAGGGTGAGGGGAGGAGGGGCGGGCCACCATAAGAATCCCCTTGTACACGCGTGGGTTCTCAGGGCAGGGCAGCTCTGGCACAGGGTACGAGTCACAAGAAGCCACTTGCTTGGGCTAATGGAGACTGGGCCATTCTTGTTGGGGCTGCAAGTGGCCAGGCACCTCTCGTATGGGCTGGGCGCAGTGCAGGGCTAAGTGCAGCCTGGTGCCTCTTGTGTGATCTACAGGTGGAAGGGACAGACTGCAGCCGTCTTCTCAGAGGCCAGAGGGAGGAGTGGCCTGCCACCACTGGGGGCCTGTGAGTGGGCTCTACCTACGGCCCCAGTCAGTCACCTCAGGGGTTGGCCAAAAAAAAAAAAAGAGGGCATTGCAACCAAACACCACACACTGTTGCTCTCATGGCCCTGGGAATACACCCGCCCTTCAGCTGCTACAGCCAAACACTCTGAGTAGTGCCCAGACATTTGATCGTTGTCCCTTCCCAATATACTACAACTAGGAATAGTTGGTACAGCACCTCTTGCATGGTCTAAGTGGGACGGGGAGCTTCCTGTGCAGTCTGCAGGTTGGGGGCAAACCAGTGCGGTTATCACTGACTCCAGAGGTGGGTATGGCCTGCCACCACTAGGGTTCCATGAACAGGCACCACCCGTGGCCCCCATTACTTCACGGGCACCACAGAGGAAGGCACTGTGACTGAACACTACCTGTTGTTGCTCTAGAACCCCTGGAAGCACACCAGCCCAGTTGCCGCCACTGCCAAATGCTCCAGGCAGTGCCCAGACGCTTGGTCACTGTCACTTCCCAGGATCCTGAAACTAGGAGCAGCCTGTGTAGCACCTCCTGTGTGAGCTAAGAGAGACGGGGTGCTTCTTGCACGGTCTGCAAGTGGCAGGGGCAAACCACTGCAGTTATCACTAACTCCAGAGGTGGGCATGGCCCGCTACCACTCGGGGTCCCTGAACAAGTACCATTTGTGGCTCCAATCACCTCAGAGGAGGGCACTGCATTCAAACACTATCTGTGGTTGCCCTCACTCCCCTGGGAGCCCATACACCCTGTTGCTGCTACTGCCAAATGCTCTGGGCACCCTCTGAATCTGCATAAGGCTCATTCCCACTTCCCAGGGCCTTGCAATTACGAGTAGCCAGTGGCACCTTCCTGCAGGTCCTTGCTGCTGTTAAAAGCCCAGCAACCAGGCACTGACTACTAGCCCTACCCATTACCTCCTTCTCCCTGGAAACACACTCAGCACCCTGAGGATAACAGCCTGCTCACATCGAAGAAAAAGACAGCAAATATTCAAACTCTCACGTCAAAAATAAATAGTAACCCCACAAAATACAAAGGGGTTCTCTTGTATAGACATATCTCCCCAAGACTACAGTTTGGCTTCCCTAAACTCACAGAAAAAGGAAACGTAAGCAAGATGAAGAAGCTCAGAAACCATTCCCAGTTAAAGGAACAGGAGAATTCACCTGAAGTAGCAAAAAATAAAACAGACCTCTGCAGTCTGACACTGAGTTTAAAAGGGGAGGTAGTGAAGATACTGAAGGAATTAAGGTTGAATATTAAGGAATTAAGAGCAGATTAATTCAGATTCCTTTATAAAGGAACTAGAACTATAAGAAGGAACACAGGAAAAATAGAAAATTCATTTGTAGAGGTGCAAACTGAGCTAAAGGCACTAAAGAGCAGAATGAATAATGCAGAGGAATGAGTTAGTGACTTGGAAGATAGAATAATGGAAATCACACAATCAGGACAGCAGACAGAAAGCCAAATGAAAAAACATGAAAGCAATATAAGAGGTCTATGGGATAATATAAAGTGGACCAATCTACGCATAATAGGAATTCCAGAAGGAGAAGAAAAAGAAAAGGGGATTGAAAATATATTTGAAGAAATTATGGCTGAAAACTTTCTAAATCTAAAGGAAACTGATATCAATATATAGGAAGCACAGAGGGTCCCAAACAAGTTGAACCCAAAGAGGGCCACACCAAGATATAATAAAAATGGCAAAAGTTAAAGACAAAAATAAGATTCCAAAAGCAGCAAGAGAAAAACTAAGCATTAATTATAAGGGAACCCCCATAAGGCTATCAGCTGATTTCTCTACAGAAACACTACGGGCCAGAAGGGAGTGGAAAGATATATTTAAAGTTCTGAAAGGAAAAAAACTGCAGCCTAGAATACTCTATCCAGCAAGAATATCATTTAAAATATAAGAGGAAATAAAGAATTTCTCCAACAAACAAAAGCTAAAAGAGTACAGCAATACTAAGCCCATTCTAAAAGAAATACTGAAAGGTCTTCTTTAAATAAAAAAGAAGTAAGAAGAAATAGGATGGAGGAAACCACAATTGGAAAGCAATCACCTAAATAAGCCAGCATGCAGATCTAAAAGAGGAAAAGAAAGAAAGAAAGAAAAAAAGCTACTGTAAAAGCGAAGATAAACACAAGGAACAGCGAAAGGATACACATGAAGATGTTAAAAAAGGACTATAGAAGCATAGAATGTGTGGAAGGAAAGTAAGAAAACATAGATTCATTTTTGTTTGTAATAATGTGTTTGAGCCTATATGACTATCAGGCTAAAGCAAGCAGATACAGGAAGGGGTTAACATACTTTAAAAAGAGGGAAACCACAAATGAAAACCAAACATTACATTCACAAAAACTAAAAAGGAAAGTACTCAAGCATAAAGTAAATGGAAATCATCCAACCAAGAAAAGAAAGGAAGAAAGGAGAAACAGAATCAACTGGAAAACAAGGTTTAAAATGGCAATAAATACATATCTATCAATAATTACTTTAAATGTCAATGGACTGAATGCTCCAGTCAAAAGACACAGAGTGGCAGATTGGATAAAAAAGCAAAAACCTACAATCTGCTGTCTACAAGAGACACTTTAGGGCAAAGGACACAGATAGACTGAAAGTGGGGGGGGGCGGGTGGGGGGGAAGATGCCAATGGACATGCCAATGGACAAGGCAGGAAAGCAGCAGTTACAATGTTCATATCAGACAAAATAGACTTTAAAATGAAGGCCATAAAGAAAAACAAAGAAGGACACTATTTATTGGTAAAAGGATCCATTCAAGAAAAGGATATTACAATCATCAATATATATGCCCCCAATATAGGAGCACCCAGATACCTACACCAAATACTAACAGACATAAAAGGAGAAATTGATGGAAACAGTAGGAGACTTTAACACCCCACTCACATCAATGGACAGATTCTCTGGACAGAAAATCAATAAGGCAACAGAGATCCTAAATGACATAATAAAAAAATTAGACTTAAATGACATTTTCAGGACATTACATCCAAAAAATTCAAAATATACATTCTTCTCAAGTGCACATGGAACATTCTCAAGGATCGATCACATACTGGGGCACAAAGCTAACCTTAACAAATTTAAGAGTATAGAAATTATTGCAAGTATCTTCTCTGACCACAATGGCATGAAACTAGAAATCAACCACGGGAAAAGAAATGAGAAAAAACTAACTACATGGAGACTAAACAACAAGCTACTAAAAAAACCAATGGGTCAATTTGGAAATCAAGAAGGAAATTAAAAAATACCTCAAGACAAATGAGAATGAAGACAAAACCTCTCAAAATCTATGGGATGCCGCAAAAGCAGTGCTCAGAGGGAAATTCATAGCAATACAGGCCTTCCTCAAAAAAGAAGAAAAATCTCAAATCGACAACTTAACCCATCACCTAAATGAATCAGAAATAGAAGAACAAAAAAACCCTTAAGTCAGCAGAAGGAAGGAAATCATAAAGATCAGAGAGGAAATCAATAAAATAGAGATCCAAAAAACAATAGAAAAAAAGCAATAAAACCAAGAGTTGGTTCTTTGAAAAGGTAAACAAAATTGACAAACCTCTGGCCAGACTCACCAAGAAGAGGAGAGAAAAAACCCAAATGAACAAAATAAGAAAAGAAAAAGGAGAAATCACAACGGATACTGCAGAAATATAAAAAACCATAAGAGAATACTATGAACAATTGCATGCCAACAAATTTGACAACCTAGAAGAAACGGACAACTTTCTAGAAACTTACAGCCTGCCAAAACTGAATCAAGAAGAAATAGATCAACTGAACAGATCAATCACTAGAAATGAAATTGAATATGTCATAAAAACACTCCCTACAAATAAAAGTCTAGGACCAGATGGCCTCACAAGCGAATTCTACCAAACATACAAAGAGGAAATTATATCCATCCTCCTTAAACTTTTCCAAAAGGTTGAAGAAGAAGGAACACTCCCAAAGACATTCTGTGATGCCATCACCCTAATACCAAAAACAGACAAAGATACCACAAAAAAAGAAAACCATAGGCCAATATCTCTGATGAATATAGATGCAAAAATTCTCAATAAAATTTTAGATAACCACATCCAACAACATATAAAAAAAGATCATACACCACGACCAAGTGGGATTCATCCCAGGTTCACAAGGATGGTTCAACATACATCTGCAAATCAATCAACGTCATACACCACATTAACAAAAGAAAAGTCAAAAACCACATGATCATCTCAATAGATGCAGAAAAAGCATTTGACAAAGACCAACATCCATTCATGATACAAACTCTTACCAAAGTGGGTACAGGGGGAACATACCTTAACATAATAAAAGCCATTTATGACAAACCCACAGCAAATATAATACTCAATGGAGAAAAGCTGAAAGTCTTCCCACTAAAATCTGGAACAAGATAAGGATGCCCACTTTCACCACTTTTATTCAACATGGTATTGGAAGTCCTAGCCACAGCAATCACACAAACAAAATAAATAAAAGGTATCCAAATTGGAAGAGAAGCGGTAAAATTGTCACTCTATGCAGATGACATGGTACTATATATAGAAAACCCTAAGGACTCAACCCAAAAACTACTCGAACTGATCAACAAATTCAGCAAAGTAGCAGGATATAAGATTAACATTCAGAAATCAGTCACATTTCTGTATACTAAAAATGAAATAGTAGAAAAGGAATACAAAAATACAATTTCTTTTAAAATTGCACCCCAAAAAGTCAAATGCGTGGATATAAATCTGACCAAGGAGGCAAAAGACTTATATGTTGAGAACTATAAAACATTAATCAAGGAAATTAAAGAGGACGCAAAGAAATGGAAAGATATTCCATGCTCCTGGGTTAGAAAAATTAATACAGTAAAAATGGCCACACTACCCCAAGCAATCTACAGATTCAATGCAATCCCTATCAAATTACCCATGACATTTTTCACAGAACTAGAACAAACAATCCAAAAATTTATATGGAACCACAAGAGACCCAGAATTGCCAAAGCAATCCTGAGCAACAGAAACCAAGCAGGAGGCATAACTCTCCCAGACTTCAGGCAACATTACAGAGCCACAGGAAGCAAGACAGTGTGGTACTGGTACCAAAACAGACATATAGACTAATGGAACAGAATAAAGAACCCAGAAATAAACCCAGACAGCTATGGTCAACTAATCTTCAACAAAGGAGGCAAGAATATAAAACTGGGAAAAAAAAGTCTTTTCAGCAAGTGGTGCTGGGAAAACTGGACAGCCACATGTAAATCAGTGAAACTGGAACACACCCTCACACCATGCACAAAAATAAATGTAAGACAAGATACCATTAAACACCTAGAAGAGAACATAGGCAAAACATTCTCTGATACCAACCTTACAAATTTTTTCTCAGGTCAGTCTCCCAAAGCATCAGAAATAAAACCAAAATTTGGAGTTCCCTTCGTGGCTCAGTGGTTAACGAATCTGACTAGGAACCATGAGGTTGCGGGTTCGATCCCTGGCCTTGCTCAGTGGGTTAAGGATCCGGCGTTGCCGTGAGCTGTGGTGAAGGTTGCAGATGCGGCTCGGATCCTGCGTTGCTGTGGCTGTGGTGTAGGCCGGCAGCTACAGCTCCTGTTAGACCCCTAGCCTGGGAACCTCCATATGCCGTGGGTGCGGCTCTAAATAAAAAAGGCAAAACACACACACAAAAAAAAAAGAAATAAAACCAAAATTAAACCAATGGGGCCTAATCAAAACGATAAGGTTTTGTACAGCAAAGGTAACCATAAAAAAAAAAAAGACAATTTGCATAGTGGGAGAAAATAGTTTCAAACGATGCAACTGACAAGGGCTTAATCTCTAAAATATACAAATAACTTATACAACTCAACAGCAAAAAAGCCAACAACCCAATAGAAAAATGGGCAAAAGACCTGAATAGACATTTCTCCAAAGAAGATATACAGATGGCCAACAAGCACATGAAAAAATGCTCAACATCACTGATGATTAGAGAAATGCAAATCAAAACTACCATGAGGCCACACCAGTCAGAAGGGCCATCATTAATAAGTACACAAATAGCAAGTGCTAGAGAGGGTGTGGAGAAAAGGGAACCCTCCTGCACTGCTGGAATGTAAACTGGTGCAACCACTATGGAAGACAGTGTGGAGGTTCCTTAGAAAACTATACATAGAACTACCATATGACCCAGCAATCCCACTCCTGGGCGTATATCCGGACACAACTTTCCTTGAAAAAGACACATGCACACGCACGTTCATTGCAGCACTATTCACAATAACCAAGACAGGGAAACAACCCAAATGTCCACCGACAGATGATTGGATTAGGAAGATGCGGCATATATACACAATGGAATACTACTCAGCCATAAAAAAGAATAAAATAATGCCATTTGCAGCAACATGGATGGAATTAGAGACCCTCATACTGAGTGAAGTAAGTCAGAAAGAGAAAGACAAATACCATATGATTTTACTTATATCTGGAATCTAATATGGGGCACAAAAAAAACCTTTCCACAGAAAAGAAAATCATGGACATGGAGAACAGACCTGTGGTTGCCAAGAGGGTGGGGGAGGGAGTGGGAGGGACTGGGAATTTGGGGTTAACAGATGCAAACTATTGCCTTTGGAATGGATAAACAATGGAATCCTGCTGGAGAGCACTGGGAACTATGGCTGGTCACTTGCAATGGAGCATGACAATGTGAGAAAAAGGAATGTATACTTGTATGTGTGAGTGGGTCACCTTGCTGTACAGCAGAAAATTGACAGAACATTGTAAACCACCTATAATGGAAAAAATAAAAATTATGAAGTAAAAAAATAAAAATAAAGAAATTTCTAACTTTTCCAACCTATTAGTAAAAATGCTGCCTTCCATACACAATGTAATGATTACATATTTTAGGTGTTGTGCAGTGGCTCTAACTTGAAGACTGAAAACTAAAAAGCTGGTGATGAAAATGCATCTCTCTAATAATAACAGCAAGCATTCAGGAAGGACAACTCTGTGCCAGCTGTTTTAGTTAATGTTATTTCTCAACCTCCTAACAACCCTTAATGTAGATATTAACCCCCATTTCATAAATTCAGGTAACTGATAATAAGTATCTCAAAAATATTGTCTCCTTTTCTCTCATTATGTTTGTGGAATTCTACTGCAGGCTACCTGAAGGCACGCTCTGGGTTTGTGTTCCTCACATTATGTACCTACCATTGTAGTTCAGACCTTTTCTTACAGTAGGCACTACATGGTCAAGATACACAGCCTTCCGAGATAGTTTTCCAGCAATAGTTCTGTGATAAGCTGTGCCACGTATCTATTGCTCCATGACAAATTACTCCCAAACCCGTTGGCTCAAAGCAGTAAACATTTAGCATCTCACAGTTCCGGTGAGGAATTTGAAAGCAGCTTAACTAGATTCTGTCTCAAGGTCTTTGGGGAAGTTGTAGTTAGGGCATCAGCGGGGCTGGAGTCTTCTGAAGGCTTGACTGGGGCTGGTGGATCTGTTTCCAAGATGGTGTGCTCACAGGGCTGTTGGCAGGAGCCCTCTGTGCCTTGTCACTTGGGCCTCTCCATAGCGTTTCTTAAGTGTTCCCACAACATGGCAGCGGGCTTCCATGAGAACAGGTGATCAAAGACAGAGAGAGCAAGGAGGAGACCACAATGCCTTTTTATGATCAAGGCTTGGAAGCCACACATCATCACTTTAGTCCCATTCTATTTGTTAGAATTGAGTCACCAGGTACTGCCCACACTCAAGGAAGAGGAATTAGACCCCATCTTTTAAAGGAAGCAACACCAAAGAATTTGGAGACAAAATTTCAAGCCACCACATAAGCACACTTTGGAGTTCAAAAAATAATGAAGCTCTGGAAATCCAAGAAGACAGAAAAACATAATTTAATTTAATTAATCAAAAGGAGCTAAAAATATGCCCACATTCAATCTGCCTACACTAAATGTGATGAGTAATGGTAGGAAAGTTTGCATTATTCAAAGACTTTAAGTCCTGGTAATATTACAATATGTCTGAATAATACTGAGATGCCTATTCAAATAATATTATGTCTCTAAAATGTAATTATAGAAGTATAGCATTTTTCTTAAAAAGGTCAGGCTCACAAGCAGTATCATTATTCATAGGGACTCAAGAAAAAGACAAATACTTAAAAACAGAAAGATAATGCCAAGATAATTGATTAATATCTATAAATATCTCTCTTGCACTTACCAGGTCTTCGAATTGTGTTATTTTACCTATGGTTGTCATCTTGCATTCCTAAGCTTGCAGCCCCCTCAGCCCCCTGCTGTATAGTTTTCCTATCAAGAAAAGCACCTCAGTTAATCTTTGAAATAATCCAAAACCAGATGTGAAGAGGAAAGAAACTGGATATTTGAAACAATCAAGTTAACCGTATTGTCCCCAAATGAGATGATGAAAAACAAGCCTAGGGGTTAAAAATGACCCCAAAACACAGGACAAGGAACTAATGGTGGGATCGGCTACACAGATTCTGGGCCCAAACCTTAGCACTCTTTTTGTTTTTAAAAAATTCTGTTTTTGCTTTTTGTCTTCTTAGGGCTGCACCTGCAGCACACGGAAGTTCCCAGGCTAGGGGTCAAATTGGAGACATAGCCACCCGCCTAACGCCACAGTCATAGCAACGCCAGATCCAAGCCACATCCGCAACTTATACCATAGCTTGCAGCGAAGCCAGATCCTTAACACGCTGGGCAAGGCCAGGGACTGAACCAAATTCTCATGGATCCTAGTTGGACTCTTAACCTACTAGGCTACAGCAGGAACTCCTAACAATGTTTTTTAAGATTAATGTTATTAGAGAAAAATACTTGTTATAGAAAACCGAGAAATAGAGAGAGATAAAAACAGTCACCTCTCAGAATCAGCTGCTTTAATAATTGGTATATTTCCTTTACATCTTTGATTCGAATAGATTTTTTTTTACATTGTTGGGATCATATCCACTTTTTTTTTATGCTGCTTTTTTCCCACTTACTAGTAAAGCCAAAACATTTCCCCAAATTACTGCAACTCTTCATAGCTATTTTTGATGGCTGCATAATGCTATTCATTATGGCTATTCATAAGGCTTAACTTCTTCCTCTTATTGGATGATTGGGGTATAACAACAACAGTAATAATAACAGCTACAATTTTTTTTTTTATTAAGCTTTTGTATGTGTGTGCCAGGAACTAAGTGCTTTAATCCTTAGAGGGCTTAGAAGGCAGAGTTTTACTATTTTTGATGTGTTTTATCTTGTTTTACAAATGGGGAAATCAAGTCACAGACAGATTGAAAGTGATCAGTGAGGAAGACTGGGTTATGGTTCATTCTTCCCTCTCTCCTTCTGCCCTGTGACTTAGTGTTGCAATAGTGGGGATGGAATCTGCCTCCCATCCCTTGATTTTGAGCTTAGCCAGTGGAAAGATTGCAAACTTGACTGGAGCTTTAAAGAGTTTGTGTGTGTGTGTGTGTGTGCGTGTGTGTCTTTTTAGGGCTGTACCCGTGGCATATGGAGGTTCCCGGGCTAGGGGTCAAATCAGAGCTGCACTTGCCAGCCTACCCCATAGCAACAGCAATGCAGGATCCGAGTAGCATCTGCGACCTACACCACAGCTCATGGCAATGCCGGATCCTTAACCCACCGAGCAAGGCCAGGGACTGAACACACGTCCTCATGGATATTAGGCGGGTTCGTTAACCACTGAGCCATGATGGGAACTCCAAGAGCATATAGGTGGTTGAGGTTGACCTCTTAGGCTCCTGTGATTCACCATGAGAAAAATGTCCCTTAAGTAGCTGCTGGCCCAAGGAGAGTGAAGAAACACTCGGAGCAGACCTAAAGCCAACCAGCCAAGCCCTCCTAACCCCAGGTGACTCCAAACAAGCCATGGCGGACCCATAGACCTGTGCATGAAAAAACAGATGTTTACTGCTGCAGGCTCCTGAGAATTGGGGGTTGTTATGCAGCAGTAACTATTTAACACTATCGGTAGCAACACAAGCCCTTAAACTGGCCTCCGTGAACAGCTACAGTAAGCAATGGATTTTACTTTCCTTAGGTAGTCTTCGTGAAGAGTAATGTTTACCCCCAAGCTCTTTGCAAGAATTATGCAATCATTAGAATTCAGTAATTAGTCTTTCCTGGGTGTTCACAGTCTTCATTGTGGATTTCTTTATGAATCAAATTAAAAAAGTTAATTTTGCATGGTTGAAGGTGATAATAAAGCAAATCACTTATATCTATTATCGTATCTGTACAAGAGAGGACATTTTAATTCAGTTATACAAAAATTTAAAATCCAAAGCAGATGACTTGGGAAGAAAAGGAGGAAACAACTTGCCTTCAGCATACCTCTTGCCTTGAGCCTACCTAGCTTCTTACTCCTAGATTTAGGATTTTTGCTGAAGACTTGTTGCGAAGGGGTTAATCATGGGGCTGGAGCCAGTCCTAGCTGATGTTGAAATTGTGGCGAATTAAATTTAGCAAGGCGCAAGGCAAACAGATGAGGAAGAGAGAAAGGAAAGACTCCAAGATCAATCATTAAACACTAGGATTTTATCCTTTGGCTGTAATAAAAGTTGAGTTTAATATTGTTTAGTTATCCTCATTTCCAAAGCATTTTCTTGATGTTTCCATCATGTTCAGACTTTTTTTTTTTTTTTTTACTAGTATTTCAAAATGGATCGAATGTGGAAACCGCTGCCCCTACCACCACAACTGTTTGTACGGCCGTAACTAAAAACACTCTTGACTCCAAAGAATCGAAATTATTTTTAGAATGCTGAAAATTCCCCTGGTGCAAGAGATCACGATGATCATAATATTTTGAAAAGGAAGTGTTTGGTTGGGTTATGTGTAAAAGAGAAGACACACACACACACACCAGAAAGAATTCATCACGAACCAAGGAGACACAAGTTTATTTTTTCCCAGTCCAAACCTACACAGAGTCTTTTTCTTACGATGCATCGATTAAATCAGTACAGGCTTTATTAAGATTTTGAGGGCCACGGATGAAAGATCCAAAAATGATTAATGGAGATTCATTTTTAAAGCTTTCTAGATGAGATTTAAAAAGAAAAGCTAATCTTAGTCAAACAGCCAAGCATTGTTATTCAGAAGAATAAGGCCTTTTCAGAAACAACTTTCTGGTGGCTTCTTTTACACTTTATCTGAACTCTTGTTTTCATAACAAGCGGAAACTTTTATTACTGGGGTATTGTAGAAATAATTGAATTTCCTTTAAATTCTTCTATATTCCTGGAAAAGTATTAGCTTTATTGAAGTTGTCAGATAAAAATCCTTTGTCAACTTAAAAAGTCAAACTCTTGCTTCATTTGGGAAAAATAACATTTGGCTAAAAAAGGTTTGTTTATAATAGATAGCTTGAAATATGGTTCTAGCATAGCTGTTTCAGCTGGAAATGTTGGAACAATGAGTGAAAGAGACATGGCGTGGATGAGTGTGGATTAAAAATATTCATATGCAAAAACATACGTGGATTCAGTCACAGAGACTAGAGAAAGTGCTAGTAGAGGGCACTGTCTGGGTGCCTCATGAGGTGGGTTGATCGGGAAGCTTAGGAAGCTTAAGGGTCCCAAAAGCCATACGTGGCCCCTTCCAAGACACTGTGTTCACATGGTTGTATGTTTTTTAATTTTTTTCATTTTTAAAGTTTTATCAAAGTATAGTTGATTTACCATATTGTGATCATTTCTGCTGTACAAAGTGATTCAGTCATACATGTACACACATCCATTCTCTCTCAGATTCTTTTCCCACATAGGTCATCAGAGAACACCGGGTAGAGTTCCCTGTGCTCTACAGCAGGTCCCCGCTGGCCAATCATTCCATATACCTCAGCGTGCATATGCCAATCCCAAACCCCCAGCCCATCCTTCCTTCCCCCTCCGGTCCCCTTTGGTGACCATAAGTTCGTTTGCAAAGTCTATGAGTCTGTTTCTGTTCTGTATAAATAGGTTCATTTGTATCCTTTGTTTAGATTCCACGTGTAGGTGATATCATGTGATGTTTGTCTTTTACTCTTTGGAGGGTCATATGTTGTTATAAAATTTGCAAAGCTAATATACCTCCCCCACAACTAGTTAAGACTACCCTCTCTTTCCATTATGATTCCCGTTTCTTATACTGGGAGGCACTGGAGATGGCTGTGGCATTTTTGAAATCAAAGGTGGAGTGGAATGAGGAAAGGTTTGGTTTTAGTGGGATACATCTGTATTTCATAGTTAAGTTATTACTAGCTATCCTGAAGCAGGAATGGCTTACAAGAATACTTCTACCATCTACTGGAATGATTCACTTAAAAATCATGAACTTGAGGGCCAGAGACAAAAACACTGATGTATGCTATCATATCTAGAAGTACCAGAAGTACGGACTCGTGGAAGAGGAAGAAGGCTTGAAAGACAGAAAGCCAGAAGCTAGTCTGTGGACAACCTTCCAATCATGAGACAGGTAGAATTATAAGCAGACAATTTACTTCTCTATAACCCTAAGTCAAAATGGAAGTTCTTTCCCATAAGGAATAAACCATGATAGCCCAATGTATAAAATTATAAACTTGTTATAAAATGAAATTATTTATATATAAAATATATTTCATAATATATAAAATATTTAATATGATATATATTTCATTAGAAATATATTTCTTATATATAATTTTGCTGTAAAATTAAACATACATAAGAAACATGTGATATATATCATCATAGAAATATATAGTATATATGATATATATCTGAAATAAATAGAAATTATACTGATAGGGAGAAATAAATTCTAATTGAAAGATTCTTTTACGTCATAACAAAATCAACACATAAAGAGGAAGAAATAAATTCTGAATAGAAGTGATAAGCAGATTCTTGGATTGTCTGCCAATCTAGTTAGCGAAAAGAAATGAATCATAGAACCACATTTGAAGGAAATCAAATTTCTTGCCAATTTGACAAATAGTAATATTGACAATGATTAACACAAAATCATAATATAGCAGTAAATAAGGATATCAGTAACAAATTGTTAAAAGAGTAATCAGTTCAGAGTATGTTTCAGAGTAGTCGTTGTGAAAAGAAATTTGAAATACCCTGAAATCTGAGAGGTTATACATGAAAGAAACCTGATAGGTTTTCCAAACTGCAATAGATTCTAAAAATTTACATGACGGTTTTGGCAGCAAATGTCATTTTAACATGAAAAAGAATTAGGAAGCAGGCAATTTCTAAAATATCAATACTTTTTTAAAAAATATAATCAATCATGCTGGAGAGAGGAAAGACTTTCAATTCCTGTTACAGAAAACAATTACAAAATCATAGTCATTAGAAGAGCTGATTAAACAAACTGCAGCTAAAATAGGTAAGAAAAAAATTATAGAGCTGTGCCAAGGAGTTAATTAAGGTATGTTATTTTTCTCGATTTCGTGATACTTTTGGTATTTGCTTTTTTATGCTTATATTTTTTCTCATTCTAAATACACATTTGAATTTTTATACCTAACTTTTTTTCCTTTTTACTGCCACACCTGTGGCATACAGAAGTTCCCAGGCTAGGGGCTGAGTCGGAGCTACAGCTGAGGCCTACACCACAGCCACAGCAACGCCAGATCTGAGCTGCCTCTGCAACCTACACCGCAGCTTGCGGCAACACTGGGTCCCCTCGAGCAAGGCCAAGGGTCGAACCCACATCCTCAAGGAGACAACGTCGGGTGCTTAACCCACTGAGTCATGACGGGAACTCCTTTATACTTAATTTTCAATGTGTAGAATTGTTTTGTTTTAAAAGACCCTGAAAAATCATGTACATTTCAGGCCCACAAAATCTGGATCCAGTCCCGCCTGGCTTGAAGGCACAAGTACGCACAAGCGCACACGTGTGTGTGTGCGTGAACACAGACACGCAGGCATGCGCGCTGACATCATCCCTGACATGCCCCCACATTCTTAGTGACAGGTTTTGCTGCCCACTGCAGGCATGAGACCTCTGCAATGTCACCGGCCCCCAAGGGAGTCCTGGTTCCTTGAGCCCTCAAAACAGGGCTGGAGAAAACCTCGGAGGCTATGGCCACTGCAGAGACCCCTGTGAATAACGCTGGCTTTGGCCCCAAGGACTTCTAGGGAAGACCCCTTGCTTTCAATCAGGGGACCATCAGGAGTTCTGAGCTCCTTCTGCAGCATCTGGGGGAGTTAAGCTTGCTCCGCTCTCCAGGTCACCCTGGGGGAGGGAGGATTCCAGTGGATCCTCCAACAAACTCCCGCTGTGGCATCTTCTGGGCCTTGGAGAACAGCTCAAGTGGCACAACTCCTCTGCGTGACTGCAGGCCCCCGGCTCTGAGGCCACCTCACGCTGCTCAGTCCCTGGGGGACATCAGCCGTGAGGAGCCTCCCACGGGGTCTCAGGGGACCCGCTGAGTGGCTGCTTTGCGGCAGGCTGGCACAAATCCCAGATAACCCAAGGGCTGGCTCTGGAGGTTGCCTTATACATGAAATGCAGCTCAAGGGAGTCAAAGAGCTCTGCAAACGCCACCGTGCCATCGGCCGTGCAGTGCCTGCGGGCCAGGGGTTACCCGAAGGGGGGCAGATGGCTGTCTCTCATGGGTGACTGAGCCATGCTGAAGGCACACGGGAGGCACACCACCCGTGGATGTCCATACTGCGAAGGGACATGCGAGTCAGACCTCAGTGCTCTCTTCTCGTCTACACAGCTTGGCTCGGTTTCAACTCCGAGTCAACCCTGACACCAGTCTTGCCTGCCTTCTTTGTTTCCCCACGAAAACCAATCAAACATGGCTAAGTAAGCTCTGCTGAAGACTGGGGGTAACCAGGAGCCATCCCACCCCTCAACACCCTGAATTCCCCCTTTTTTTTAGGGCTGCAGGTGCAGCATATGGAGGCTCCCGGGACAGGAGTTGAATCGGAGCTGCACCTGCCAGCCTACCCCACAGCCACAGCAACGCCAAACCCGAGCCACATCTGCAACCGACACCACAGCTCACAGCAATGCCGGATCCTTAACCCACTGAGCAGGGCCAGGGATTGAACCTGCATCCTCAAGGCTACAAGTCGTGTTCATTTCCCCTGAGCCACAGAGGGAACTCCGCCCTGGATTCTTTGAAAACACACTGAGGTACATGCTTTCCTTCAAATGCCTTCTTCCAACCCTGCCTTTTCCTGACTCCAGCCCCAAGCAGCCTCAGTCTCCTTGCTCATCTTTCTTCCTTCTCTAATAGGAAATCTGATCCCGGTGTAAGAGTCAGGCCCGAGGACGGCCTTCTCTCCAGGGCATTTGACAAAGTCTTTTCAACTTCTCAATTAAGACAGGTCTCTCTCTACAGAGGAATTCTGGTCCCCACTGCTAAAATGATAACTGTTTCTCCACGGTGCCCTGAGATCAAAGAGGAAAGAACACTGTATCTTTACCATACTGTGATCATTGACTCCCCTGTCTGGGCAGCATACTGGGATTCTGTATCCTAATTTTGACTTTCATGAATCAACTACAAACCGAATAGTAATATTTTCTCCATACAGGCCCATTAAAGGAAATGTGGAAAATGCATACAAGTTGCAAGAAAAGAAAAATGAATCAGCCAGACCTAGGCTCCATGACGATGCATGTTCGATCCCTGGCCTTGCTCAGTGGGTTAAGGATCTGGCGTTGCTGCAAGCTGTGCGTTAGGTCACAGATGCAGCTTAGATCCACTGTTGCTGTGGCTGTGGCATAGCCTGGCAGCTGCAGCTGTGATTCCACCCCTTGCCTGGGAACTTCCATATGCCGCAGGTATGGCTTTAAAAAAAGAAAGAAAGAAAAATGAATCAGCACCATTCCACCACTCATATTATTCATGGTTCACACTGTTGTGAAAGCTCTCCCAGATTTTATAACCGCTGAGGTTGTAAAACCAGCGAGGTCTTAGTTTCTGTGTTTTTCAAACATAACTGAAACCACACCCTGTCTATATGTCTACCTACGGCTTCGTGAATGTAGATCCCATTTTCCATGTTATCACACAGACCTCACACACATCATTTAAATGTTTGCGTGACAGACCCTCAAGGACCAAGTCCATGTTGCCCGACCTTACTGGTTGCCTAGATCTGCTATAACAAATCACCTCAAGCTGGGCAGCTTACAACCACACGGATTTATTGCCTGACAATTCCGGAGCTCAGCCGTTCAGCCTGGGTCTCACCGGACTGAAATCCGGGTGCAGGCAGGGCTAGACTCCCTCCCGGAAGCCCTAGGGGAGAGTGACTTCTTGCCTTTTCTAGTTTCTAGAGGCTTCCTGCATTCCTCAGCTTGTGACTCCTTCCTCCATTTTCCGAGTCAGCAATAGTGCATCTCTCTGTGACTTTTTGTTTTTCCTCTTGGCCTTTTAAGGACCCCTTGCGATTACAGCGAGCCCACTCAACAGCCTCCCGGATCAGCAACGTTAATTCCATCTGCAACCGTGTCCTCCCTGTGCCAGGTGAGTGACACAGTCGTAGGTTCCAGAAATTAGACATTTGGGGGCGGTCATTATATTCCCTACAGTACGTATCCACTTCTCATTACTGGACTTTCAGGCTGTTTCTCATTTTTCACGATGATAAATACTATTATAATAAACATCATTCGATCTACTTTTCCCTTCTTAGGTAAACCGATCTGTTCTAGCTCCGAAAGGGAGAAACTTCAGGGAGTAAAGACGTTCAGAGCAGGGGTATGGGATGCTGCTGGCACTGAAGTAGTGTGATTCAGCAAAAAGAATCCGGGGATTCCAGTTCATCATCCACCGGCACTTATTAGCTGAGCAATTTTAGGCAAGTCATGTACCGCATCTGAAAATTTCCTCATTTGCCAAATGGGCAAAATTACACTTCTCTGGGCATTAACTACAGGTCAAATGAGATGAAGTAAACTGTGGAGCCACTGTGTTACTGGCGTTCATGGCAGTGATCGCCGTGATTGTGATAACAATCAGTGGAATAATTAAATGTGGGAGTTCTCTCTTTTTTTTGATTTTTCTTTTTATGGTGGCACCTGTGGTATATGGAAATTACCAGGCCAGGGATCACATCAGAGCTGCAGCTGCCAGTCTACGCCAACAGCCACAGCAACACCAGATCTGAGCTGCATCTGCAGCCTACACCACGGCTTGCAGCAATGCCGGATCTTTAACCCCCTGAGCAAGTCCAGGAATCGAACCTGCATCCTCACGAATACCAGTCAGGTTTTTAACCTGCTGAGCCACAACAGGAACTCCTGGCAGTGCCCTTGTGGCACAGCAGGTTAAGGATCCAGTGTTGCCACCGAAGCAGCTCGGGTCACTGCTGTGGCAAGGGTTTGATCCCTGGCCTGGGAACTTCCACATGCCATGGGTGTGGCCAAACAAAATCTGGTAACATATCCTAATTATTATTATTTGTAACATTTCTAGTAATAAGACGCCTGGCCCTTCGAATCACGTATCTTGTCTAGATGGAGAAGGAAAAAAATCAGAAACATAATTTTGGTGAGAATCAAGTAGAGAAAGAACACTGTGCTTTGAAATTTTAACTCTTATTGCAGACTCTGCCCCCCCCCCACCCCTCCCCGACTCCCTGCAGTGGGCCTGGCATCCTTGCAGCTCTGCCATTGCACTAGGGCAGGCTTTCGCTCCATGGCCTTGGCACCTGCTACTGCACCTTCCAAGAATGCCCTGCCCCCCAACATCTGCCCTTCTCTACCCTCTTTTTTGCTTTCCTTTTTCTCCCTGCATCACTACTAGAATGTAAGTTCCAGGAGGGCAGGGTTTCATTTTCTGACTTGGACACAGTGCCTGGAGCGGTGTCTAGTGTGTCTATCATGGTCCCAATAATTTTTAATTTCGTTAAATGACTTAACTGATTTTAATGCAGACCAAGCATTTTATCCATTGGGGTTGTGAAAAAGAATTTACCCAAGGAGTCTTTTTAGTAGTAATTTTTCCCTGTTAAGGCCTACTCTTCACACTACAATTGGGGCAACAACTGGCCCCCAGGTGGGGAGGGGAGTGAAATCAAGCAAACCCACAAGGGCACACACACTTGTGAAGTCTATACTCAATAAACAAATGTCTAAGATGACTATTTCTTTTACCCTGATTTGAGAAAGTGAAATATAAACAGAGAGCCGTGTTGTGTAGCTTGTGCTGACTGGGTTCAGAGCAAAAGCCAAGGAAGAAGGCATGAAGGAAGACTTTTGCATAAAGACTAATCCAGGTGGGAGTGTCAGGCAGGCCTGAAATGTTGTCCTGTGGCCTGTGATTCAGAGCTGTTGTCATCAAGTTTAATTTTTTTGGTTTAATTTTTTTTAATGATTTTTATTTTTTTCATTAGTTGGCTTACAGACTCGGTTTAATGTTGCAAAGCAGACATGCAAAGAAAGTTGCATGTTTAGTGGAAATCAGCTGAGATGGCGATGGGCCTGAACCTCAGCACGCTTTCCACACACCCACAGCAGGAAGGCCGTGTTAGAGATCAGGACCGCACTGGGTACGTTCACTCTCTTCCTCTTTAAGAATTTTGTATTTATTTTATTTTTTGGCTGCACCCATGACATGTGGAAGTTTCTGGGCCCGGGATCAAACCCCACGCCACAGCTGTGACCTGAGCCAGAGCACTGACAATGCTGGGTCCTTAACCTGCTGTGCCACAAGGGAACTCCATCTTAATGAACTTTTCATGAACTAACGTCAACTGTCCTTTACCCACAGGCAAATGGACTCCCCACCACCCTGACTTGCTCAGACGTGCTATTACTTTACACTTGTGCATTTGTAACTCTTGTCTAATTTTATCCCCCCTGCTCTGAAAAGCAGAACAGCTGCTAGTCCCAGCTTCCTGGCTGTTCTCTCAGCCTCCCCTTCCTTCCTGTCCTTCTACTGCAGGCCTATGTCATTTCTCTTAAAACAAGTTTTCAAAACATCAGGACAGATAAAGATCTGAGGACCATAATTCTTGTATCCTTCTTGAGAACTTTTTTTTTTTTTTTGGTCTTGGATCCTGTATTCCTAACAATGAAACTGTGCCAAGAATTTATTTCGATAGTAAAGCCAAGACATATCCCTGTGCAACTAAGAGCGGATAAATAGCTTTCAGTTTAATCCTAAGAAGAATGAGCAAATGGACAATGATACCGGGTGTAGTGTTTCACTAATGTAATCCCTTTTTCATGCAGTGATACTGTTCTAGGCCTTATTTCTGTGAGTGTGACTGTGTGTGTGTATTTATTTTCCTGGAACATGAGACTTTTGGTTCCGGTGGCATTTAAGGTATTTCAGAAAATCCAAGTGAATGACCAAGTGAAAGAAACCCTATGTCATACTTATTTTTGGTGAAAGCGCATGTGCCCTGGATGGTCTCCGCTCACAAAGGCGATTGCCTTCAACCAAAACGGTAAGACAGCTGCCAGGAAAATGGGGGAATTTCTTCACTCGGATCTTATACACCAATTCAGCAATGGCCAAGCTTCAGGAGTGGGGCTGAGACAAGAGGAGACACAAAGGGTCAACTTGAGTTCATTGCCAGCTCAGGACATGCATTTTGGGCCTGGGTTAATTACGGATGGGGAGAAGCTGGCCAGTTCCAAGAGAGTTCTAGAACTAACTGCAAATCTGTGTGCTGGACAGACCATGTAGAGACCAGAACACGGAACTGAGAATTAGAATAACAACTGTTTAGTTTAAAATTCTAGATGGGGCAGTTCCCATCGTGGATCAGCGGAAACGAATCTGACTAGTATCCCTGAGGATGCAGGTTGGATCCCAGGCCTCTCAGTGGGTTAAGGATCCAGCGTTGCCATGAGCTGTGGTGTAGGTTGCAGACACAGCTCGGATCCCGTGTTGCTGTGGCTGTGGCGAAGGCCGGCAGCTACAGCTCCTGTTAGACCCCTAGCATGGGAACCTCCATATGCCGCAGGTACAGCCCTAAAAAAAAAAAGATTCTAGATGTGAGACTCCTTTAACAGATCCAAACCAAGGCTGCTCTCGGGACAAACATAGTAGCTAATTCAGTTTGGGGACAGAATTAGACTCACAACTGCAGATAGTTGGAAGATGGGTTCGATTCCCCTCTCTGAATGTTGAAATGAGCCTGAAGGGAGGACGAGTGAAAGTGAATGATTCAAAGAAATACCAAGAATTCACCAGCAAAACAGGCTTTGGGAAACGAGAGCCATAAATTACTGAAGAATTACCGGAAATTCTAGAAAGTTTATGGTGACAAGCAAGGAAATAACACTTCTTAATTTGGGGCCTCCATCTCTCCCCAGGTTCCTGGTATGGGGCACAGCTGTGATGGCGGAAAGGGGGAATGGGGTGGTTTGGCAGGTAACAGATTCAGAGGGAGGAGAAACTGTCCACAGAAATTCTGAAAGGAAGAACCGCATTGGGCAGTCAGTAAAGGCCAGAGAGAGATCCAGGAATCCCGAAACCTATGAAGAATAGGATACAATGAATAAGGACCATAAAGTAGATGAAGAATTAGCCTTCTCAAGTTAGCCTGACTCCTGTTAGCCTCTCACGAAGCAGCAGCAAATCTTAGTTATTAGCTTTTTTCAGAAGATACTTTTTTCCATTGAACTCTTTCATGTTATCCAAAAGTCCGCAGGAAAGAAAAATGATAGACATTCATGGGCTTCTTATGAAAGATTTCAGAAAGTCCAGTAAACATATTTTCAGATCTCAGAGCTTCTGGTAAGATCTCGGTTTTATCTCAGACCTACAGGCCTGTAACTTTGATGTATAGAAAAATTACAGGAGTTGCGCAATAACTGGCAATTTTTAAGAGACTTCATGGACTTGGTTTATTATCAGAAAACTTAGTTTGAATTTCCTGGGAGGCTGTGCCTAGGATAGTGTTAGAACAGAAACAGGAGATATTAAATCTGGGATTAAGATGGCGGAATAGAAGGACTGGAGAATAGAAACAGGACAGAAAAGCTCTAGGGAAGTCCCCAATTCTGCAAAGGGACAAGCCCACCAGTGGCAGAAACCATTAACAAAAAGAGTCCTTACTGGAGTTCCCTGGTGGCCCAGTAGGTTAAGGATCTGGTATAGTCACTGCAGTGGCCCAGCTGTTACTGTGGTGCAGGTTCAATCCCTGACCCGGGAACTTCCACATGCTGCGGGCATAGCCAAAAAGAAAAAAGAAAGAAGAATCCCATTGATCCATGTATGGCTGGCGCAGTTCTAGGCCCTCAGACATCCTGTATATATTTGCACAAATACCTTTGCAGCAATTAGCATGGTTGCTGCTGACTGCGTTTCCTCCAGTTGGTCCTTTCAGCCTCTAAATCAGTGGCTTCCTCCAACAGTTCAGACTCCTGCAGTTTCATTGCTGGCTTGAGGGACCCCTGATACAATGGAAGGTTTGGGTTCTTTCTTTTTATCTTTTTTCTTTTTACAGCTGCACCTGCAGCATATGGAAGTTCCCAGGCCAGGGGTGGAATCAGAGCTGCAGCTGAGGCCTACACCGTAACCACAGCCAAAGCAACACAGATCTGAGCCGCATCTGTGACATACACCACAATTCATGGCAACACCAGATCCTTAACCCACTGAGGGAGGCCAGGGATTGAACTCGCATCCTCATGGACACCATGGCTGGTTCTTAAGCCAGTGAGCCACAATGGGAACTCCTGTTTGGGTTCTTTCATCTCCCCCTCCTCATTCCTATGCTACAGCTGGGCTGTCATCTGGGGAAGCTGTGAGTGGCAGAGTTGGGGTCCTGGTTTCAAAATGGTCAAATTGTGGCTCCAAATCCAGATGGGACCTCAATAAAAATCATTTTAAAAACAAGGAGTTCCCTGGTGGCATAGTGGTTAATTACCTGGCATTGCCACTGCTGTGGCTCAGGTCACTGCTGTGGCATAAGTTTGATCCCTGGCCCAGGAACTTCCACATGTCTCGGGGCAGCGAAAGGAAGGAAGGAAGGAAGGACCGCTTAAAAAAAATCCTAGCAATTTTTTTTTTTTTTTTTTTTTTTGCCTTTTGTCATTTTAGGGCCGCACCCGCGGCATGTGGAGGTTCCCAGGCTAGGGGTCTAATCGGAGCTGTAGCCACCAGCCTACACCACAGCCACAGCAAAGCAGGATCCGAGCCGTATCTGCAGCCTACACCACAGCTCACGGCAACACTGGACCGTTAACTCACTGAGCAAGGCCAGGGATCGAACCCGCAACCTCATGGCTCCTAGTCGGACTCGTTAACCACTGAGCCACGACGGGAACTCCAATCCTAGCAAATTCTTACTCATGTCCTGCAACATCTGCCTCTGGGAAGCAAGAGAGGGTCTCCTCTGCTGCCACAGACATCTGTCTGTCCTTCTATTTGGGGTGAATTCTTTGCCCTGTGACCTCACTGTCTTATGGATTCAAGGGAAATTTGAAGTTGCATTTTGTGCGACTTTTTGATACTGTGAGGGTAGGAGCCATATTCTTTCTAGCCCTGTACCTTTCCAAGAAGCATCTCGAAGTTCCTTCCAAGGAACCTAACAAAGTATAATTGTCCACAGGTGCTCTGTCTCTGGACGGCCAGGTTAAGGCAGGGGTCCAGAGGATCCGCAGGTCTGGCTTGGGGCCAGGCACAAAGGAGACGCTCGCTGACAACGCCCGCTACTTTCTGCTGCATTTTCTTTTGAAGCAACCCTCTTTTCCCGGGCCTTCAGAGACCAGCAGCATCAGCACCACGTGGGAGCTTGTGGCGGTATGCAAATTTTCCGGCCCTACCCCACCTATGAACCTGACCTTCTGGGGATGGGCTCTGGCTCCCTGTCTTAACAAGCCGTCCAGGTGATGTGCCAGAGAACCACAGCCTCAGAGAAAGGGGAGTTCTGCAACGGCGCCTTTCTGCCCTCCTCCTCTCGCTCTCGCCGAGCAACAAAGCAACTGAGTAAGCGAGGAGCCAGCCCCAGGGGAGGCTCCCAGCTGCGGCCCTGATTTCTCGCCCGGGGACACACCGAGCAGACCATTAGTCCTCGGCGGCTCTGTATTTGCCCAGTGGGTTTCCCAAATCTTGAGTCAATAACCCCCATTTTCCCTCCTCCTATTTGTAAGCAGAAAATGAGTGCCAAGTCAACCGCCCCCCCAAAAATGAATGAACTTTTCAAACCTAACCTGGCAGTTTTCAACTTTGGCTGCAGATTGGAATCACCTGCAGAGCTCTCAAAAAAAATTTCAGACCAATTAAATCAGAATCTCCAGGGGTGCAGCTCTTTGTTGTTGTTTTTTTTTAAGCTCCCCCGTGTAATCCCATGAGCTGAAAATCTAGTAGAGAATTGATGCTGTGGCCTTGGCTGAAGTTTTCTTCATAAAATAAATTTAACCCCAATGTTGATTATTTGGGGCCACGTCCCCGACACGTGGAAGTTCCTAGGCCAGGGATCGATCCCAGGCCACAGCAGGGACAAGGCCGGGTCCTTAACCTGCTGCACCACAAGGGAACTCTGCAATGTTGAATTTTTTTTTTTTTTTTGGAGTAAGACATTTCTCCTTTCTGAGCACTCTACCCCAAACCACACCTTCCCACTGCACATGTGACAATGAGGCCAGCCAGAATGGGAGCGTTAGTTCTAGGCGCACAGAAGGGGAGATGCCTGCTGTTTGGGATCCAGCCCTGGCTGCACCAGGCAACACCCACCCCTTAGCAGAGAGGACCTTCCCACGTTTTGTCTTCGGGTTTCAAGAGCAAAGAAAATACAGGTGCTCTGGAACAGCTCATTACCCTTGACTTGGTGTCTTGGAGAAGTGGAGTGAAGGTTTTGACAGGTAAGGCGTTTAACTGGAAAATGCATTTTCACTTTCAATAAACATCCAGCATTCTGGCTTGGCAGGCCAGCCAGCCTTGAGGCAGGTGGACTAGGTCACTGTTGCTGCTAAACCCTTCCGTGCAAAAGCAGCTCTCCCATCAAAAAGCAGGCTTGCAAACCCCTGCAGAAGCTGTGACTCATTAGCAAGCCCCACCTCCCAACAATTCTCCCCCCGCCCGCCCCCCAGCAGTGCCCCGATGTGCAAAAAGACAAGTGTCACCATGGTCAGGACAGATGCAGGGTGGGGGCTGAGAACCTAAGCACTCCACCTCCTTTACTTTATTTTATGTTGGCTGCACCCTCAGCACGTGGAAGTTCCCAGGCCAGGGACTGAGCCCATGCCATAGCAGTGACCAGAGCCACAGCAATGCCAGATCCTTAACCTGCTGAGTCACCAGGGAACTCCACTGGCAATCCATTTCTTACTCTTAAAAATATCTAGCTCCAGAGCCTCAAAATTCCTGACAAGAGTAAGTGCCTAATGCTTGCAAATCCTTTTTTTTTTTATTATTGGTCTTTTTAGGGCTGCACCCACAGCATATGGAAGTTCACAGCCACAACAACGCCAGATCTGAGCGGCGTCTGCAACCTACACCACAGCTCATGAATCCTTAACCCACAGTTAGATACTTGTTAAAATTGTCTTGGCTGAAGAATTCCCAGTATGGCACAGTGGGGTAATGATCCGGTTTGTCTCTGTGGAGGTACGGGTTGGAACCCCAACCCAGCACAATGGGTTAAGGATCTGGCGTTGCTACAGCTGCGGCTAAGATTCCATTCCTGGCCCAGCTGTGTCGGTGACCTACACCACAGCTCACGGCGACGCCAGATTTTTAACCCACTGAGCAAGGCCAGGGATCGAACCCGCATCCTTGTGGATCATAGTTAGGTTCGTTAACCGCTGAGCTGCAAAGGGAAGGCCCCACATTTTTTTTTTTTTAAGTAAAAAGAAACTGGTGAGGTTAATGTTAATAATACACTTTATGTAACCCAATATATGAAAAATATTGTCATTTCAACATCGAATCAGTATAAAAAGTATTGAGGTATTTGGTGTTCTTTATTTTATGTGATGTCTTTGAAATTTGGGGTGGATTTTATACTCAGTAGACACCTCATCTGGACCGGCTGCATTTCAAATGCTAAGTGGCCACCGTGTGGCCTGTGGCTGCCACAGTGGACAGTCTAGAAGCTCAGGTAGTGCCCTGGAAGTTGAAGGTCAGCCTTTCTTCCAGGCCTCGGGCAGAGTCTCCCCTGCAAGGCACAGAGGCCCGGGAGAAGGAAAGATGAGTCAGAGGAAAAGGCGGCCACCAACCGAGGAGCTTGGCGACCCCCAGGGCGCGGCAGACTACCCTGGGGGAGGGGAGGGGGGGCCAGGGCAGAGGGGCCTCAGAACCACGAGCAGCAGAGCGTTGATTCCCCAGGTTCAAGGCCAATGCAACAAAGCCAGCTCTCCTAGGGAACAGCTATTCGACGCCGATTTTCTCCCCCTTCACTTGCACTGCCTGTGTGATGGGGTTGGCACTGACAGGTATGGCAGATAAAAGAAGAGAGCAGCCAGTTACGACGGGCCATTAGTCTTAGCCTCACGGTGGGGCTGAAGGACAAGGCAGACACGTTCCTCCTCGTCAGTAAATCCACCATTAACAAAACCAACTAGAAGCAGTAAGTGCAGGTCTTCCCACGAGAGAACAAGTAATTTTGAGTGTCAGAAGCAGCACAAAACCCAGAGGAGGTAAGTCCGACCCTGAAGCTTTTAAGCCGAGCCACAGCGTTCAGCTCTTTGAAGACGGAACTTTCTGGAAAATGCAAGGGGAAGGCCTGAGCTAATGCCTCCAACAGGGAGCAGCAATTTTTCAGGGAGGTTTTTTTCTCAACCTATTGCAAAAGAAGCGGTGTTAAAGCCATTTAAGAGAAACACTGTACGTTCAGTTGCTTTGTCTTTCTGTCTGGCTTTCTTTCCTGACAAAGAGCACTGCTATGCGGGAGGCGGGCTGGAGACAGAGAAAGCCAGGGCGAGCAGGCTGTCTTCCCAGCTGTCACTGGCTCAGAAAGCAGTGAGGGTCTGGCAGACACGTCTGTGATCGGGGGAGTGGCATCAGGGGTGGGGAAACCCCTGGCTAGGGAACCTTTTTCAGGTGAAAGAGGTACTGCTGGGCCCTGCAGAGCTGAAACAGTAAAAACCCTGAGCTGCTTGATTCCTCAGCTCTGCTTCCTAGATTTGTTTTGAGACAGAGAAATTCTTAGACAAAGGTAAAACAAGGTATTTACAGATGGACTACATAGGTCGTTTTGAATTTTTTTAGAAAATTCATCCAATAATTACATCGGCGCTATCCTAGGCCCTGGATTAATCCTTCTGCGTTTCTGCTAATAACTGCAAAACAACTTTGCGAATTATCAAAATATGGAATGACTCTGGGTATTTTTAGGCAAGGAGATTTTTTTAAAGATAAGATTTTCACTTCATTGACGCTGCCACTAAGTCACTTTAATGTTTCACGCCAAATAAGAGGGAAAAAATCGCCCATAAGCTTTGAGATCTTAACAAGTTGGATCAACACGGTCAGTCTACACCGCCTCCATAGCTTTTTTTTTTATTTATTAGATTCAACTCTTCAAGCTGGTTCAATACGAAATAGCACATAAAATAGTAGACTACGGTGGAACTGAGAGCCTGAATGCCAATAATACATTGAAGAGACAAACATGCCTTATAATATCTTCAAAAAACAAAATGCCACTTAAATTAGAAAAAGCCACTAAATACATGCTAGGTGTTGAAAACACACAGTTAATGACAAGGAATGTTGTCGAATATGAAGCCAGAAAACCTAGTAGGATTAATGACTACTTTTTAAAGAAAAAAACCTAAACTATCTTTCCTCTTTTTTTTCTGAGTGGAGGAAACAAAGAGATTCCTTTGTATAAATATTTCTCCAGCCAAGGACGCTCTGCTTCACGGAAGCTAAGGTTTCTCATGGGTTTGCTATTAGAACTTACCGGGTGTCTAGACTTTTCCAGATTGTTAGGAAATTCCAACACTTGTCTTTGAGGCTGACACTGAGAGTAGAGTCAGTCTGCTTTATGACTCCCTTAGCAGTTTGGAAAAACCAGTTGCCTGGTTTTTGGCACTCTGGCAAATGGTGAGCCGGTTTCACAGACACTCCTGTACCCTGAGGCTGCTTTTTTTGTATCCAAGTGACTGTTGTAGTCCGCAGGCCTTCCACCAGGTCTTAACCAGACAGGTTGGAGGCCACAAACATTGTTTAAATTTTCAGATTCCTCTTTTTTTTTTTTTCAAATTTTTTTTCTTTTTATAGCCAGACTTGCAGCATACGGAAATTCCCAGGTTAGACAGACTCAACCCTTGAGTGGAATTGGAGCTGAAGTCAAGGCCTACACCACAGCCACAGCAACACCGGATCCAAGCTGCATCTGTAACCTACACCACAGCTTGTGGCAACACCGGATCCTTAACCCACTGAATGTGGCCAGGGATCGAGCCTGCATCCTCGTGGATACTAGCAGGGTTCAATACACATCCGTATGTGAAGAATGCAGGCATATTTTGGGGGTGAGGATAGGCGATGTTGGGGAAGGAGATTGAGACAAAATTCAACAACGAAAGTAAATAGTTTAAAACAAAACAAAAAAACCCCAAACTATAGGCTTAATGTGCCCTATCAGAAACTGATAACCTGTTTTGAGGGCAGCTCGTTAACTGCATTTTTGACTTTAAACAACACACTTTGCTAGTGAAGAAGGCACACGCACTTTTTTTCATAGAGAAGAGCCTCTTCATTTGTCCCATGTTAATGATATAATGGTGAGAATGTGAATTTTCAGGGGGCCGGGGATGAGCTGGCAGGAAAGAGAACAACAGATACCAAAGTGAAAAGTTGAGGTTTGGAGCCAGGCCCAGGAGTTGGGGTGGGGAGCGGGGAGCTGCTGGGAAGAAAGGAGGAGGACTGAGTCACAGGTCATGACCTCCCGGAAAAAGATGGGGATCTTGAACAGTTAGAACTGAAGCAGAAGAAGGTCTCCGGAAGTGGAGGAGCCCGTGCTATGGAGACAGGGGTCAAGTTCAGGAAGAGGAGAGCTGTCGAGCATTCCAGGGCAGCCTAGATGCCCAGCTGGGTTTCCAAAGCTAGCAGGAAAAGTGCCTAAAAAGCACAGACATCGTCAAGGGACCAAGGTGATGAGAGCAGCCCATCTTCACCATGAAGGACCGCTCTATCACGGAAATTATTTAGAATTGCTGGTGCATGGTGATAATAAAAACCAGACCGACTCCTGGTTTCATTATTGCGTGGACATCAGTGAAGACCACCCAAAAGAGGACAGACAGAGGCTCTTTAGTCAAAGCAAGAGAGTCAGCCACCATCCCTTGCATTGACTCAAAGACAGGCAGAGAAGTGGGAAAGCTTTAGAGCGGAAAATCAGGAAGGCTCCAGGTATGCCTGATGCGAGCTTCTTGACCTGGGGAAATGGGAGGAGAATAATTAGAAGTGGAGCATCTTATCTGATTGGCTTGGGGAGCATACTTGGCTTTCTCTGGATGGTCCTGAGTTGGAAGTCAAGGCAAAAAGTAGGGAAGCTGGCAGCCACCAACCAAGTCCTGATGTTCAGGGCCGAGGGCCATAGAGGTTACGGTTTGGATTCCTGAGCTGGTTGCTGCAGAGGCTATAGATCAAAGTTCTATTGTCATATATGGTCTGACCATTGTCCATTTCTAAATTCAGTCTCTCAATTCTTTCTAAACATTCTGCATGCATCCCTTTATTGCCTGCACCCCAGCAGATGACCCTTTTGGTAGGCCATAGCTATAAAGACATCTGGCTGCATTTGTACTAACGGTGAACTGCATATGGAAGGATGTGAATAGAGAGAAATCAGATTTACCTGGTAACCATGGTAACCTAGCCAGGAAGAGACTCAAGGATAGAACAATATTGACCTGGGTTGTGGTGATGCACAAACTGAGTTGAGATTCCTGGCATGATCATGGTCTCTTGTACTCTTGATTTATGACTTCCAGTAATTCTCAAACTTGTCTGCACATGACTATCACAATCACAATCAATCAAATCGGAATCTTTGAGCATGGGCACCAGGTATTAGGAATTTTTCGTTTTTTTGGCAGCACCCGCATCATGTGGAAGTTCCTGGGCCAGGGATCAAACCCACACCATAGTTGTGACCTGCGCCACAGCGGTGGCAATGCCAGATCCTTAACCCACTGTGCCACAGGGGAACTTCTGGTATCAGGAATTTAAAACTGCCCAGGTGATTTCACTGTGCAGGAAGTTTGAGAATGAGTGCCCTAAGCCTTGCTACTCAAACTATGGTCTCCCAACCACTGGTGGCACCTGCATAGCATGGGAGCTTATTAGAACTGCAGATTCCTAGGCTGCACCCTCCATCAACTGAGTCAGAATATGCTTTGTAACTAAGCTCCAAGTAAGCAGGCTGCACAGGAAAGTTCTGGAAGCTCTGCTATACTGTTGGCTCAGTGTGGCCTCTCTGAGATAAGAGACACTAGGATGCTTTCTGCCTTCCCCCATCTCTTCATCTGACTGTAAACACCGGTCTCATTTTGGAGAAACTGAGAAATCTGTCACAAGCACTAGAGTTTTTGACATTAAAATGCATAGTGTGCTAGTGGACACTGTAATTGCTTATCAAAATTCCCAGAAACATATGGGGAAAAAGGACCAAAAGCAGAAGCCTCCAAAAAGCTAATTTTGTCTTTTCCCAGAAAACTCTTTTAGGTGAAAGAGTCAAAGGATAGTCTATTAGGTTGCCCAAACCCTTGAAGTTTGTCCAAATAAACTAGTGCCCACAAAAAGACCTCTGATTTTTTCATGTTTTAAAAGCATGTTTGTGGGAGAAAGAATGTAGAGTGAGATTAAGTAATGATAATGAAATGTTTGTATGTGTCTTCCTGTGTGTGGAAGAGATAACCACCAGATATTAATTTGGATGTGAGGCTATGAGGTTAAAATTTATTGATAAAGATCTTAAAGTGAATCAAAGAAGGCATGGTTATTTCTCTAGAAATTTACAAAAAGAAAACAGAGGCTAAGATTAGAAACTCTTTTCATAAAGATGTTAAATTGTGAGGGTATGGAGTAAGGAAATAACACCAAATGGTAACTCAGATCCACAGGAGGAAATGAAGAGAACCAAAAAAGGTAAATAAGAAGATTAATAAAACTGGAAATACATTCCTGTTTTCCTTTTTTCTTTAGCCTCTTTAAAAGACATAAGATTATATAAAGCAATAATTATTATCATTCCTTGTTTGGTTTCTAAATATACGGACATAACATGTATAGGAATAATAGCACAAAATAGGGGTAGGGAATAGAACTATACGGAGCTATATAGGAATAAAGTTTTTATATCTTACTGGAATTAAGTTAGTATATGTGATGTACTTTGTAAGCCCTGGAGCCATTAATGGCTTAATGTAAGCCATTAAGAAAAAAAAAAAAAGCTAAAATATAAATGTAAAATATAATTAAATGAAAATAATACACTACAAAATATCCACTTAAATACAATAAAATGTAGTAACTGAGGAAGGCAGGAACAGAAAATACCTGAGACATACGGAAAACAAAACAAAATGGCAGATGTAAATCTAACCACATCAGTAATAACTATAAATGTAAATGGATTAGGAGTTCCCGTCGTGGCTCAGTGGTTAACGAATCTGACTAGGAACCATGAGGTTGCAGGTTTGATCCCTGGCCCTGCTCAGTGGGTTAAGGATCCCGCGTTGCTGTAGCTGTGGCGTAGGCTGGCAGCTATAGGTCTGATTCCACCCCTAGCCTGGGAACCTCCACATGCCGTGAGTACAGCCCTAGAAAAGGTAAAAAGACAAAAAAAAAATTAAAAAAATATAAATGGATTAGACAGTAATATTCAAAGGCAGTGATTGTCAAACAGAAAAAGAACATCAGACCTAAGTGTATATTGTCCATAGGAGACACATTTTAGATTCAAATTGTGAAGGTATACTAATGTTTAAGGATGGGAGTGGGTGTTGGGGGTGGGTGAGTACATTTAATCTATTATGTGTCAGGTACTGAGGTACAATGACTTTTTGTCTGAACTATAGCTTTTTTGTTATCAAAGACCCTAGCTCTCTAACATCAGGACAACTTCAGCTCTTCCAGTGAGCGTCCTGGAAGATTCAAATACCCTCCTCTCTGAATCAATTCAGAGGAGAGAGAAAAATGAGGCGAGACACTATCAAATTATAATTTTCAAAAAGGTGAAACATAGCTAACATCCCTACAGTGAACCAGCATGTTTTAAATATTTATTTAACTCACGAATGAGGGAGCCAGCAAGATGGTATAGCTGCTCCCAAGAAGAATACCAAAACGTAAGTTTTTATAGTCTCTGAAAGAAAGAATGCTGAAATAAGATCTCCAAGTCAGAGACAAAATGATTAATATCTGATGGGGCAGTAAAATCATGTGTTCTACTAGACAGAAATTATTTCTATCTCTACCTGACAAAAATCTTTTTTCAGATGATCAGTTTTCTGTAAATTATCATTCAATTTTATAAAGGGTTGGGTCTAATCAAGTAAATAATAAGTCAAGCCAAGCTGCCTGCATTAGCATCCCTGTAGGTGGGCTTGTAGATATTGTTCTAGAATGGCATTGAAAGGGCACATTGTAACCTCTCTGTGTTCCACGTTTGGGAAATTTTTTAACAAAAGTAGATTCAATTGTGAAATCCTTTTTAATATAGTAACAACACAAGGGGGAGGGGTGGGGGAGGGCTGGATTGGGAGTTTGGGGTTAGCAGACAAAAGCTATCACACATAGGATGGATAAACAACAAGGTCCTACTTTATAGCATAGGGAAGTATATTCAATATCTTGAGAGAAACCAAAAGAAAAGAACATATAAAAATGTGTGTGTGTGTGTGTGTGTGTGTATAACTGAATTACTTTGCTGGAGAGAATTAACACATTGTAAATCAATTATACTTCAATTTAAAAACTAAAATAAATTTCCAAAAATCTTAAAAGTAAAAAAAAAAAAAATAAAGTGATCATAAAAGCTAAAACAACAACAACAACAACCACATGGCTAATATTTACTTATGGCTCCTTTCCAGGCACTCTGCTGAGCACACTGCATCTTTATACATTTCCTCCTCACTGCAACACTAGGGATGGGTGGATAATGATTATTTCTATTTTGGGATGAGAAAATTAAGGCTCAGATAAAATAAGTAAGTTTCCCCAAAGTCATGTATCCAGTAAAAAGTGTAGACAGAATTTGAAATGTGGCTTCTTACTCTAAAAGCCTTTGCATCACACAAAGAGGGTTTCTAAAATGTCTTCGTATGCACAGCAGTGCCTTGAGTATTATATATGTTTAAGAGGTGTTTCTGGTCAGTGAGTTGAAAATTCAACCAATACAAGCAAAAAAAGTGAATAACTAATTTTGAAAGGCCCTTCCCTTTGTGCTTCTGTACAATTTCTCCCTCCTTGAAGAAGACTCTTTTCTTTACTCAGACTCCTCCTCCCACAGTTCAAGGTACATAAAGTCACACAATGACTGCATCACTTCAAGATACTGTGCAAATTAGGACCAAGTATGGATATAAATCTTCATTCTTTATCACAAAGTATTGGAGGTGGAAATGTACTAGCCCATGTCAGGGGTTAGTTTTAAAATTCCATCATCTATTTCACCAAGACATTTAAAAGTACTTCACAGACAGCAATCATTCCTTAGATCAACAAGGAAGTGAATAAGCATGACCTCAACATTTTATGTTTTACAGATGGAAGACCAGATAGGCCATGCAAACCCAAGGTCCCAGAGCAAATCCTGGGAAGAATGCAGAAAAGAGAACCAAATTTTTCTTACTTTTTTTCTTTTTTCTTTTTCAGCTGCACCCACAGCATATGGAAGTTCTTGGGCCAGGGATTAAATTCTAGCCACAGCTACAATCTATGCCACAGCTGCAGGACACCATATTCTTAACCTACTGTGCCACAGCTGGAACTCCAAGACAACTTTTTCAGTCAATTCTTCGAGTTTTAACTACTGGACCATCCCTCTCAAAGTTGTTTTCTTGGTGTCACCTTTCTTAAGAAAAAAGGCTGCCCAAAAGACAGCTGATTTTGGTTTTGTTTCTATGGCTGCATCTGCAGCATATGGAACTTCCCGGGCCAGGGACTGAATTTAAGCCACAGCTGCAACCTATGCCAGAACTTCGGCAACGCTGGATCCTCAACCCACTGTGCTAGACCAGGGATCAAACCTGCACAGCCGGAGAGACAATGCCAGGTTCTTAACCCACTGCACCAGAGTGGAAACTCCAAACAGCTGATTATTGATGCAGGAGAGAAAATACTGCAGAAAAAAACAATGATCTCAGACATGTCTGGCAGTGACCATTTTCTTAATGTAAACAGTGATTCATTTTTGTATTACCACGTTAATGGCCCCATTCAATAAGACATAATTGCCAAACACCCTTAGCTAAAACCACACTGTAGGAATCTAGAGCCCATCTATGATCATGCGCTAGAGAAGATTTGAAGTTAGTAATCAAAATGATTCTGTCTAGATGTCCTTTTCCAAAAATTATTCACTTAGAGATCTCTGTTTCAGCAACTTGAGGGTATGCAGGTGTTCCAGGCGACCTGGAGTGACAGAGTTGTCAAGTTTGATCTTATCTTCAGTGACACCTTCGTAATTAACCAAACGAACAATCTGATCATTCCATTTCATGGAGCACATCACTAGCACACCTGGATTATGCTCCAGAAGACAGCTTGGACCAAGACAGAGGCAGGGCAATGGCGCTATGGGGCTCGCCCAACTTGTCCTTTATCTAGAGAATCAGAGCTTGTCTACATTTGGAAACAGCCTTTATACACAGGCGTGAGCAAGAAGAAGGGAGGATAAAGGATGAAGAGGATAAAGAGGTGGGAGATGCAACAGGATCAGAAGCTTGTCCATAAGTCAGAACAGGGAGTTCGCTGGGGGTCTGGTGGTTAGGACTCTGTGCTTTCACCACTGTGGCCTGGCTTCAATCCCTGGTCTGAAAACTGAGACCCCACATCTAGCCCTGCACCCCACAGCCAAAAAAAAAATTAGAGCCGATGGCTTTGTGGACCAGAAGACCTGTCACAAGAACCCAGTTCTGCTAGTACCTGGTAAAGGCAGCCAGAGGTAGTACACAGGTAAATGGGTGTGGCCAGGCCCTGATAAAACTTTATTTACAAAAGGAGGAGTCTGGCCTGGTTTTTGCCTGCAGGCTATAATTAACCCACCCTTGAACTAGAGAACAGGTGCTCCCACCACACGACTTTACCCTAAACTGGGCCTTCAGAACCGCAAGGGTGATGATCTGAACTGGGAACATCTTACCTTCTTAGCGTGTCACAGAAAGTGGGCACCCTCAAGATCTCTATTTCACATCTGAACCCATCCATGGAATGATGCCGAGATCACAATATAAAATAAGATATCCCTACCACCCCACCCCCGAGAAGCTCAGCATTATGGCTGTGAGGCACAGCCTGTTGCTGTGCGGAGCTGCAGCCCATGACATCTTGCTGCCAATGTCATCTGCAGCTCCAGCCAGATGGCCCCACAGCAGCCTTTGGCCTCGGCCCCAAAGCTATCCTGGACTGGGGTCCTGAGCCCACAGCTCTGCTGAGCATCCTTCAAAATCTAGGTGGGATCAGCCATGCCCCCCTAAGGCCATGCACTTTGCATGCTGGTGGAAACGGCCCTGGAAATGCCACCAAGGTTTGCTGACTTCACCCTCCATTGATGGTTGGGGGGAAGAGGGAAACCTGTCCCAGGGCAGCCAAGGAACATGGTGCCAGAGTATGGGGAGCGAGCCTGAGGTGTGAGGCGGGGCCAGGCAGCCAGTGCCCAGGTTCTCCAAGTGGTGGCCTCTCTTTCAAACTGCCCTGCTCCCCAGCCCCTGCACTCAAGTCCTTCACGGGAGCAGCAGGCCCTGGGGTCTGTGAATTGCCTCTGGGGTCTTCTTATGTTGTCTTAGAGTACAGCCCCCAGCTCCTGCTGACGTGATGGTACACACTGACTTCCTTATCTAGGTCACCAGGCCACACTCTTAGCATTCTCATTCTTTGCAATAAGGATATGCTGATAAATCTTTAAGTTCTGCTTCCTTTTCACTTAACCATTCTGACTTTAAGTCGTTGCTCTCTCCTTGTGTTTTACTGCAAGCAATCAGGAAAAGCCAAGCTGCACCTTCAAAACTTTGCTTAGGAAGTGCTTCATCTAAATATCCAGTTTCAGCCTCTGCAAGATATACCTTCTACAAAACACTAGAATGAGAACCCATCAGCCAAGTTCTTGGCCATTTTGTAATGGGATCATCATTCCTCTAGTTTCCAATAACAGGATTTCCATCTAGGACCTCCTCAGAATGGCCTCTACCATCATGTTTCTCCCAGCATTTGGTTGAAGATTACTTAGGTGTCTTCTAAGAAGACTGAGACTTTCTGTATAGCTCTCCTCTTTTCTTTCTGAGCTCTTATCGTCCTTAACAGTTGATCCACGGCAATGTAGGGTTTTCTAGCACACACCTCAAACTTCTAGCCCCTACCCACTATCCAGTTCCAAAGCTGCTTTCACATTTGTTACTAGTTATTATAGTAGCACCCCCCACTCCTTGGTACCCATTTCTGTCTTAGTTCATACTGCTGTAACAGAGTGCCATAGACTGGGTGCCTTAAAAACAACAAACTTTTCATAGTCCTACAGGCTGAAAAGTTCAAGATCAAGGCACAGGCAGATTTGGTGTCTGATGAGGAGAACCAGATTCCTGGTTCACAGATGGCTGGTTTTTTGCTCTGTTCTCACAGGGCAGAAAGGGTGAGGGAGCTCTCTGGGACTTCTTTTATTTTTGTCTTTTGTCTTTTTAGGGCCGCGCCCACAGCATATGGAGGTTCCCAGGCTGGGGGTTCAATCGGAGCTATAGCTGCCGGCATACACCACAGACACAGCTACCCCAGATCCGTGTTGCATCTCCAACCTACACCACAGCTCACAGCAACGCTGGATCCTTAACCCACTGAGTTAAGCCAGGGATCGAACCCACGACCTCGTGGTTCCTAGTCGGATTCGTTTCCACTGCACCACAACGGGAACTCCTGGGGCTTATTTTATACGGGCACTAATCCCATTCATGAGGGCTCCACCTTCATGACTTAATTAACTCTCAAATGTTCTTCCTCTAAATATTATAATGTTGGTGATTAGGTTTCAATGTGTGAATTTTGGTCATGGGGGTGGGGGGTGGAGAGAAACAAATAGTCTATAGCAATATGATTTTGAGCCACTTTGAAATTTCTTTTTTGTGAAATGTCTCTTCCAGTCTTTTGCCCATTGTTCTATTGTATGGTGGGTCCTCCTCTTACTGATTTAAGGTTTGTTTTATCCCCCCCCCCCCCGAATTCTAGTTGTATTGCTCTGTAATGTTATTACTTAAAACTTAATAGCTTAGCTTAAGACAGTAAACACTAATTATCTCACATTTTCTGTGGGTTAGGAATTGGGGACAGTTGACTGGGCTGGTTCTGGTTCACAGTCTCTCAGGGGAGTACAGTCTGGTGTCAGCTGGAGCTCTGGTCATCCAAAGTGTTGACTGGGGCTGGAGGATCCACTTCCAAGATGGTGTACTCACATGGCTTATAAGGTGGTGCTCACTACTGGAAGGAGGTCTAACTTCCTTTCCTACATGGTCCTCTTCACAGGGCTGCTTGAGTAGCCTCATGACTTGGTGGTGGACTGCTTAGGAGTGAGCAGTCTAGGACAGCAAAGCAGTAGGCACAATGCCCTTCATGCATGAGCCTGGACGGTCGCATTCCCTCACCGCTATCATTTCCATGGGTTACTCAAACCAGCCCTGGTTCAGCTTGGGGGGAGGGGTGTTCCCTCCATATGAGCTTGAATACCAGGAGAGGACAATCGTTGGGGGCCATCTTGGAAGATGGCTCCCACGTAAGTTCTTTGTCAAATCAAGTCATTTTGGGAGAAGAGAAAAAAAAAAGGAAAGAGAGAGGAAGAGGTCCTTGGGAATGTACCCTATGTCATACCAAAATGCTTTCCTTTCTCCTCTGACTACTTAGCCATCCTTTAAGACTCAGCGGAAGTCCTCAGGGCATCAATCTCTTTGCAGCTTCACGTGTGTATGCTTAGACCTGTAACTGGTATGGTTTTCAGGATCACCGGAGGTTGCTGGTCTATTCTAAGACTAAATCATGTATGAAATTCTGCCCTGGTACTTTTTTTTACCTAAGATTTTAGTCCTTTCTTAAAGCAAGCATTCTTGGGTGGGTGTAATATTATCATCTGCCTTGAGTCATTCATCTCTTAGCTATCAAAGGGTTACCCAGGGGATTGTCTTCAGGTTAGAGAGAGGCACCAGGCCCCCAGAGCTGACAAGGACATGAGGAATTTCTCAACCAGATAAGGGGATCTGGAGACAGGCTGAAAACTTAAGGAAGCACTTGCTCTTGGAGTTACGCTAATACAGGGTCTGCACTTAAGAATGAGCGCCTCCTTAAATCTTGCACCCTCGGTGCACCCTTACTTGCCTCACTTTAGTCCTCGCCAAGGCTGGCAGCTCGGTGGGCACACAGTGCTGTGTCCATTTTACTTGCACCTGGCCCATGTACACACGGTAATGGTAACAATCCCAACCACGACAAGTTTAGGTTATGTGATATGGTATTGCCATTTTTTTTTCAGTCATTTAATACAGTTCAACTTAATCTCATTTACCGATTTGCCAATTATCAGGCATTTTGCTCATAGAATTATTCATCCTTACAACAAGCTCTGCAAAATAGGCATCACCCTCTTTTTACATCTTAGGAAAATGAGGCTCATCAAAGCTACATTGCTCGCCCAAGTTCATACAACTGGTCAGAGTTAGGGCCAGAGTTCCAACACAAGTCGGCCCAAGTCACACACCTAAGCTGGCTATTTTTCTCCCCACTTTGGATATTTCTATGCAAGATAGGAATTGACAGCTATGGGTGTAGTGTAACCCGAGGCCATCTGAGCAGAGGTTTACTCTCTCAGATTAGCAGTGACCTGAAAGGACCCTGTTATGCAAACATATTAGTGGCATCTCAAGTGAAGCATAGACCTATGAGCATTTGTAGAAGGCAGCATGGGAAGAGGCAGTTCAAAAAAACTCCTCATGAATAACTAACTGCCCTTAAGATAGATCTTATAGATGGGGCAGGGTAGGTCTACCTCTACGGAGAGCTACAAAATCTTTCACTAGAAAATTCTATTTTAGAAACAGATTCAAAGATTTCAAAACCAAACTTATGGTTACCAAAGAAGAAAGGTGGTGGGGAGGGAGAAATTAGCAAATTGGGATTAACACATGCAAACCACTATATATAGCACAGGTATATCTATTCAGAACTTTGTAATAACCTATAAGGGGGAAAGAATCTGAAAAAAAATATGTACATGTATATATTTGTATAACTGAATCACTATGCAGTACACCTGAAATACAATATTTTACGTCAACTAAACTCCAATAAAACTTCTTTTAAAAAAGAAAGAAAATTCTGTTTTAAGGCCCAGTGAGGTAATCTTTGTTCATTTTCTGGGAAAAGAGTAATTTTTATTTTTTCGTAGATGAGAAAATGATTTTATCGCTAAACATGGCCATGGTGAAATTCTGTTTTGAGCCCCAAGAGTCGCTACAAGTTTTAGCATTCAAGGAAAAAAAACCCCACGTTTTTCAGTGGAATCATTATCCTTTGTTTCTTGGAGTGAACCACATGAAAGTGGAAGTCAAAAGTGCCAAATGCTGGCAATTTCACATGTTACAACCTATACATAAATCCAGAGCAAGCCTGGCAAACTTTACCCAAAGGGCTAGATAGCAAATACCTCAGGCTTTGATGCCGTTAAGTTCTCAGCCCACTACTCAACTCTGCCGCTGTGGCATGAAAGCGGCCAGAGAAAACATGCAAGTGAGTGTACATGGCTGTATTCTAACATAAATTTCATTATAAAAACAAATGGTGGGCTGCATTTGACATGCAGGACAGGTTTGCCAGCCCCTGACCTAGAGAAAGCATTCAAGTGTAATTTTAGTATCTGTCATTGCTCTTTAGTATTTTGAATTTTTTGTTTTGTGATTTCGTTGTTGTTCGTTGCTATTGTTTTTGGTTTTTACAATGCTTTGAATGTTAAAATGATGAAGATTTAAAAAAAAAATCCTAGATGGTACAAAATTTCTTTGAAGGGCAGAAAAATGGTTTGGCTATAGCACACACACTTTAAGAGGCCAGCTGTTTTCACTCTGTATCGATAGTTAGAAGAACCATCCGGTCTCATAATAAGTTCCAAGCTTCAATCTGGTATTTCAGAAGTAGAACTTTTTCTGGAACATCTCTATCTTTAAGCATTTGGAGGGGATCCTAAATCAGTATCATGGGTCAAATATGTGATATGTCCAATACTGCTATTAGATAACACATGAGAACCTTTGATTTATGTATCTAAATATTGAATCATGTGTGTGCAAATAAGAACAGAGTGAATGAATGCTAAAAGAATAAGTAAATGATGAATAACATGGCTTTACCTGAATGCACTGAAATACAAGCCTGTATAGTGATCACAATGCCACTGGGAGTCAAGAGACACAGGCAGGCTTGGATTGGTCTGGCTTCCCTACTGAATCCTGAGCAAGATTGTCTGGCACATCTCCTTGCTCCTATCTCAGTACTTAAATCAAAAGGTTGGATGAGGTTGGAGGGTTGCAAACTCAGATGCCTCCAAGAGTCACGCTGATAACATAAGGAGGTAAGCACAATGTACAACAACAGATGTTAAGTTGATTGTACTGTAACCTATTTTCTTTTGCAGTTTTTTTTTTAATTAAGACTACAATTTTTAGAGCAGTTTTAGGTTCACAGCATAGTTAAGGGGCAGGTACAAAGATTTCCGATATATTCCCTGTCCCCACATGTGCATAGCCTCCGCCAACGTCAACATCCCCCGCCAGAATGGTACATTTGCTACAACTGATGAAGCTACGACAACTGCTGCATCATTACCACCCAAACTCCACAGTTTGTATCACAGCATTCTGGTTCACTCTTGGTGTTGTCCATTCTAGGGTTTGGACAAAAGCATAATGACATAACCATCATTGCAGTATTTTAAAGAATAGTTTTACGGCCCTGAAAATTCTCTATGCTCCACTTACCCATCCTCCCCCACAACCACTGGCAACCACTGATCTTTCCGCTGTCTCCATAGTTTTGCCTTTTTTAGAACTTTGTTTGTTTGAAACCATACAGCATACAGCCTTTTCAGATTGGCTCTTTTACTTGGTAAAATGCTTTTAAGGTTCTTTCTTTTTTTTTTTTTCATGGCTTGAGAACTTCTTTTTATCTTTTTATTTATTTAATTTTTTTTTCTTTTTTGGCCGCATCCATGGCATATGGAAATTCCTAGGCCAGGGATCAAATCTGAGCCATGGCTGTTGCCAGATCTGGGGTAGGTCACAGCTGCAGCAATACTAGAGCCACGGCAGGATCTACAAACTTCTTTCTTTTTAGAGCTGAATAATATCCCTTCATCTGAATGCACCACACTTTGTTTATCCATTCACCTACTGAAGGATATCTTAGGTGAGTCCCAGTTTTGGCAATTGCAAATAAAGCCGCAATAAACATTTGTGTACAGGTTTTTGTGCAGGTGTAAATTTTCACCTCCTGTGGGTAAATTCCAAAAATGTGATTGCTGCGTTCTACGGCAAGAGTATAGTTAGTTGTGTCAGAAACTGTTAAACTGTGTTTGCCAAAGTGCCTGTATCACTTTGCATTCTAACCAGCAATGAAGGAGAGTTCCTGTTTCATGTCCTCACCAACATATGGTGCTGCCAAGTGTTCTAGATTTGGGCCATTCTGATAGGTGTGCAATGGTCTCTCACTGTTTTAATTTGCATTTCCCTGATGAAGACATAGAGCGTCTTTTCACTTATGATGCCTTTTAGAAAAAAGTAGAAGACAAACAAAAGTACACACAAAGTTCATTTTTGGCCCATGGGTTGATCCCCTGGACTAAAGTAGGGTTACTCTGCTTCAACACTATTGAAATTTTGTGCCAGATAATTTTTGTTTGGAGAGCTGGCCCGTGCATCACAAGATGTTTAGTAGCATCCCTGGCGTCTACACACTAGATGCCAGTAGCATCCACCCCCACTCCCCAAGTAGTGGCAACCAAAAATGTCTTCAGATATCTAAAATTTCCAAGTGCCAGATAAATTGCCAATTGTTCCCTAGGGGGGCAAAACTGCCCCTGAGTAAAAGCCACTGGGAGTTGTGAGGTTACTATGGAAACATGGGTTTGAGGTGTGAACCATTTTAGGGGTATTCAAATTGTCCCCATGGACCCATGGCATCAGCATTACTTGGTAGTGTTAGAAATGCAAGTTCCATGCCTATTGATGCAGACTCTGGCCAGGGGCGGGGGGGTGCGGGTGGGAATGGGACCTGGGAATCAGCATTTTAGAAAGCCATTGTGGTGAATGAGGTTCACTGAAGTCTTAGCAGCACTGGAGTAGATTCTCGGGGGAGTATGTCAAACTTCTGCCCTCCTGAAGGGCGCTGACATCAAATGGGAGTGATCAGGATTCTGACGGGTGGGGTAGAGGGCAAAATGCTGGAGGAAGAGAAACACAAGCGCACTTTGTTTTTCATGAATGAGCAGGGGAAGAAGGGAAAGGAAGCCAAGCTTTGAAGGCATGTGATGCATGGTCTTCAGGGATTTAAAGAACAGAGATTTCCTGAGATGAACTTGGTTGGCTGTCTATCTGTACAGCCATACTTCATTGCATTGTGCTCTGCTGCACTACAGTTTGAAAATATTGCATTTTTTACAAATTGAACGAAGCTGAAGGATCAGATAATAGTTTGTATTTTTGAGCAATAAAGTATTTTTAAATTAAGATATGTACTTCTTTTTTTAGAACTAATGCCATTACGTACTTGACTACAGCATAGTATAAACATAACTTTTATATGCACTGGGAAACAAACAAACAAAAAATCATAAGATTTGCTTTACTGCGATATTCGCTTTATCGCAGTGGTCTGGATCCAAACCTGCAATATCTCAGAAATCTGCCTGTATATGGTGCATAGCCTCTCTTAATAGGTCTGGCTCATGTGTCTATAATGAATAGACACCAATCACAGGGGCTGCCTGCTCCCAAATAATCCCCCCAGTGACTGTGACTCCTCTGCCTCTGTCAACAGAAACTCACCTTCTCTTCACCCCCTACCCACTCTCTTCAGTGAATATACTTTCACTTCCCTTCCCCCAGCCAGGAGTGCGCACATGACCCAAGACAGGCCTATCAGGTTCCTCCCAAGATCTTTCAAACAAGATCTACCAAGTTGGCTAGAGAGAATGACTCGCACAAATAGAGATAAGCAGAGATAGAAACAAGGACAGCTGATGGTGCTGCAGCTGGTTCCAGCTGTTCCTGCATGCTTCCTGTGGTTTGAGTGTGTGCGCTCATAAATGCCTCCACTTTTTGCCTTAGGTTATTCAACTCAACTTTCTGTCACTTGCAACCATAAAGTCCTGACTAATACACAGCTCAGCAACTGTCATCTGGCAAACGGGATTGCCCAGCACCTGCTAAGGCTTGCGACCTGGATTTCGGGTTGTCACATACATTGTAGAATAATCCTAATCCATTCACTTCTCTTTTGATTGACAGACTCTCATGAAAGCTCATCATAGGTACATAATGCTAAAAGAGATTTGGCATACTATTGTTTTAATTACGAAAAAGGTTTTTTCTCTATTCCTGTCTCCACATTGACTTAAATAAATAATTTCTATATTGTTTAGATATTTTTTGTTTAAAGAACTAGACCTCACCAAACATCCTGGAGTGAGGGGTGCTGGGACTGATTGTGTGTATGATAATATTCATTGAAGGAAATTTGAGAAATCCAGGAAGGAAAAGAAAGAAAATTAAACTGATCCATAATTCTACTAATCAAAGATAAGCATGGGAGCTCTCGTTGTGGCTCTGTGGAAACAAATCCAACTAGTATCTGTGACGATGTGGGTTCAATCCCTGGCCTCGCTAAGTGGGTTAAGGATCCTGCATTGCTGTGAGCTGTGGTGTAGGTCACAGACGCAGCTTGGATCCCACGTAGCTGTGACTGTGGCGTAGGCCGGCAGGTGCAGCTCCAATTTGACCCCTAGCCTGGGAACTTCCATATGCTATGGGTGTGGCCCTAAAAAGCAAAAGCAAAAAAAAAAAAAAAAAAAAAAAAAAAAAAAAAGATAAACATGATTGATATCTTTTGTTTCTTCAATTTCTTTTCCTCCACATAGAAGCTTTAAAGTCCTATGCAATGTAGCTCCAGAAATCATGAAACTCACCCAGATACCCCTATTTGGCATATAGAGCTGTGCTCAACTCTTTACAGAATAAACCTACTGTATCTGTTCCATGACCTCTAGCTGCTTACAGTTTATATCAGGGATCAGCAAACCATTTTTGGTAAAAGGCCAGGTAGTAAATACTTTAGGCTTTGAGAACCATACCATCCAGCTGCAACTACTCAACTCTGGCCACTGCAGTGGGAAAGCAGCCAACGGCAATATGTCAATAAATGGGCGTGGCTGTGTTCCAATAAAACTTTATTTACAAAAACAGGTGTGCAGGCTGAGTTGCCAGCCCCTAATTGAAACAAAACCAGCAGTCAGCATTTTAATGCCAAACGAAGAGGTCTCATACATTGATCTACCAACCATTCACTTGGCAAAGACTGAAGGGGACGTCCTGATAGGAAAAGAGGAACGAGTCTTACTGGGAATAAAATTTATGCCCTCAGATGTTCTCACTTCCACAGGAACATATGTGCTAAGAAGTGATTCCAGGAAAATAAGCCACGGAGGATTGTCTGAGTGCTCAGATTCATAGTTAGAACTAGAACTTAACTTAGACATCGGCTAGCAAAGCCAGTGGAAGCTGTGTTGGTACTTATCTATGATACAAAGCCTCACTTTATGAGCGTGTATTTCTTTCTGTGAAGCTAAGAAAGAATATCACCGGGGCCAGTGTGACTGACACTACCTAAAGTCCCCTTGATCGCACCAAGTGGTCCCATTTCCCCTGGCTCTAGGGCACTGAAGGTGAACGGGAGCTGCTCTGCTCTGGATCGGTTCTGGAACTCGCTGGACATTGGAATTGTTCCCTAAATGGGTCAGGAGAAGAATGAGTGCTGGGGCCACTGCTCTGCTCACTGCTGGCGTCCCAGCAAACACTGCGGCGGGGCCAGCTGTCGCTGTGCCTCTTTCAAAGGGGAGAGGAAATGACTGCCACACGACCTGACTTGTTGGTGAGTCTTCCTTTCCCCTGACAGGGTGACTCATGGGTGTACTGTAGCCAAGACGCCCTAGAGCCAGCTCAGAAAGAGGCTATGGTAATTACCCCCCCCCCAGGGCGGCAGACACTTCCCTGAGAATTTGGTCTAGAGGAGCCGAAGGGACAGTCCAGGAGTGAGAGCTGGAGGAAGGGTAAAGGCGGAGGCTTCTGGGAGCGATGCCCTGGAGAAGGTCTAGAACGAGAGCCAGACATGGAGAAATGACAACAGAGCTTGGAACTTTTAAGTGGGAGGTGGTGGGAAACCAAGCCAGGACTGGAGCTTATAAGATCTGCATTTGGGGCTTGAGAATAAGCAGGAACATTCCCAATTATCTGTGGGTTTGCCCCTGAAGCCTAACCCCGCAGAGGCCAAATCAGATACCCGAAAGGTGGAAGCAGCAGCTTGGTTCTCAAAACTTCAGTTCACGTAAGAACCAGCTGAACAGGTCCAAGTGCAGATGATGCTGCCTCCTTTACAGGGATTTAGACGCAGTCAAGACAAAAGCGGGGCTTGGGGATTTACAGTTTAAAAGACATTCCAGGAGTTCCCATTGTGGCTCAGTGGGTTAAGAACCTGACATAGTGTCTGTGAGTATGTGGCTTCGATCCCTGGTCTCACTCAGTGGGTTAAGGATCTGGCTATGGTGTCGATCTTAACTATAGCTATGATTTGACCCCCTAGCCTGGGAACTTCCATATGCTGCAGGTGTAGCCATAAAAATTAATTAGTCAATTTATAATATTAAAATAAAATTTAATACTGCTATTACAATAAAATTAATGTTAACAATTTTATTTTTAATTAATTAAAAGTAAAAATTTTAAAAATTCCAGGTGATTCTGAAGACGACATAAAAAGATAAAATTACATCTTCCCTGCTATCGTACCTATAACTGTCACGGTGGTAGCTAAGCTGCCAATCTGGGCTTTTTCACAGATTAATGTAGGATTTCTCGATTCTATAAATTGTCTTTTTTTTTTTTCCACAAGCATCTGATAAATGGGGCACTGATCCTGTGCCCAGAGCAGTGAGTTGGGCCACTTACTACTGGGTAAGAGGTGCTGTGAGCCCCAGGGCACCTACGTTTTGCTGTAATTTTCCTCTAATGATATTCTGAGGTAGGAGTTTTTATAATTGCATGGCAGGCAAACAAACAGAGGCTCACAGCACTTCCCGTAGAGTAGTAAGTGGCCAAACTCGCTGCTACCCTAATCTCCTGGGTCTTTGGGGACCAGAATGACTCAGAACTAGATCAGGCTCTTCTCTGTTTTCCATATAGAACATACGCAATGTGAGGAGCCAGGAGCATGGCCCCGGGCAGAGATGAGATCCTTAAAGGTAGGCTCAGTGAGAAGAGGGTTAAAGGGCTAAGAAGGCACCACTGAAAAGACCAGGGCTGGCCCAGCTGCTGGGCCAGCTCGAAGGGTCAGAGAAACTAGAGCTGGCAAGGTGTGCATCAAAAGGGAAGATCCAAGAAGAACCTGTAGCCAGTCAAAGGGAGCTAATGAGATGTGGTTTTCTTGCCACACTCCATCACCTAGGCTGGGATCCTTCATTTCCAACTAGGGGGCTTTAGGGGCAGAAGAAGAAGCCAGAACTGCATCTCCGGGGCAGACGTAGGGTAGAACCCACCATCTCCAATGAGCCTCTGGTCTGGCCTCTGAGCTAAGGAAGACTTACCTCAGTCTTCCAAAAAGCCCCTCCCTTGTGGTTGCCATCCAGGAACAGGACAGAGATCCTGGCAAATATGATTTCCATAGGGACACATCTTAGAGACACCTCACTGTGATGCCAACAGCACCAGCAGCACCAGGGAGTATGTCACAATTGCAGAGTCTCGGAGTTCCCACCGTGATTCAGTGAGTTAAAAACCTGACTAGTACCCATGAGGATGCGGGTTTAATCCCTGGCCTCCCTCAGTGGGTTAAGGATCCAGTGTCGCTGTAAGCTGCAGCACAGGCTGCAGACGTGGCTCGGATCCCACGTTGCTGTGGCTGTAGGGTAGGCCAGCAGCTGCAGCTCTGATTCAACGCCTAGCCTGGGAACTTTCACATGCCGCGGGTGTGGTCCTTTCAAAAAAAAAAAAGAGAGAGGGCGGGAGGGAGAAATGCAGAGTCTCAGGCCCCACCCAGTCCAACTGGGTCAGAATCTGCATTTAACCAGACTCCCCCCCGTGCCCCAGATTATCTGTATGTACATTAAACTTGAGGCTCTAAAGCAGACACTCTAGTCTCTCATTTGAATTCAAAATAATACATTGAGTAGAATCTGTAAGGATTAGGTCAGCCTCCAACATCAAGAGCAAGAGATTAATTTCTGTAAATTTTTTTTTACCATTTTTCTGGTTATCCTAGGCTACCTACTTTACTAGAAAGTAAAGATGTATAAGAGGCATAATAAAAAACGAAAAAATTAACAATGAAAATCTTTTTAATTCTAATAAATATTCTTTTCTTTTCTTTTGGTTGTGCCTGCAGCATACAAAATTCCCCAGGCCAAGGAATGAACCCACACCTCAGCAGTGACAACACCAAGTCCTTAACCCACTAGGCCACCAGGGAACTCCTGATTCTAATCAAATACTTGATTAATTTATTAATTGTTAACTTATACCCCCACTCTCTTCCAAAACAATTTAAAACACCTTTAAAAACATGACTAGCTGTAGCAGGTTTTATTTTTCAAAATACAGCCAGCAATATTTCTTATCCTATCCAGAATTTTGCCATCCCACTATTAAAAGAAGGAATCAATGTACACACTACTAGATATAAAGCAAGTAAACAACAAGGACCTACTGTACAGCACAGGGAACTATACTGAATATCCTATAGCAACCTCTAACAGAAAAGAATTTGAAAAAGAATATATATATGTATATATCTGAATCACTTTGCTATACACTTGAAACTAACAGAACTTGTAAATCAACTATACTTCAATTAAAAAAAAGGAATAAAAAATAAAAGAAGGAATGATTTTCCTTTCTTTGAGAACAACTGGGAGATCCCGCTCAGGTCAGGAAAGAATGTGGCAGAAGTGACTCCCAAAGGTAGGTCCTAAAGGGCAATACAGCCTTTGCCCTTCTCATCCTTATCTCAGGAGGCTCACCCTTGGCACTCAGCCACCATGCTGGCCATATGGAGAGATAACATGGAGGTGGTCCCTCCAGAGTCCAGCTGTTGTTGTCTTGTCGCCTGAGAGCCAGCATTAACTCCTACACATGTGAGTGAGAAAACCTTTGGATGATTCCGGCCCACTGTCTTTGAGTAGCCCCAGACGATGCCACGCGCAACAGAGACCAGCTATCCTGTCGGGCGGTGCCCAAAGCGCGTATCTGTGAGCGGAACGAAGGAGGGTGCTATCTAAAAGCCACCAAGTTTGGGGATGGCTTGGAATACAGCACTAGACAACTGAAACACTGCTATGAACTCATGGCATAGTTACGGATAGTACATGGAAGGAAAATCAGATTAGAAAAATAATAAGCTCAAGAACAAGAAGAGTGAGGAAGGAATCAAAGCTTTACATGAGGGTTTTGTTGCTAGTGTTTTTGCCTAAGCTTTCTGGCAAAAATGAACACATTTTAAAGCAGTGCTTCCTGAACCTGGATGTGCTCATAAATCAGCTGTGTAACTAAGCAGGACCCCGCGAGACCTTCCTGGAGTGGACGCTCCCCCGCCCGTCCCCCGCCCCGGCAACTCGTGTCCTCCACCTGCCTTTTTATCTATAGGAAAACTTTAGTCAAAGAACCAGTTGAATCGGAGAAGTGAAAAAAAATACAGAGAAAAAAGAAAACAGTAATAATAATTCAACAAAATCAAGGACCTTTGGTTCTTCAAAGACTAGAGATAATGTTCTGAGCCATGTCCTTGAAGCTGTTTTGCAGGTGCTGAAGCCCCCACGGAGGTTCTGAAGCTCCCACAAGCAGGGAGACCCCAGACCAGTTGGAACTAGAAGGTTGATGACGCTGATTCCCAATGACCTCACCACCCACCAATCAGGAAAATGCCCAGGAGCTGACCACGCCCTGCTCCTCAAACCCTGTAAGACTCCTCACTCCCCGCTCCATGGGGTGGGGCACAGTCCTTGAGGCACAAGCCTGCTGGGTTCCCCTCTTTGCCTGGCCATTAAAGCTACTTTTTCTGTTTCCTCCAACTCTGTCTCCATGTTTCTATTTGGCATCAACATACAGAGGCAGCCAAGATTCCAGCAACACCTGGGAGTCTTGTCAAAATACAGATCTTATACGTTGCTATATACCTGAAATTAACACGGTGTTAGAGATCAACACCTCAATTTTTTAAAAAAAGGGAAAAAAAGCATATTCTGATTCAACAGGTCTGGGTGTAGGGGTGGGGAGCCCAAGATTCTCTGTGTCTAACACGTTTCTGGGTGATAGCAAAACTTCTGTTCCTGAGACCACACTTTGAAATGTAAGTAGGTCAAGCATCCTTGACAACTTCTCTGCAAAAAAAAAAAAAAAAAGTTTCATAAGCTGTTTCTTAGAAGGGTCTCATTTCAGAATACTGCATAAGGCAGAAGGAAATTTACCAAGTGACCCATGCAGGGTCCAAGCAAGGGAGGTCAAGGACCAAGCTTGCTAGGCTTGATGTGGTCCAAGGGTAGATTTTCAAATATCTGAGGATGGACTTCATTTCTTTAAAGTAATCCTCCAACAAAACTACCATTTGTTAATGTGCTTTTGAGAAGGTTTGCAGAGCAGATTGCTCGATCCGTGCTATGAACACAGTGCCAGACATTTTCTGTTGCCAAGTAAGGGATGATCCATATGTTTCAACTATCAAAAAAAAAAAAAAGGTAGTCTTTAGGTCATCTTAGGAAATTTCAAATGCCAACTCAAGACAGGTGTTTGCATGGATATCCACACAGCCATCATGTGGGGAAGACAAATCAAGAGCATGTCCCTGGAAAAGATCAATATCCCCCTCAGCAAAATGTTCTGGACTCTTCTAACCTACAGATAAATGAGTGGCTAAAACCTCAAAGGTGGGCCACTCAGCCCTCAGGGGAACCCTGCAAAATAAGTGTTATCTGCTCTGTTAGGGGATTAGTTTATACTGAGCCTGACCTTCAAGGTTATAAAATTAGCTTTGCCTGACCAGTCAGCATAGCTTGGCACCTCACCTATTTCCATTCACACAGCAAAGTCCTGAGAAAGGACCGAGAAGCCACAAACGACTGACTGTTTTTCTTCACACAATTCACTCAAAGTGTTAGGGTTATAACAACTGTCAATTGAAGATGGAAATTCCAAAAGCCTGCCTGTTCCTCATGAAGAATATTGAACTGAGAAATCCAGGCTTCTACTCCAAAGTAGGAAAGGGGCAAAGAATGAAAATGGATTATCTAATGAATGAGGTTGGATCCATAATTTGGAAAGAAAAGAGAATGTGGGTTTCTAAAAACACAATGGACTTGGAGTTCCCACTGTGGCTTGGCAGGTTAAGAACCCGACTAGTATCCATGTGGATGTGGGTTAAGGATCCGGTATGCGAGCTGCAGTGGAGGTCGCAGATGCAGCTTGGATCCCACATTGCTGCAGCTGTGGTGTAGGCCAGCAGCTGTAGCTCTGATTTGAACCCTGGCCCGGAAACTTCCATATGCCCCAGGTGCAGTCCTTAAAAAAAAAAAAGAGGCAACACCAATACCTAGAATGTAGTCTGGAAACAGCACCCCCTGATGGAATTTATGCGAAAGTAGTTCTAAGCCCACGCCTAACTTGTAGATAATTCAAAAACAGCTAAGGATGGGGAATCCAGTTGGAGTAAAGTGGTTGAAGAGAGAGAAAACAGTCGGAAGGAAGCAGGCCCTAACCAACTTCTTTTGTACAAAGCAGAATTCGTTTCTTAGCGTTAAAAAGATTTTTACCCGTTATTATTTTAAACTCAGTGCTTCAGAAAACCTTGCAAATTCTTTAGCATAAGGAAATAATGGTTTTATAAGCAAAATGAGAGTGTTTAGGCAATTCAGGAAAAATATAGATTATAAGTTTAATCGAAGGATCAAAGGAATCTCTAAAGGAATGGGCAACTTCACCAAATAACGAGACATCCATTTCTGAAATAATTCAAGCCTGGATAAAAATTTGCAGGAGAGGAGATGCTTGCATTGGGTAGAAAGAGGAGCTACATGACATGCAAGGTACAGGTGAAGTTCAAGTTTCTAGGACTGTCTGACATCTTCAGTCTGCCATTTAGCATCTGTTGATATCCCGAGAGGACAATTTTTATACTGAAGCCAATACATTAGATGGAGCTCTCCATAGTTAAGAAGCTTTGAGCAGAAAAGGCCCCAAAGGTCATTCTGTCCATTCTCCTCGTTTTGCACATGAGGAGCCCAGGCCCAGTTTTATTTGTGACGCCCCAGTCATATACTGTAATGGTGACAAAGCTGAAATTAAGAGTTTAAATTTCAGTATTTCCAGTCCACGTGTGTGTGAGTGGTTTCAGGCAGCACAAATACCTAATTAACATTAAATTTTCCACATCATAGTCACCCCTTGCAAATCTAAACTTTATTGGTGAGCTTTCGTTAAATGTGGTTCTACTGAAACCCTACCAGAAGACACTTTAATTAGAAAAATTTCAAAGATACACAAAAGCAGAAAGAATTAAACTTTCATGGCACCTTCACCAAGAGTCAACAATTATCAAATTTTGCCACGTTTGCTTTATATGTCCCTTTTAATCTTTGAATAAATCCTAAATACTACATATTACCTCTAGATATTTCCATATTCATCTCTAAAGAATAGCCATTTTCTTATATACAACCTCAGCGCCATTCATGCTGAACCAAATTAATACTCAGGACCTAGTCTACAATCCAATTTTCCCCAGTTGTCTTAGAAATCTCCCTCCCTCAACAAAAAAATAAAACCCAAACAAAAAAGACAATTATTAACTCTAGAAATAGCCATTATAGGAAGGAAATGCAATCATATCTATGAATAATATTTACACGGCCATAAAAATACAAATATTGAACACTGACAAATTAAAAATTATCATATTATTACATTAGGGAGATGAGGGAGGAACAGAGAATTTCCTTGTTAGGAAATGAACAGATAATACCAAAAGCCGAATAATGAAGAAATAGCAAAATAATCATGCTTGTGCTTTGCTTTGTTATTCTTCTTTTGTTTGTGATGTGGAATTAAATACCAGAAGAAACAGGTGAGAGATGTGAAAATGGCTGCCTCTGGGAAGACAGACTATGTAGGATGACTGAGGACAGAGGAGTGATGCTTTTTTATGAAGTATAGTTGATGTACAACGTTGTGTTAGTTTCAGGTGTACAATTGTAAAGTGATTCAGTTTTACATATATGTTTTTCATATTATTTTCCATAATAGGTTATTAGAGGATACTGAATACAGTTCCCTGTGCTGTACAGTAGGTCCCTGTCAGTTATCTATTTTACATATAGTAGCGTGCATATGTTAATCCCAAACTCCTAATTTATCCCCCACCACCACGTTTCCCCTTTTTAATGGCAAGCTTGTTTTTTGTGTCTGTGAGACTATATTTGTTTTGTATATAGATTCAATTGTATTATTTTTTAGATTTCACATATAAGTGATATATTTTTATCTGACTTCACTTAGTATAATATTCTCTAGGTCCATCCACGCTGCTGCAAATGGCATTATTTCATTCTCTTTTATGGCTAAGTAGTATTTCATTGCATACCTACACCACATCTTCTTTACCCATTCATCTGACGATGGACATTTAGGTTGCTTCCATGTCTTGGCTATTGTAAATAGTGCTGCCATGAACATTGGGGAGCATGTATCTTTTTGAATTAGAGTTTCCAACTCTTGTGGATAATATGCCCAGGAGTGGGATTTGTGGATCATATAGTAGCTCTATTTTTAGTTTTCTAAGGAAGTTCCATACTGTTTTCCATAGTGGCTATACCAATTTACATTCCCACCGACAGTGCTGGAGGGTTCCCTTTTCTCCACATCCTAGGACTGATTTTTTTTCTTTTTTTATGGCCAAACCCAAGGGACAGAGTAGTTCCCAGGCTAGGGGTCGAATCAGAGCTGTAGCTGCTGGCCTGCACCACAGCTCACGGCAATGCTAGATCCTTAACCCACTGAGCAAGGCCAGGGGTCAAACCCGCATCTTTGTGGATACTAGTTGGGTTTGTTACTGCTGAGCCACAATGGGAACTCCTAGGAGCTGTGTTTTTAATTAATTGCCCATATGTAGTATTTGTGCATATGTAACTTTGATAAAACCAAAAAGTAATATCTGTATCTGCCACTTATTTGTTCCCTCAGATTTCTGCTAGAATGCAGCTCTTCTCTCAATATATCAAAAACAAAATATCAGCCATCATTCAAGACTGGATGTACTGTGGTTCAGCAGCACATTAGCCATCCTAGGATGGGCCTCCACCATCATCTTGCACCTTGGGGACCACCTTTGTATGCGTCCTGTGTAGGGTCAGTGGTTTCTAAACCCTAGAACTTCCTCTTTCTTGGTTTATTACATCATTTTGATGAATCTCCTCCTCTACTAGCTTTCAAAGAAAAAAAGAAGAGGTTAAATTTTCAAAAACTTTCAAGTCTAAATAGATTTTTCTTATCCTCACACGTGTTTGCCTGATGATAGTGTAGAACATAAGCACTGATTTCCATGCAGAAGCTTAAATCTGTGTCTCTGCGTCTTTCGAGTTGCTCTTGAGAAGACTGATGTCTTGTGTACCCTCCGTTCTATTATATGATTTGTTTCATAATTTTGTCTTTGTGGAAATGTTTGGAATCTTGTCTTTAACCCTAGTGTTTTAAAATTTCCTAACTATATGCATTTTGTTTGAGTCTGTTTTCTTTCACCATGCTGCTCATGTAGGGGAGAATTTTCAATCTAGAAGCCCACATTCTTCAGTTCCTGGAGAAGTTTTGTAATATTTTCTTGAAGATTTCTTTCTTTACATTTTGTTTGTCCTTTGTTTCTGAGATGGCTGCCATTTAGACGCTGATTTCCTGGACCACTAGGCTGATTTTTCTTATCTGTTCCCTCTTCCATTTCATCTCTTTATGCTTTTTGTTCTACTTCCCAAAAGGTTTCAATTTTATTTTCCAGAGCTTCTATTATTTTTAATTTGTTTTCGTGCTTCTTTTAACTTCTAAGAATTCAGTGAATGTTTTTGTGTGGGGGGGGGGGATGTGCTTGCTTTGTGGATGCCATATCTTCTGCCTTTGAGAACATTAATCATAGCTTTGTTACTATTTTTATTTTTTGATTCCTGCACTATCTCTGTTTCTTCCAAGTTCCTTATTTGTTTTAGTCTCTACCTTTTCTGTTATTAGCTTCCCTCAAACATCTGCTGATGACCTTTGATTGCCTATTTATATAAATATGAATGAGACAGACTGGAAGATCCGTAAGTGAGTAAGTGTTTTTGTTCTTGTCAGACTTAACTATATGATTTTTTTTTTTTTTTAAATGATGGCAGCATATGGAAGTTCCTGGGCCAGGACGGAATCTAAGCTGCAGCCACAACCTACGCCACAGCGGCAGCAATGCCATATCCTTTAATCCACTGTGCCAGGCCAGGGATCAAACTCACACCTCCACAGTGACCCAAGATGCTGCAGATTCTTAACCCATTGTACCACAGCAGGAACTCCTATAGGATGTTCTATTTGAGCCATTCAGTTGTGGGATTCCCAACTATCAGTTTCTTTAGGTATTTTTCTTAGGCTGATTAGTGATTCCTAAGAATAAATCTTTGACTTCTTGCCTGGATTATATAAGACTGTCCACAGAGCTTGGGATCCAAGCAGGGGAGGGAGCTGGCATGTCACTGTTAACTGCCCAGAGGTTCATTTAACCTCCTCCCCTTAAAAAAAAAGGATTTCCCGTCATGGCAGAGTGGAAACGAATCCGACTAGGAACCATGAGGTTGCAGGTTCGATCCCTGGCCTCGCTCAGTGGGTTAAGGATCTTTCTATGAGCTGTGGTGTAGGTCACAGATGCAGCTTGAATCTGATGTTGCTGTGGCTGTGGCGTAGGCCAGCAGCTATAGCTCTGAATGAACTGCTGGCCTGGAAACCTCCATATGCTGCAGATGCGGCCCTAAAAATTATGTGTGTGTCTGTGTGTGTGTGTGTGTGTGTGTGTGTGTGTGTGTGTGTGTGTATACTTTCTCTAGAGAGAAAGAGAATATATATATATATAATCCTTTTCTTAGCTCAATCTGAAACCTCAAGTTCAAAGTCCCCCTGCTTCTTACCCACAATCTTCTGCCATGTTGGGGGGCGGGGGGACTGTGGAATTCTGGATCCTAACTTCTTCCTTATGAGTCCTCCTCGCTTAAGCCCCACCGCATCTTCATCTGCAGACACAGCTGGAGCTCCAGTTCTAGCCTGTCCAGGGGTTGCACACAGCAATCATGTTCTTTGGTGGCTTCTACCACCATTAGCTTAGCTTTCTGCTTTCAGATGTTTTAGGACAGTTTCTACTCATACTCTAAAAATGTAATTTCCTGTCACCTCTTATCCTATTCTCTTTCTTACATGTTTTTACCTTTAAAAGTCTTTTAATTGCCATTGGAGTAGGGTTTTGTAAGGAGTAGAGATAAATGTAAGCTTTCAATTTACTGTATTTAACCAGAAGGCTAGCACATCTATTTTTTATTTTAATGGCTATATTTTTATTTCCTAATTTTTATTGTGTGTGGGGCGCAGGGGTGCGAGGGCGCGTGTGAAACTGATCATGGCTATTGTCTCCACATCTGTTACTAGTTTTTACCCTTTGTTATTCACATTCTATTTCATACACTTTCTACAGTTTTGATATTATTTTGAATACATGCATTATTTTTATATTCTGAAAAGAACTTTTTTTATTTTGAAAAAAGTTAGTTCATCCGTGACATTTATTCCCTGTGTTATTCAGCAAAACAAACAAACAAAACAGAACAAAAGAATATAGGTAGAGGAAATAAAATGAAATCTTTAAAATGTCAGCATTGGAATTTAAAGTGTCATGAAACAAAAAAATAGCAATTGCTTTTGTTAGTATTTTGCCCATTTTACTAGATTCTCTGTAGGAATTCCTTAACGATTCATTAACATTTGTTTAGACGCCAGGCACTAAGCTCTGTCCTAACATTACAAAGCCATTAAAGAAACCAAGTCCAGTAGAGAAGAGAGGTGTATAGGATCAATGGTTGCATTAGAGATTTATGAGTGCCATAACACAGACCGGAACAAAGCTTTGCTGACACAGAGATACAAAATATTAGTTCTTCTGGGGCAGGAGTGGGTGGGGGATGTGTTAAGAAAGTCTTCAGAAAATGACATTAGAAGTGAATCTTTTTACCAAGTTCTCCTTGGCTTCTGGTTCTCCCCGCTAATGCGCTGAAAATAACCAAATAGGTTCGTTTGTTTTCTGGGTTTCTTTTTTTCTTACATTTTTTTCATTTAGAAAGATGGAAATATATACATTTTTCAAAGCATACTTCCAAACAGAATAATGAGAGTTAGTTCAGGCAAAGATTTACTTTTCCACTCTGCCTTGAAAATCCGTTATTTACCCACCAGGAATTCAAATTATATCAATAGGAAAAAGAAAGGACATTGGAAATTAAATAAAACACTTTTCCGTTTTGCATTTTGGGCAACTAGACACAGGCAGCAAACAGAAAGAAAGCATGTACAATGTTTATGGCTTTGGGAAGAAAGCCAATTTAATGTACTAGTTTAGGCATAACAATACTGAAAAGTTATGTTAATACTTCTAAGATTCAGCATCGCCAGAATGTACTGGTAAATTCAGGTTCTGAGGGGGAAATACATTTGCACAAAAACAAGAATGCATGATTGTTATGCAGCATAAATTTCCCTGGCTTCCTGCCTGCCATCCCAGTTCCTGCCACCCCCAGGTAATAACTGTTCTTTCAGATGAATTTGTTTCAGAATTTCCATCAAACAAATAGGAATGTTGACCCTTCTTTCCCTGTTTTTAGACAGAGTTCTTTCTGATAAACACTAACTTTTGGCCCAACAATGTTCATAGCATCCAGAGTTTAAATTAACAGCAGCCTTTTAGTTAAACTTGAAAGAATGAACACCCACGTTTATGACTGATCCTCCCACAAACCCATTAAAATGATAACAAAAGATAAAAACAGAAAAACTTCACAAAGACACAGAGAACAGGAACAGTGAAATCAGACAGCATGAAATACTATGATAGCTTTTATTATTTGTTCACAATTATTTGTTCCCAGCCTGTATGTGCTCTGCTTTTCTATAGGTGGCAATGCCTCTCCACCCCGTGTACTCTGGACACGGCCACCTGGCTTGCTGTGGCCAATGCACTGTGAGCAAAACAATACAGAAGACACGTCTGAGCAGGGCTTTGGTGCACTGTGGTGGTTCAGTTCTCTTTGTGGTGCCTTTGTCCTTCACCAGGAGAACTAAACTCCCCAGACGGTGTCTGCTCTTACGTCTGAGTCCCAGATTTCAAAAACACGTGGAGCCAAGCCCCACAGAGCCTACCAGAGAAACAGCCCTCATGTGACTTAGACAAAAAAAAAAAAAAGCAATAAATAAAAACAAAACCCAAAAACGTAGGCCATTGAAATTTGGGGGATGTCTATGGCTATGGAACAGCTCACTAACACAGATGGCAACATTTTTTGGACGTTAGATTCCAAACTGTTAAGTGGTGACAAGAGAAAGCAAATCTCTCATAGGTCTATAGATACTTACCTATAAATCCTAAATATATTGATACTAATATCTAGAGATCCACCAATATTAAATCTAACTCCACATCCCATAGTAAAAGTCAACTGTCATTGAGTCCCACCTCTGCTCACAAAGCTTCTAATTTTATTTTCCATGCTAAAGCCTTAAATCTGAACATACAACCAAGGAAAGCCCACAATATGAAAGATGGAAACCAAAACACACACAAATGAAGGAAGTTGTAGAAGACAATGATAAATCAGGAAGAGGCAAAAGCTTAAAGAAACTAAAATCGATTTTCTCAGAACCATAAGGTACAGTAAATGTGAAATAATATCATACATGAAACAAGATTAGGATATGCTAAAAGGAACAGAAGAATGTTCCTATAGCCCAAATGAAAAAAAAAAAAACGCAGTAAAAGGTTTAGATAATAAAATCAAGCTTATCTCCCAGCCACACTGCCCAATTGAACCACCACAGGGAAAACTGCTGACATTATCCAGTGCTTTATGAAGTTATGTAACTCAGTGGGCCAAAGGAGAATAAAACACAAACAAATGGGAAATGTGAGAGAAAGGATAAGAAAAATCTGTCTAGTGGGTCTGTCATCTAATAAACAGAAGTTCCAGAAACAGAGAACAGGGAAAGCAGAGGAGGAAAATCATAAAATAACATATGAATATATTCGAAAACAGTAGGGTCTCCAGGTGAAAACTCACTAACAGCAAAATAAATACATAAATCCAGCAACACAAAAGTAAATAAGGAACATGAGTGACATCCTGGCAATGTGAGATTTCATACCACCAGGAATTTTTTTTTTTTTTAAATACAAAAACTTTCTGGTGAGAGAGGTGGATGTGGGCACATAACATACAAAGGATCAGGCGTTAGATGGACTTTGCTCTTCTTAATAGGGACAAAGGATGCTAGGAGTCGAAGGAGCTATGTCTTAAAGAAAAATTCTATACCCAGCCAAAGTGTCAATCAAATAAGTGGTTAAAATAACATTTCAGACTAAAATTTTTTTACCTTCTGCATATTCTTTCTCAGAAAAACACTGATGGATATGATCCACCAAAATAAGGGGAAAAAAGCAAAAAAAAAATAATGCACAAAGGAAGGAAGCGAGGAAGGAAGAAAAATAAGCTATGCCAGTTATATTTTGCTGTGCAGTGAACTACCCCCAAAATTATTATGTGGTCAAGAATTCAAAAAAGACCCAGCAAGGATGACTTTTTCTCTTCCATGATATCTGAGGTCTCAGCTGGGATGACAGGGAATTAGGAGTAACTCAGATGGCTGGAGACTGAACTTGCACTTATCCAAGTACTAGAGGCTCATTACCAACTCAGTCATGTCTACATTATTTTGCAGCAAACACACAAAAACAGGCCATGCTACCCAAATCAGATGGGAATTTATATAGGGTTAAAGGCCAACTAGCCCTTATAGTGATAAACCCTTGTATTGTCAACAGGAAACACCTTATTCTTAATTCGTTGTTCCCCATCTTGAATTACCTGTTCTGGAAGAAGGGCCTCATTTCCTGATCCAAAGAAAGCCATAAGTATAGCTAGATTTCTCGTGGCCTCATTAATTGATCATGCCTCAGAGAGACACAAAGGAGCAGACACTGAGAGGTAAGAACCACAAGCTACATGGTAAGGAATTTTTAGAAACTCAAGATTTCTTATATCCACCCAAGACACAAGTGAACATATTTTGACCTTCTAATGGCCTTGGTATTATATCACAGGGTGGACTATGCCAAAAATATGTGCCAAAGGCTGACATGTGTTCCTCTTCCAAAGGAAAACCACAGTTGCAGCAATGCCAGACCCTTAACCCACTGCACCATGCTGGGGATTGAACCCATGCTGCCACAGAGACAATGCCACATCCTTAACCCACTGCACTACAGTGGGAACTCACAAATGGATTTTCAAAATATCAGTGTTTACTTTCGTTTTTTGGGTTTTTTTCCCCCTCTCATTTTAAGTGCTGAGAGAATGGGATAGTTGCAGAATTCAGGAAAACACTGGAAAGTCTCCAAGATCAATGGAAAGGCTAGATAAAGAGGAGAAGCAGGGAATTCCCGTCGTGACTCAGGGGTTAATGAACCCAACTAGTATCCATGAGGATGCAGGTTCGATCCCTGGCCTCACTCGGTGGGTCAAGGATCCAGTGTTGCCATAAGTTGTGGTGTAGGTTGCAGACGTGGCTGGGATCTTGCATTGCTTTGGCTGTGGGGTAGGCTGGCAGCTGCAGCTCCGATTCAACCCCTAGCCTGGGAACCTCCATGTGCCACAGGTATGGCCCTAAAAAGACCAAAAAAAAAAGAGAGAGAGAAAGAGGAGAAGCATCAGAGCATTTCCCAGAGCAGACTTCCTCACAGGGCAGGAAGTCAAAGGGGTCACAGTTTCACTGCAGAGAAACATCTAGAACAGGTTTCACTGGACATATTACCACCTTCATCATAGATGGATTCTTCCTAATGAGAATCACCTGTCCTTGTTGGATTTCAGGGAAGTTTCCGCCCCAGTAGAAGCCAGAAAGTATCGAGATGCATAAACAGGGTCAAAAACTGCTTTTCTGCCTTTATACCAGAAGAAAAAAAGCTGTTCCTTCTGGAGAGTTCCTTCCGGGATAAAGAAGTCTGCCCACCCGAGGCTGATTGTTGATTTCTCAACACCCAGACTTCACTGTTGCCAGTGCCCACTGTTCTATTTTGTCATTGTCTTAAGTTAAATGAAGCTCTCTGTAATTAGAAAGGTAATGATGTCACCGAGAAGAGAGCCTGAGCCTCGGGCTTTGCACAAAGCCCCAGGCTGCAGCTGCAACCTACCCTGTCATTTTAAATTTAAATCCAAATTACAGGATACCATAACACAGCAACAAAGGAGCTAGGGACACAGAGTAGCCAGCAGGCAAACCTTTCGGATGTCAAACTCTACCTGCCCTCAGGAGAGAAATTTTGTTTAAATCTGGGAGATGTGGATATTCCTGAGAAGAAATTGCTTCAAGGATCCAGGCAAAATCCTGAAAGGCTTTTGTGTGCCTTGTGAGTTGGTGGAAAAGCCGCTCTTTGTTTCCGAACAAAAATTTAGAGAAGTGCCCTGAATTCTAACATTGAGTTTGGCTTCCTGCCGAGAGGTACTGCAAGTTCAAATTAAAGGGAAAAAACCCACAAAACCCTAAGATGGAATGGACATGTCTTTTTACTCTTTGTCATATGGGCTTTGTTTTCACTCTACAGGCAACATGGCCTTGACCCCCGGCCCTGTATGCCACCTGCCCTCTGTGCATCCCACCTCTTCATGGGAGTCACTCCCAAAGACACACCTCCAAACCAGGTTCCTTATCTGCCACCCTGTGCCCACCATGCCCCAATGCCCTCCTCCCCTCTTATTTAAAATCTTCTCCTGGAAATGACACCACCCCTACCCAGGAGTCCACCCTAAAATCCTTAAAGTACTGTTAGATACTTTCCTCTTCCCCTTTTCAATGAATCAACCAAATCCTGCCAGAAGTATTGCTTGAACTAGCCCCTCTTTCTCCAAGCTCTCCCTTCAGGGCCTTATCCCCTGTCCCTTGTACTCCTGTCACGGTCATGGGCTGGTCAACTAGCCCCCACGATCCTGGAACTCCAGTCCATTTTCCACATGACTGACAGAGTCAGCTTCCTCTAACTGAATGTTGACTCTACGATTTATCATTTAAATCATATACGTGAAAAGTCTAAAGTAAGGCTAAAAAGTTGCCTTACAAATCAGGTTTCCTAGTACTTTTTACAAGAAGCACAAGAGAGGCAATGCAGCTTAGGAACCTGAAATCTGAATTTTGGTCTGGATTCCTGCCCTCAGCGCTCTCCAGTCGGGGCGCTGGGCAGTTACCTAAGGGATGTGCGCCACAGCTGTTTCATCTGTAACAACAAAAACAACAAAAAGACGGACTGTAACGATTCAACGAGGCGTAAAGGAAAACATCTAGAATTGCATTTTCCAAGAAGGAAGCATTTGAGAAATGCTAGATGACAGTACTTTTCATATTATTATTATTATATAAAACGATCTCTTACAGACACTCATATTCATTAAATCAAAGTTGAACAAAGACTACAGTTAGAATACCTTCTACAAGAAATGTTGTGGCTTGTCAGACTTCCAGGAACCAGATGTATAAATCTTAAACCCTACTCCTAATAGGGCTGGGTAACACTTTCAATTTTATGTGAATAATTCCAAATTTTTGCCATGTATTAATTGAATCATTATTTATTGCCTCTCTATGCTGTGCCAATCACTGTGCCAAATCTTATTCCACTTTAATTCCTTGACAGAACAGCAAAGGTCCTAGCACCTATTAGAGATAAAAACACATTCTAAAATTAAAGCTTCTATTGCTTCAGTCTCTGAAACCAAACAAAATGAAACACAAATGTCACAAATTCTACACAAGTTTAAAAAAGTTTAAAAAAATTTACATATATCTGGGGAGTTCCCGTCGTGGCGCAGTGGTTAATGAATCCGACTAGGAACCATGAGGTTGAGGGTTCGATCCCTGCCCTTGCTCAGTGGGTTAACGATCCGGCGTTGCCGTGAGCTGTGGTGTAGGTTGCAGACGCGGCTCGGATCCTGCGTTGCTGTGGCTGCGGCGCAGGCCAGTGGCCACAGCTCCGATTAGACCCCTAGCCCGGGAACCTCCACATGCCGCAGGTGCGGCCATAAACCCGCGGCCATACAATGACAAAAGGCAAAAAAAAAAAAAAAAATTTACATATATCTGGAATCTAATATATGGCGCAAATGAACCTTTCCACAGAAAAGAAAATCATGGACATGGAGAAGAGACTTGAGGCTGCCAAGGGGGAGGGAGTGGGATGGACTGGGAATTTGGGGTTAAGAGATGGAAATTATTACCTTGGGAATGGATAAGCAATGAGATCCTGCTGTATAGCACTGGGAACTATGTCTAGTCGCTTATGATGGAGCATGACAATGTGAGAAAAAAGAATAAACACGTGTATATGTGACTGGGTCACCTTGCTCTACAGTAGAAAATTGACAGAACACTGTAAACCAGCTATAATAGGAAAAAATTAAAACCACTATTACAAATAAAATTTAAAAATTACAGTTCATGATGATTACAGTCTCAGATTCCTATGATCCCACCCAAAGATTTCCAGAGCCCTAAAATGAATTTTCCAGTACACGCTGGATAACATGTATTTTTTTTCCTAGTATAAGTAGCCGCCTTCAATCGATCTGAGTTGAAAAATGAATTAGATCCAAATGCCACTAAAACTTTCGTTCTCCTGTTTTCCCATTCTTTAGAGTCAAAGGTTATTATTTCCTGACGCTTTTTAGTAGCGGGGAATCTATGTTATATATTTAAGCCTAAAGAGTACTGTAGAGTTAAAAAAAAAGAAGAAGAAGAAGAATACAGTACTGTAAAGGAATTTTGTCAAGCAATGGGTAGATAAAAGATAAAACTGCAAAGGGAGAGATCTTATTAGCTAAGTGATTAACATATCAAAACAGCTATTTTCTCAGGGCTAAGAGATAAGGTTTGGATTAGGGCCAGCAGCTCTTTATGATTTAAACTAGGTTTGTCAAGTGGTTCCACAGTCTTCAGTCAGGGCCCTAAAGGTAACCTGGAGGCGCTGAGCGCAGGTGGTCATTTCAAAGTAAACTAAACCAGTATTGATGAAAACCAAGGGGCTGCGGCAGGCCTTGGATTCCTGTGTCTGAATCCAAAAGCGAAAGAGCGGGTGGGTCGTCTGGTTGGCTCCAGTGAGTCAAAGCTGCCCGAAGGCTCAGAGAAAGGTTTCGGTCCAGGGGGTTCAGTCTTAGATGTGGGCTGGACTTCGGCTGGGCGGGATTTTTTCCAGAACTCAGTGTGGCTGAGATGCGACACAACTGCTGGGAAAGGGAGTTGGACGTGTCCCGGGGTTTGTGTTTGTCATTGTCATTCAACCCTTTTCACAGATTGCATTTATTATGATACTGCTGCTCTTGTTTACTGATGATAAGAAAACAGGAATTCGTAAAATACAGAGAAGTGAAATTTAGAAAATTTAAATTGCCTGCCATCCGGAGATCTACTCCAAAGAACATTTTGGCCTGTTTTCTTTCTTCCTTCCTCCCTCCCCTTTCTCCTTCCTCCCATCAGTCGAGCCATCCATCTATCCATCCTTCCTTCCAGCTATTTATCTAGCCCTTTATAGCTACATATCTCTGTAGTTTGTTATATAAAGTTTGCGTTGTCACTGATTTTCGATATTTTGACTCTTATCCTCTAATCTGCAACCTTTCGTTTGGGGGATCCCCTGGCTTTTCTAGGCAGGGTGGCCCGTGGGAATTTAGGGCCCTTTATTCTCTGTTGAAAAATTCCTTGCAATCAGGAATTTGGTGTTTTTCTTAGTTTCTCTAAAACAAAAACAGAAGATCACCCAGAACTAGACAAGTTTGCACAAAGATTTTCTAAACACTTCTGCCTGCAGGGGAGTTCCCTTCGTGGCTCAGTGGTTAACGAATCCGACTGGGAACTATGAGGTTGCGGGTTCGATCCCTGGCCTTGCTCAGTGGGTTAAGGATCCGGCGTTGCCGTGAGCTGTGGTGTAGGTTGCAGACGCGGCTCGGATC
>PVHT020000195.1:6868785-6891735 GCA_004024745.2 Catagonus wagneri
TCTCTCTCTCTCTCTCTCTCTCTCTCTCTCTCTCTCTCTCTCGTGTATGCCTCCAGTGGCCTCTTCCTTGATCTCGAGAGATTGTTTCTTAGGGCGGGATAGGAAATGTGTCTGCCAAGATCCCCGGGAAAGCATCTCAGTCGGACGAAAGGTAGCTTACAATTAGTAACAATAAATAATGGAGGGTAACATCTTGGTAGGTGTTACTATTTTTCTTTTTTGTCTTTTTGCCTTTTATGTAGAGCTGCACCCGCGGCATATGGAGGTTCCCAGGCTAGGGGTCTAACAGGAGCTGTAGCCGCCGGCCTTCGCCACAGTCACAGCAACGCGGGATCTGAGCCGCGTCTGCAACCTACACCACAGCTCACGGCAACGCCGGATCCTTAACCCACTGAGCAAGGCCAGGGATCGAACCCGCAACCTCATGGTTCCTAGTCGGATTCATTAACCACTGAGCCACGATGGGAACACCTCATTTTTCTTTCCTTTTTTTTTTATATACAAAGTTTTTTACATTTGTGAACTCAGCAGGGAGAACGATGGTTTGCCTTGTGTGTCAGGGTGCTCCAGCCAACATTTTTAGTCTCAACTATGACCTTTTACCAGCACTTCAATTCTCTGGGCCTCAGCTTCCCTGTGAATGAAAGGGAAGGGGGGAGGTCCGTGCTTAGAAGACAAGATATTTGCTGAGATCATTCCCCAGTCAGCCATGACATTGTACTATGAAGATTTGGGGTATTTTTTTTTTTTTGGCTACCCTGGGGCATAGGAAGTTCTCAGACCCAAGGATCAGATTCAATCCGCAGTTGCAACCCATGCCACAGCTGTGACAACGTGGGATCCTTTAACCCACTGTGCCTGGCTGGGGATCGAATCTGCCTCCTGGCGCTCCAGAGACACCGCCCATTCTATTGCGCCGTAGCAGGAACTCCACTACGAGGATTTTGATGGCCCCGTACTGGATGGACATTGAGGCATTATTTTCATCAACTACCCAGTCAACGGTGAACTTGCTACGTGCACGCACTCAGAAGGAAACCGAATATATACTCATTTGGGGGTGGAGGAGGGAGAATCTGGGGTCTGATTTCCCCAAGTAAAGTTGTAAAGTCGGCTAATGTGGGTCCCCTCTACCTCTCCTCGTCCCTCGGCTGAGATCGGCTAAGTGAGTAGTGCTCTGTGTACAAACAGATACGAAGAATCTCCATCCATCACATATATACATCATGTACATACTTCAGGGGGCGCTGGCCCCTGTCGGTACTTCCTGAAGAGACCCAGAAACAAACAGAAGGCAGAGCAATGGTTGGAGAGAGTGGACACTTAACTGAATGGGCCCTCCAGGGCCTCCTACAAGAGCCGTGCTGTTTGCTCCCAAAGGGCAGAGGCCGCGGAGACAAGGTGTTTCCTGCTTTCGAGGGCACAGGTTGGTCCTCGTAGCCCCAGGCCTGGGCAGTTGGCCACAGCGGTCACCCTGCCATGTACGTACTCAGGGCTGGAGGGGAAGGCAGCTCCCGAGGATGGCTTCCTGTTCCCCACCAAACAACGTCACCCGCGGCGCTCACGGCAGTGGGCTCCTCCGAAGGCCCTTGTTACTGACACGGGCAGCCCGCCAGGATTAATTAAGCCCAAGTGGACACTCGGTGGCTTTGGGGCCTCCTGTTTACCAGTGACTTGGAATGTATTCCCTACTTCCACGGTTGTCACCAAAACAGAATGTGCAAAGGACCTGTCCGGGGTCACTTGGCAAGCTGGTGAGGTCAACGCCTGCCTACTCTCGCATGCACTCTGGCCTGGCTGGAGGACTCCCACCCCGGCCCCAGCCCCTGACTCGTAAACAGCTCCCTGTCTGCTCCTTGGCAAGGACCTGAAATCTCCAGAGTTCAGAGAGTCATTCCTTGGGGGGGGGGGGGCCCACCGAAGACCAAGATCTTAGGGCAGGAATAGCACTTGGGGCCCTTAACAGACATGTACCGTCGTGGAACAGTCCTCCTCATAGCCCTCCCTAAGCAAGAAGCCAGGTCTTCCTGGAAGGAGACCCAGGAAGGAAAAGATTGAGGGTGCGGATGCGCCCAAGACAAACGTCTCCTCGGGGTTGGTCCTGCTTTCAACAGTCCAGCTAGCCACCCCACCCCACCCCATCCCACCCCCACCCCCGCCCCCGTCCCCGGTGGCAACTTAATTTCATCTTCCTTTTGGGAGTGTGAAATACCAAGCAATAAAGGCGCTGGGAGTGGACAGGTCTAATTACATCGAGGTTTACTCAAACTTATTTACCTGCTCTCTGCACTGACTGTTCTTCCTCCCTCTGTTCCCTAAGCAGAAGCAGCCCCAAGCACTCACCGGCTCCCTCTTCGCTCCGCCCACGTGGGTCACTCCCACTTTGCCAGCTCTAAGTATCACCATCAGGAGGGTGCCTGTCCCAGTTTTCTCTCTAACCCAAGGGTCCACAAACTTATATTCCGGGAGGAGCCAGAGAGTACGTATTTTAGGCTTTTCAGGGCATCCGTCTCTACAGAGTCTGTCTTCACAGCATGAAAGCAGCCAGAGATGACCTGTCAGTGATTCGGGATGGCTGTGTTCCCATAAAACTGGATTTATGAGTGCTCAATTTTGAATTTCATGTAATTTCTACTTGTCACAAAATCATCTTTGTCTTCAGATTTTTTTTTTCCCACCAATCACTTAAAAATACAAAAACTCTTCCTGGACTTTACAGAAGCAGACTGTGAGCCGGATTTGGCCCAAGGGTCAGGGCTTGTCAGCCTGTCTCCAGACTCCGTTCCTCCGGCTGCCTGAAACGTCCTCAGCCCTGACACTTACAGTGTGAAAACCGCCCTGTCCTTCATCCACCCCACAAAATAAGTGCCCCTCCTAATTTCCCTATTTCTCTTAGGCTACCAGAATTTTCCCAGGGACCCAGGCTGGAACTCTGAGGGTCACCACGGTTCCCATTTGCCACCCCTCATGCAGAGCCAGCGTCCCAGTCCAGCACCTGTCCCCCTTCCAAGCCCAAGACGTCCTGCGTAGTCAAACTAATTCTCCCAGAGCAAGACTCTCCCCGTATCCACAGGCTAGTTCCCCTCTGATGGAGTTTTCTAGTCTCCCTCCCTCACTGTTGCCCTACACAGATCTTCTGTGTGACCCAAAATGACGGTCCTTCAACAGGTGACATCAACATGCCCAGGGAGGGGGACTCCTACCTCTGTGCCTTTGATAGGTTCCCAGGAGGATGGAGACAGAGCCCCACCCCGCACCCCCCAAATGTGGCTGTTCACCTGGGAGACCTGCTGAGGACGCTCTTTCCTGGAATGAGGAGGCTCAAGCTGGGCAGCAAGAAACAATGGCTTGCGTGGAATATTACTCAGCCATTAAAAGGAACGAATTACCAACATTGATAGCAACATGGATGAACCTAGAAATTATCATGCGAAGTGAAACCAGTCAGACAATTAGACAGCAACACCCAATGCTGCCGCTTCCACGTGGAAACTAAAAAGACACAATGAACCTCTTTGCAGAACAGACAATGACTCACAGACTTTGGAAAACCTTGGTTTTTCAAATAAGACAATCTGGGGGGTGGGGGGATGCACTGTGGGTTTGGGACATAAAATCTATCAAATTGACGTGTGATGGTTTATGTACACCTATAATTGAAATAAAATCCATTAAGTTAGAAAAAAAAAAGAAACAATGGCTTGCGGAAAACAACTGCCTGCAGAGATTAAACACCTTCAAGGATTAAGTGACCTCTGTCCTGGGACTCAACCCCCTACCCCTCCTTTGACCTTCCCCTCCCTCTTCATTGTTCCTGCCACAAGTTCCCACCGTGAACTCTAACCCCAGACTCCCATCACAGATCCTTTATAAGCCTAGCGCCTCCCCACAGTCAAGGCTGGCGCTATCTTGAGTTCAGCCCATCTCCCTCTGATGCCTTAACAAATCTCTCTGGCTTTACCCACTTGGCCTTGTGCGTTCCTCCCTCGGCAAACCTAGGAGCCTTCAGTCCTGATCTCCTGGTCTCTCCCCTCATCCTTGAGCTCCTCTGCTTAAACCTGTGGGCCAACAAAAGGCTCATGGCCAACCACAGCGCACAGAAAGGCCGACAATGACTAGTGCTGGCGAGACCATATGGAGTAACTGGAATCCTCCTACGGTGCGGGTGGGAATGGAAAATGGTGCAGCCACTTTGGAAATCAGGCAATTCTTCAAAAGGTTAAACATACAGTTACAGTATGAGCCAGCAATTTCACTGCTAGGTATGTCCCCGAGAGAAATGAAAACACGTGTCACATGAAAACCTGTCTGTGAATGTTCGGTACAGCACTGTTCATAGTCGCTAAAAGGTAAAAACAGCCCAAATGTCCTCTAGCTCATGAATGGATCAACACAAAACGTCACAAGTTGCATGATCCTATTCAGGTGAAAATTTCAGAACAGGCAAATCTATAGCTAGAAAGCACATTAGTGTTTACCTAGGACTGGGGTGGGACTGGAGGAATAAAGGAAATGTGGGGTGACTGCTAATGGGTATGAGCTTTCTTTTAGGATTGCTCAAAATGTTCTAAAAATGATTGTGGTGATTGTTGTACAACCCCATGAATATAGTAAAACCACTGAACTATACACTTTTAAACAGATGAACTGTATTTCAGTAAAGCTGCCTTTTTTTTTTTTTAAGTCTCCTGGAGTTCCCACTGTGGCACAATGGGTTAAGAATCCAACTGCTACAGCTCGAGTCACTGCAGAGGTACGAGTTCGATCCCCAGCCCAGTGCAGTGCAGTGGGTTAAAAGATCTGGCATTGGAGTTCCCGATGTGGCTCAGCGGAAACGAATCCGACTAGGAACCACGAGGTTGTGGGTTCGATCCCTGGCCTCGCTCAGTGGGTTAAGGATCTGGCATTGCCGTGAGCTGTGGTGTAGGTTGCAGACACGGCTCAGATCCCACGTTGCTGTGACTGTGGTGTAGGCTGGTGTCTACAGCTCCAATTAGACCCCTAGCCTGGGAACCTCCATATGCCGTAGGTGTGGCCATAAATGGACAAAAAGACAAAAAATTTTAAAAAATTTAAAAAATAAAAGATCTGGCATTGCTGCAGCTGCAGCATAGGTCACAGCTGTGGCTCATATTTACTCCCTGGCCTGGGAACTTCCATATGCTGCAGGCGCAGCCATAAAATATAAAAAGATAATACAAATAAAAAAATTTTTTTAAATGTAAAGGGCCTCTGGTCAAATCAGATCATTGTAGTTTGATTGTTAAAGAAAAAGATTATCTTTATTTTGTCAGTACATTTTCACCTGTTCCAGTCACTTGACATAATACACTACCTTTGATTTTTTTCTACCTATTTAATTTCTTGATGACATTTAAATTCTCATACTTTGGCATATAAATGCCTATGTTTTTGATTTATTTCAGAAGACGATTCTGGGTAGTTAAAATAATATAAATCGAACCGGAGCTAGAGATGACAACTTACAGAGAGTGCGTAAAACACAACTTACAAGCTACCATATTGATATGAAATGATGAAGTGGAGGAAAAAAAAGCAATCTTTGGTTTCACTTGTAAATTGGTATGTCTTACTTTTACTATTGTGCATCCTTAGACACTGATAAACTGGACACAGGCTCTACTGCAGACCACCTGGAAATTAGGATATTTGGTTATGCTTATGTTGCAGTTTCCCCATTCATAAAGCCACAGTATGACGGAGCTATATATATAAAATGCTATTAATTCATGACTACTGTGAAGCTATGATATGTATACTATTAGACCCAAAGACTTTGTAAGCAAATTCAATAAGTAATAAATGATCACTGCTCGCATAGCTGTTAGTTTTCTATTAGCTGTTAGTTTTCTATATACTAAGCACGTGATACTCCAAATTCCATTTTCTAATAATTTAGACTTTTTCTAAAACTTTATATTTGGGACATGGTTTCTGGAAATACATTAATGACTAAAACATTTAAGTGTATATCAAAGGTCTATATTCAACATATATTGACTGGGTCAGCAAGAAATTAAGGATATGGAAAAAAAAGAATTTGGTGCAGCAGAAATGAATCCGATTAGTATCCATGAGGATGCAGGTTCGATCCCTGGCCTTGCTCAGTGGGTTAAGGATCCAGCATTGCCGTGAGCTGTGGTGTAGGTCGCAGACGCAGCTCAGATCCCGCGTTGCTGTGGCTGTGGTGTAGGCCGGCAACTGCAGCTCCAATTCGACCCTTAGCCTGGAAACCTTCCATATGCCAAGGGTGCAACCCTAAAAACGAAAAAAAAAAAAAAAAAAAAAAGAATTAAGGTAACTTAACAGTATCCTAAGATGCCAAAAAGAACTTTCTACCCTAGAATACTATTGAGAGTAAAGATGCAGCAATCTAGTAACTTACTATATGTTTTAATATCAGGGAAGTATCTTTCAGAGAAGGTCAGAAATCATTTGCCTCTCAAGTATCTTAATTTAAATGGCCTTGTTCTCAGCTAGTGAAAATGCTAAGACAAAGCTGTAGGGAGAGCAGAACCCTTGAAAGACCAGCTCCCCACAAATCGTCTTCCAGCCTCATTTTCAAGATTCTTCAAATCCTTGAGGGCCGCCCAGGGCCTCAGCAAGCTTGCCAAAGCTGGAGTTCCCATCCAGAGGTGTGGGGCCATGGCTATAGAGAGAACAAAATTTTGTCCACTGGTTTGGAATGGCCTCTCTCCATATCTCCCCTGGGAAGCCCTAACGGTGGTGACCAAGGATTCAGGAACTGGAATCCTAGCTAATCACGCTGGCTTTATCTTAAAGACTGCATGAGTTTCCTTTGGCTATTGTTAACAAATTACCACAAACTGAGTGGCCTAAAACAGCACCCATTTGTTATCTTACACTTCTGGAGGGCAAAATCTGAACTGGTTTTCATGGGGCTAAAATCAAGGTGTCAGCAAGGATGGTTCCTTCTGGAGGCTCTTAGGTAAGAATCCACCTCCTTGCCTTCTCTAGTTTCTAGAGGCCACTGGCATTCCTTGGCTCACAGCCCCTTCTTCTATCTACGAAGCATCACATTTTCCAGCCTCCCTTGTATAAGAACCCATGTGATTACACTGGACCCATGAGGATAATCCAGAAAATCTCCCCAACTCAAGATCCTTAATATAACCAGTCTGCAAATGCCCTGATGTCACGTGAAATGACATAATCGAGGGTTTCAGGGATTAAGACGTGGACGTCTTTGGGGGCCATTATTCCATCACAGAAACACAACAAAGAGGAGGCCTCCTTGAAATAACTGCACCATCACTGCCTTAAAATACCTACAACAGATTGCCCATGGGCCATCAACACTCTGTGGCCATCATTTCATATTGTTCTTAACACCGGAGCTGAGCGCTGGTACGCCCATTTCACAGGTGATAACAAAGAAGCTCTGGGAGGCTTAATGACATGTTAGGAGTCCCATGGTCACGAGTCCTGTCACCTCTTGCTGCCAAGGCTGGGATTTTAAACACTGTCAGGGAATTCGGCTTGGCTGCTCATGGTCGCTACAACCATTTTCTTCTGGGCTTGTGCAACATCTTGTCTTCAACATCCTACCCTTTGTCCAGCGTCATGGTGAAAGGCCAGGTCACATTACCAACCCAGTGGCCACCAAAGAACTAGATGAATAAGGGTGATTCAGCATTCTAGCCCACCTGCCTGCCTCATGGTGGAGTGGGTTCCGTCCTTTGACATTGGTTTAGGGCCCTCTATACACTAGGCATGGTACCAGGCTCTGCCAGTTCATCTTTTTTGTTTTTTTGCCTTTTTGCCTTTTCACAGCATATGGAGGTTCCCAGGCCAGGAGTCCAACAGGAGCTGTAGCCGCCGGCCTACACCACAGCCACAGTAATGCAGGATCCGAGCCGTGTCTGCGACCTACACCACAGCTCAAGGCAACGCCGGATCCTTAACCCACTGAGCCAGGCCAGGGATCGAACCCACAACCTCATAGTCCCTAGTCAGAGTGGTTAACCACTGAGCCACGACGGGAACTCCCTGCCAGTTCACTTTTATCACAAGCGATTCTGCACAGGCATACCTCATTTTATTATACTTTGCACTTTTTAAAATTGCTTTGTTACATTTCACAGGCACTATTTTTTTTTTTAATAGAAGGTTTTTTAATAGAAGGTGCAATCCTGCACCAAGTAAGTCTGTTGGCACCATTTTTCCAACAGCATTTGCTCACTCTGTGCCTGTGTTACAATTAGGGAATTTTCCCAATATTTGAAACTTTTTCAATATGATTCTCTTTGTCGGGAGTTCCCTTCGTGGCTCAGTGGTTAACGAATCTGACTAAGAACCATGAGGTTGCGAGTTCGATCCCTGGCCTCGCTCAGTGGGTTAAGGATCCGGCGTTGCCGTGAGCTGTGGTGTAGGTTGCAGACGCGGCTCGGATCCCGCGTTGCTGTGGCTGTGGTGTAGGCCGGCGGCTACAGCTCCTGTTAGACCCCTAGCCTGGGAACCTCCATATGCTGCAGGTGCGGCTCTACATAAAAGGCAAAAAGACAAAAAAATATATATATATGTGATTCTCTTTGTTACGGAGGTCTGTGACCAGTGATCGTGGATGTTACTAATGCAAAAGGATTTCACCTCTTGGGGAGCTCAGATTAATGGTTAGCATTTTTTTGAAAATATTTTAAAATTATTTACCTTTTTTAGACATAATACTATGGCACACTTAATAGACTATAGTATAGTGTAAACATAATTTTCATATGGACTGGGAAACCATTTTTGTGACTTGCTTTATTGTGATGTTTGCTTGCTTGCAGTAATCCGGAACCAAACCCACAATATCTGAGACGAATGCCTATATGTAGCTGAAGCCACACCTACAGCACTAAGAGTTTTAGTAGGACAATTTGCAGTGACTTAATGATTGAAAACAAGACTCCATGACTCTAATTACCAGTGTATTTACAATGCATGAGAAAATAAGATACAGATACTTTTAAGATTTAGTCACTGTCTTTCCCCCTACCAAGCCAATATTCTTTGACTTGTACTTATCCGTGTCTGCAGAGGCTGGCCTGTCCCAGGACTGTGACAGACCACTTGAATTTATGTGCCTGTTTTATTTGGATTATGCCTAGAAGTCCTCAGAATATCCCAGAAAACTCCTGTTCTGAGATGGGAGATGTGATTCCTGGGGCCGGAGATTTATCTTGATTTTGATTTTTTAAATTTAATTTTTTTTTGTCTTTTTGTCTTTTTAGGGCCGTACCTGTGGAATATGGAGCTTCCCAGGCTAGGGGTCCAATTGGAGCTGCAGCTGCTTGCTTATGCCACAGCCACGGCAACGCAGGATCCGAGGTGCATATTCGACCTACACCACAGCTCACAGCAATGCTGGATCCTTAACCCACTGAGCGGGGCCAGGGATTGTCCTCACAGATGCTAGTCAGGTTTGCTAACCGCTCAGCCACAACGGGGACCCCTTAAATTTTAAAATTTTTAAATTTTATTTACTTATTTTCTTTATTTGGCCACACCCGCAGCATGTGGAAGTTCCCAGGCCAGTGATCAAACCCTCCAGGGATCAAACCCGTGCCACAGCAGTGACAATGCCAGATCCTTAACCACTAGGCCACCAGGGAACTCCCAGAGAGTGTTTTTAAAAGATGGAAGAGATTTGAACATATCTCTATGTTTACGGGGGGAGAGGGGAAGTAATTAAAGACAGAAAAGAAACAACAGCCACACAGGAGAAAGAAATCATCCAGGAAAATGGATAAACCAAAAGTGATACATCCATACATCAAAATACAACTCGGTAATCAAAAGGCGGGACCAAATGCTAAACGCATAAATGGAGATGAATCTCTTAATCATCCTGAGGGAAAAAAAGCCAGACCACAAAGACTACATGCTGCCTGTCCCCATTCTCATGCAATTCTAGAAAAGGCAAACTAATTCAGAATGATGGAAAGTAGATGTGTGATTCGAAGCTGGGAGACAGGAATGAGCAGCAGAGGGGCACAAGGGGAGTTTGGGAGGTGATGCGGATATTCCGCATCTTGTTTGTGGCAGTGGTTTCATGGTGTCAAAACTCAACAAACTGTACCCTTTAAACGGATGTCATTTATTGTATGTAACTTATACCTCAATAAACCTGATTTACAAAGAAACCAAGGAGGCTCCTTGGGGGTCCCACGGACCGGAAGAGGAAGGGTCCGTGGACCCGAAGAGGAACCCCTCTTCCACAGAAGAGGAAAGGAAAGAGGCCAAGGCAGAGATGGTTCCAGGTCCAAATCATAGATGAGGGAAGAAGAGGATGCTTAGCCACCGTTTATTTGTCTGAAAACTTTTGTAAAAGCTCCGTGCATTCTTATCCCCCCCCCCAAAAAAAACAAAAACCATCTCCTTTGAATATGTGCATTCACGTCAATCACCATGAGGTCAGTTCAGACCTAAAGAGGGTGCTTCCTACTATCACATCTTAAATCACCACGGGTGCTATCCAGGTGGAGTATCTGCAAGGTCTAAACTTCTTAGATGTCTAGCTTCAGCCCACTCTAAGCTTGGTATTCCTGTCACATGGAGCACGCCCTAACCCGCCCCCCAGCAGGAATCGGCTGATGTGTTCTGAGTGGCATTTTCTTTGATTTCTTCCTGAGCAGCTTTAATCACTGTCAGCTCCAGGAGCCATCGAAGGTGGGCGTAATAAAGGCTTAGTCACAAAGCTTCAGGCTGGGAGGGAGCCTGAAAGAAGGCATCTGCAAGCGCCTCCCTGGTTATCAACCCTTCACTGAAGCACTTAGCGCAGTCTATCTGACAGTATTTTGCAATAATGAAGACAGAGCCATAGCAACCAGACTGCAAAGAGAGGCACCAGCATGTGAAAAAGAGTTCCACGTCTCTGAAGAGATATGAGCATTTCGCAGCTTCCATTTCTTTTTTGTGTTTGTTTCCCGTCCGTAGCTACTAGAGATAGACTGTGTTTTCTTTACACGCTGCCAGACTAGGCAAATTTGTGGGGTTGTTTGTTTTTGTTGTTTGTTTTTTTGCTAGGGACTTGTTTACTTGTTTTTTCTATTTTCATTTTTTTAATTTTTAATTTTTTAATCTAATTTTTTTCATATATATAATTTAATGTAGGCAGATTTGGATTGATCCCAGCTGGCGGCAGGGACCTAAGTCTGGAATTCCCCAGTTAGTAGAAATATTTGATTGCAATTATTTTTTCTCGGTCATTAAAAAAATACCCTTCTCAGAGCGTATTTTCTTAGCTCCAATCTAATGTGTGGTGCCTTTTAATAGTAACAGTAATTTTCTTACCCCTCTGAAACAAAGAGGAAATTGTGATTAAGCCTAGAAACCAAAAAACCCTTCCCCTCACTCGACACTGCGCTACTAGCTGAAAGCCCCTCACAGGGGTTGAGTTTCCCACATAATCGGAAAGCCGGGCAGGGTCCTCACCTTTGGGTTATAGGAGACGACTTGGATCGTGGCAACTTCTCCACTGTAGCCATTTGGGTTTTTACAAAAGAATAATGATGGGAGACCCCCGGCCCAGCCAAAAGAGGACCAAAAGATGTGACTGCCTGGAAGGGTGAGCGTGGCATGAAGGTGCCACTTGGGGCTCACCCCTCCGATGAAATGGAGTCTAGAGTCACTTACCACCCACCAAGGCACATGCCTGCTCTATACGTAAAAGTGAACAGGCTCCCAAGCAAAGAGAAAAGAGATCTTCAAAAAATATGTGTTCAGGAATGTTCATACAGTCCTACTCATAATAACTAAAAGGTGGAAATAAGCTGAATGTCCACCGGGGGATGATGGCTAAAGAAAACGTGGTCTGGCCACGCAAGGGCAAGTTATTCAGCCATAATAGGGAATGAAGTCCTGAATCACACACACTGCAAGAGGCATGGCCCTCAAGACTTAAAGCTACATGAAAGATGCCAGACACAAAAGGTCACATATGGTGAAATTCCATTTCTATGAAAAGTCCAGAATAGTCAAATCCATAGAGACCGATGGTTGCCAGAGGCTAGAGGTAAAGAGAATTTGGGGAAATTGGGAGTGCCTGCTTGATGGGTATAGGGGTTTTTTTTTGGGGGGGGGTGAGGGGGTGATGAAAAAGTTCTGGAACTAGATAGAGGTGGCAGTTGCACAGCGCTGGGGATGTATGAAATGCCCTGAATTGGGTACTTTTGAGTGGTTAGTTTTATGTTTTAGAAATCCTTTTTAATACAAATAACGTACTCAACAAAAGAAATGTTAAAGACAGAGTTATATTACAAAAATAAAACAGCTGACTGGTAGGCAGATGTATTCATTTTTTCTTTCCCCCAACAACCATGGCATTTGGAAGTTCCCAGGTCAGGGATCAAACCCATGCCACAGCAGTGACAATGCTGGATCCTTAACCACTAGGCCAACAGGGAATTCCAATTCAATTTTTATTAAGTGAGCTTTCTATTTCTCAACTAGAAGAGGAAAAACATGGGAATAAAGCAACGTCATGCTGTGAGGGGGATGGGAAGGGAGGGCTGAAGTAGGGGTAGTTGAGAAAGCTGCCTTGCCCCAAGGGCACCAGCGTGGGGGGAGACAAATGTTGACAGCAGGCCTTGCACCAGGAGGCCACACCCTGCCTCACCTGGAATCTCATCCAAAAGTTCATTAGCAAGGCAAAGCAGAATTGGGTTAGGTTCTTAAAGGAGTGATAAAGAGTAGGGTAAATGTTGGAGTTCCCATCGTGGCTCATCAGAAAAGAATCTGACTAGCATCCATGAGGACGCAGGTTCGAGCCCTTGCCTCATCGGTTAATGATCCGGTGTTTCCGTGAGCTGTGGTGTAGGTCACAGACGTGGCTCAGATCTGACGTTGTGATGTTCGCTGGCAGCTACAGCTCCAAATCCAGCCCTAGCCTGGGAACCTCCATATGCCGCAAGTGCGGCCCTAAAAAGCAAAAAAAAAAGTAGGGCAAATGTTTACAGAGTTTTAGAGTTGGAAGCACTCTCCTAGGCCAGACTTCTCACGGGCTGAATGAGGGTACAGAGGAAGCACGAGTTCTAACGGGGAATTAGGAGTCAGGGCTTCTGGTCCCTGATTGGGTCACTGCATGATCATGAACTTGGTCAAGTCACCTAACTTTCTGGTCTCTTGGTTTTCTTTGCTTAGTGCTTCCCAGACAGAGCTGACATCGCACACGTCTGGAGAATACCTAAAACTCCCTTATGAAAAGGTCCCTCAGCAATCGACCAGTGGTTCTCAGACTTGAATCCACTGGGGCTTGTTAACACTCAGATTGCTGATCCTCATTGCCAGAGTTTCTAATCCAGTGGGTCTGGGGTGGAGACTTGAAAATTTGCATCTCTAACCAGTTCCTGGTGGGGCTGATCCTCACCACACTTTGGGGGCCATAGAGATAAACGAAACTAGCTGTTACCGACCCCAGCTGGTTATCAGAACCACCTGGAAAATATCTTAATACGAAAGAACCAGGGCCTCGCTCCACACGGAGTGAGCCAAGGACCCTCTAGAGTCTAGACCCTTTGGTCCAGCTTTAGATCCTGTGATGTTTCTGAGAGGTGGGCCCAGGGCTGGGCTCTTATGGTGAGTGGGAGTCAGAAGGTGTGAGGGATGGATGCAGGGACCTGCCTGAGCCAGAGTGAGCAGGAAAAAGCTCCGGGTCAGGAATCGTGGAACCATGACTCAACTCATCTTAGATAAAATTTACTGACCAATCACCGCATTGAGTTAGTACCTAAAGAAGGGAGGGAGATACAATAGGAAAAGAAAAGTGGCTTTTGCCAGAGACACTTGGGAAAGGCCTGAGGAGACCTCACAAAATGTTCCAGACACTGTCAGTACTGGCCTGCCAATATTTATTCCTACAGTCTTTTGAATTTTTCCCAGGACTAAGTCTAAATAATAATAACAGCTTTCAAATGAAAATATATTGCGGCATAAATTCTAAGGGATGAAATCCAGTTTACTGACATCTGAACATAAAGTATGTCCTGAGATGCAATTTCATGCAGTGCCTAGTAGAATGTAGATTGCATTTTCAGTTGGTGGAATGGAGGATAAAGAAGTGTTCCCTTCCCACCGGCCATTACTTCCTAACCCAGGCCTCTCACAGCGCAGATACTGACCTTTCTCAAAACAGCTCCTGCCAATTATTCAGATATTTGACCTGGAGTTGCCTGGTCCACCTTAAATCATCTGCTAAAACAAAAACCACAGGCAAGAAGGTCCTGTCGCTTCAGAATAAAACGGGATGTATTCACTGGCAGCCTCATAGAACATGGGTGTCAAGTGGTAAGCCTCTACCACGTGTCATTTCAAAATTCTCCCCAGACTTAACTTGGACCAACTGACAAGCCCTCTTGTTGCCCCCAGACTTGCGACTGGACTAAACCACCCAGTGTCTTCTCTACAAATGTGAGTGGTGTGATCCTGCAGTTAATGGCCTGGCTACTGGGGTGGGGCGGTGTTCTCCCCGGTAGCCACCATGTTTCATAAAAGTTCTTTTTCAAGAAAAGGGTACATTCTTTGAGCTCATGCCGCTATGCCCTTTAGCTCTTGCAGCACTTTGCACAATGCTGAACACAGGGTGGTTACAATTTACTTTTCTTTTTCACTCAAAGGAGTACACAACGGAACCAACTGGATGGTCCAGTTGGTTTAATGAGAAAGTGCTGCCTTGAATACACATCTTGAATGTTTCCCTGGCAACCATACTCTAGATCAGCATGTCATTCCTGGATCTTTCTTGGGACTCTGACTTTTTTTTTTTTAATCAAAAATGAAACATCAAATTTAATTGAAAGAAAAAAAAACAGAAACTGTCTGAAAAAACAATGGAGCAAATCAACTCATGAAAAGGAGTTCTGCATCTTGGGGATCACATTAGTTGAAAAAAAAAAACAAACCAAAAAAACACCATTTAGCTTAAGAATTTCTGAGTAGTCTGCAAATCAGCTTATTTCAGGAGAAGAAGAATTCTTGCTTATTTCTTAATATCGAAATGTATGTAGATTTCTCTTTTGGGTGTCTTCTACATTTAAGGAGGAAATCATACAACATCTCCCGTTTCCACCCAGGATAAATTCTTTGTTTCAGGTAACTCTCAAGGGCAGGGCAACTAGCACGACACCATCTCCCCAGACAAAGAGCAGTGGAATATTCCCTTTTGTTGATTTATACAGCTCTTCACATGTTTCTTCATCAGTTTCTACAGTTGTCACAGTTTCTTCCACATCGCCCAATATTATATTTAAGTGCTGCTCGTAAGCATGTAACCTGCCTTGAAGCTCTCCGCCGTTTCTCATTTTCACATAGATTCGCTCACCCAGGCTGAGCCTGATGAGGTCCAGGGGCCCTTCTGCAGTGCTGGTAGTTGGTTGTTGGTCCACGTCGTCTGCCGTGTTTCAAACCCTGCCTGACTCTCTTCTTAATCCATGTTACTCTACAGCCAGAGATTATAGCTATTCTGTGCCTCATAAACGGAGGCAGTTGGGAGCAGGGGAAGGAGGGCTGAGCACGAAATCAGATCTGGGTTTGAGTCTTGATTCACTACTGGAGTAGCTGGGGGACCCCCGATCTACCAGGTAAGCTCTTCCAGTCTGTGTTGCTCTAGCTGAGAGATGTACGTAACGACAGCCGACTCAGCCCTGTTTGCTCTCTCCGACTTGACTGTGAGCAACACAAAAGCAGACAGGGTTACCTGTCCCTCTGGTCTACTCCATGCGACCTGCTGAGCACCCCCAACAAGCTAAGGAAATCCTTGCACAACTGGGGTTGGGAGGAAGAAAGGGACAAACCAAGTCATGACGCTAGGGCTCAGGAGAAATGGAAAACTCGGAATTCTTTCTTTTCCATTTTCTTCTAGTCTGTGTTTACTTGGCCTAAGGACAGAGGATTGCAGCAATGTTTGTGAGTGTCAGCAGGGAGGGCGAATGTTTGTGCAAGCCAGTGAAACTCAAGAGAAGCTCAGAGAGTTTGGAAGTCCATCTGCCTGACAGCCAGCGAATGAGGCTGCTAGTGCCACAGCCTGACACTGCCCACCTCGGACTGCACAAAGGAACACTCGCTGGTAGAGGAGATTTGCTAGGTATTAAATCCTCAGAAGAATGATGTGATGGGCTAACGTATCAGAAATGGATTGTTGTGCTTGTCCGAGGCTCCTGGGAGGGGATTGTGGGAAGACTTCTGTTAAAACACCACAGACGGGACCATTTTCCTGCCTTCCCCTGTCAATAGGTCCCATGTGAAGGCTGCTATGGGACATACTCTCTCCTGAGACAGGAGGCTGGAAGGTTCCAGCAGCAATGCTATTATGCTCAGAGACAGGCCCTCTGGGATTTCATCCAAGCTGTAGAAAAATCATCCAAGCTGTAGAAAGACAGCTTAGTGGGTGGGGGAGCAGGAAGAGAGTATTTCATAAACACAACTAACAGAATTGGGTGTTTATTCCCATAAACTGCTGGGGGGTGGAGGGACCTCAACAAGGCTATGACTTAGTTGGACCAGCACAACTAACTTTCAAGCTCGTATATGCTCAGGAACGATTGTGTTTCACCTTGAGGGAGTTCATTTTCTTTTGCTTTTTTGTAAGCAACCTCTATGTTGTTACTTTTTATTTTTTAAGCACAGAAATTTTTCATGATCACATTCTTACATCTCTCCTTTTTTCACTTAGGAGAGAGTTCATGTTCAAGTCATTTCTTGGGGCCAGGTTGGCATGAAAAGTAGGCTGCAGCAGGACGCAGGTACCATGAGAGGCACCAAGGTCTCTGGAGAGAGCACCATGTCGGCTCAAAATGAATGTTTAACCAGGAGACTGATAACATAGGTACAGAGCACATTGGTGCGTGGAAGTTTCAACCAACTCTCGGGGCTGAGAAATGGCTCTGGAACAAACCTACAGCAGTAAATACAAGAAAGATCAAGTAAATGCCGCCGGCGGATTTTTTATTTTTTATTTAATTTAATTTATTTATTTATGTATTTATGGCATTTTGTCATTTTAGAGCCACACCAGCGGCATGTGGAGGTTCCCAGGCTAGGGGTCTAATCGGAGCTGTAGCCGCCGGCCTACACCACAGCCACAGCAACACGGGATCCGAGCCGCGTCTGCAACCTACACCACAGCTCACAGCAACGCCGGATCCTTAACCCACTGAGCAAAGCCAGGGATCGAACCCGCAACCTCATGGTTCCTAGTCGGATTCGTTAACCACTGCGCCACGACGGGAACTCCGCCGGTGGATTTTTTAGAAGCAGAACTTGTGGCAGGAATTTAGATGCATGGGAGTGACTGAGGCGGTGCCCGCAGGAGAACAGGAGCCAGGGAGGCCAGACAGAGAAAAGCCAGGGTTCCACCGCAGCTCAGCTCCTGTGCGGTCCAAAGGGGAGCTCTGGAACACGAAGAGCACCACACAGTTCCACCTTGAGGCAAGAGGGTCCACCTTGGAGGTCCCCTAGCTCTGGGTGCGGGGAGACAGTGAGGCGCATCACCTCCCAGATGAGGCAGCCCCCTGTGGCCAGCCATTGTCTGGAGGAGGGGACAGCTGAGAGTGTCCGTGGCCTGGGGGATGCGCCAGCCCAATAAAGGAGGTGTGAGCGAGGCACCACCAGAACTGACTCTAGGTGCTTACCCAAAGCCACATCCTTGACCGTGAGTGACACGGTCAAGACCAAAACCCATCTCTCAGCCTTGCCACTTTTTATAGTGGCGCTACCTACCATTATGCCATCCTTTATAAAGCATTTTCAGAGCTATGATCTATCTCATACCATGATCACCATAATCCTGGGAGATAGACAAGGGCAGACATCTCTGTGCCCTTGACACGGAGGCTTAAAAGAGTGATCTGGCCCAAGCTCACATACCTGGAAGTAACACAGATGCCACCAAACCTTGTTCCATGGAGCACCACCTTTTTTACAGGTCAGAAGATATGTGGAATAGTGAGCCACCATTTAGCCCTTTATGTCTGTTGACCACAAGGTCACTGCCATCGATTTGACTTTGTCCCATGTCCCTCATACGAGGACCTCCATTTGAGCAGGGACTCCCTCAAGGAATATATAAGTTCTTTACCATATATCGCCAGCCCTGGTGTGGGGTTTCTGGTTTCTATTTCCAACTTTTGATACCAGCTCTTGGTAATAAGAAAAAGATAGTCTATTTTTATAAAATGACTCAGATGTCTCTGGAAGCATTTACAATGCCTGGAATGTTTTAATAATTTCCTGATCTGTATGCAGGAAGGCATTTTAATGTAATAGCTAATATAAAATTCCTCCTCATTGTGGAGTTTAAATTTTGCTTTATACTCTCCTTGCATTTCAATCTAATCACAGTCAATCTGCTCGTGAGCTGAATTTGTGATAACTTCCTCCGCCATTTGCGTATTTATGGGGAGCTCGCTCTGCTTCTCATCTTATCTTCCATCTCCGTCCCCTCAGAACCTTTCTCATGATCTAACATCTGGATATCCAGAGTTGGCTCCAAATTCTCCCATCTTTTTAAATTTTTTTTTATTTTTATTTTTTGGCTATACCCACAGCATGTGGAAGTTCCCAGGCCAGGGCCTGAACCTGCACCACAGCAGTGACCTGAGTCGTAGCAGTCACAATGCCAGACCCTTAACTCACTGAGCCACAAGGGAACTCCATTACTTTTTGCTTTTGGTTTTTAGGGCCACAGGTGTGGCAAATGGAAGTTCCCAGGCTAGGGGTTGCATCAGAGCTACAGCTGCCAGCCCAGACCACAGTCACAGCAACATCAAATCCGAGCCGTGTCTGTGACCTGCACCACAGCTCACGGCAACGCCGGACACCCTTAACCCACTGAGCGGGGCCAGGGATAAAACCTGTGTCCTCATGGATACTAGTTGGGTTCATTTCCACTGAGCCGCAGTGGGAACTCCTGGTTTCTACTTTTGATGAGGTCACCTGTACAAGGCAATTGTGCAGTTGTGGAGACGGAAGACACTGGTTCTAGACCACAGTCCACCTTGCACTGACCTTGTGATCTTGTAGCAAAAAAAGAGCATCGGTGCCTGCCATTCTGCATATCCTTTGACCTAGCAATTGTACTTCTTACAGCTATTCTAGGGAAATATTTCAAGATATGCCCAAAGCTTTGGTTATAAGCATGTTTACCACTGCAACTTTTACAAGAAAGAAAAAATTGCTCAGGGACTCCTCAGTCTCCAATAAAAGAGAAATGGTAATATAAAATATATTATATCCAGATGATAAAATAAGCCTCGTCTCAAACTTGAATGTCTATCAGAATCCCCCAGAAGGCTTGTTAAACAAAACACAAATTGCTCTGCATCACCCCTGGAGTGTCTGATTATGTAAATCTAGGATGGGGTCTGGAATCTTCCATTTCTAGTAAGTTCTAAAGTGATGCTGACTACTGGTCCAGAGGCCACATTTTGGGAACCACTGCCAAAGAATAACACATCTTGGTATAGTCTCTAGCTCTTAGTCTGGAAAGGCAATTTAGGTGATAAAAAGTGCTTTAAACCTATTTTTGTAAATCAATACCAAAATTTTAAAAGTTGAACAGTGTTTAAATCTGAGTTATATTTGATAGGGTGGGTTGGGGGTGGGGGGACAGTATTTCCCCACCTCCCTCATTTTTTGCATTGACTCTGAACTGATAGACCCGGATTAAAACTCCTCTCAGGCTCACATCTGCTGTGTACGATATTGAGCAAATTAGCTAACCCACAGCAGCCACAACTTCCTCGACTAGAAACAGATAATGACACTTTGGGAGATATCTGGACTATTAAGGGAAATACTATAGCTCTCATGTATACCTTCATTTAACAAATATCTGAGGGATTCCTACAGTGCTCTAGACACTGCACTGGGGAAAGAAGGTGAAGTGATGATGAAGCCTCAGGGTCTTGAGTTCACCCAAGTTCAAGAGTATCAAATTAAAAAAAAAAAACATAAACACTCAGCCAACTCCCTCATCTTTTCCCCTGTGCAGATATACTTCGGTGAAAGTACATCTTAAAATAATCCCAATTTTTCACATCTCTGATTGATGGGATCTTGGCGTTTTCACCATTTCCACTGGCTGCATGAAGCGAGTCAAGCCCCACCTGCAGCGTGGCACGTCCTGGACCCGTAGATGTGGCCCTGTCTCAACCTGGGTGAAGGTTTCTTGCTGCTTGACAGAGGGCCTGGGAAAACTGAAACGTCCAAAGCCCCGCGGCAAAGTGAGTCTGGAGCCTTATGGAAATCTCCATGCACAGCCCAAGGAGAGAGAAACGTGCCCCCCTCTTCCCCGAGAAACGAGCCCGAGAACCCCGAAGTAAATGCTCCTCATTCTGTCAATGAAGGCACGGGAGGCAAATTTCCTGCTGTGACCCAACCAAAACAAGGGTTTGAAATCCTGCGGCCAAGTTGTCTAAAACTCACAGCCTTTGAGGGTCAGGTTTTACCCTAGGGATATTCTGCTGGTAGAGGGCCTTGGACATATGGTTGTGAAACTGACCAGCCCTGTGCCCTGTGGGTGAGGCCCCCAGGAAATGGTTTACGGCCACGGAGCCTGGCCTTTCTGGCCGCTGCCGCCTTCTCTGCCTCCCTCTTGGCCACATCTCTGGCTTTATCTCATGATAACTGAGTATGTTTATCCAACCTGCACTGTACCTGGAGGTGCTGCAGGCAGTGGGTGTGTTTTATTGCCCTCACTCCAATCTCTGAGACTGAAAAAGAAAAAAAAAGGTGAGGAGGAGGAAGCTGGCTCAAACCTTTTGAAAAGCAAACCCTGTGAAATTGCAACAACAAAAAGAAAGAAAACAAAGAGAGAGAAAGAGAAAGCAAGAAAGCAAGCAAGCAAGAAAGAAAATTACTCTGTTTTAGAAGGACACAATTTTCCCCTAGGTATCTCAGGCTTTGTGTGACCTGGCATTTCTTGAACTTTCAGAAGAAAGCTGTAAAAATGCTCACCAGACATGACCACGGAAGGAAGGAAACACAACTCATGAGAAAGGGGTCAGTAAAAAATCAAGGTAATATAAATTCTATAGCATTTCCATTTAAGGGACTGTTAATATCTAAGTGAAAATTACAGCAGAAAAGCAACCTCCATCATGTACTTTTATGAAAGATAGAATCTACTCTGCAAGTCCTCTAGTAAACAATTAAAAAGATAACCAAAGAATTCTTAAAAAAAATTTTTTTGAGATATAATTCACATTGCAAAATTAACTCTTTTAAAGTATATCACTTAGTGGGTTTTATTATGTTTACAAAGTTATACAACTGTCACCACTTTCTAACTCCAGAACATTGTCATCACCCCCAAAGGACACTCCATGTTTTTTAGCAGTCACTTGCCACCTGCCCTGCCCCCAGCCCCTGATAATGACTAATCCGTTTTCCATTTCGATGTACTTGCTCATTCTGGACATTTCATGTAAGTGGAATCATATAATATGTATTCTTTCATGACTGGCTTCCTTCATTTGGCATAATGTTTTCAAAGTTCACCCACATTATAGAATGTATCAGCATTTCATTCCTTTTTATGGCTGATAATAGTTCATTTTGTAGCTAGACCTCATTTTATTTATCCTGTAAGAGATAAGCCACGGTTGGTTAATGATTCATCTGCCTGGGTGGTCAGTGGTATTTACAACTTAGTGTAACAAATATATTAAGAGGTGTGTTTCAACATTACATCCTGCTTTGGGCCAGGCCTACAGCTACCCACTTAGTAGTCATTTAGTAAGTGTTCATTTAGTCACCTGAGCTGAAAGAATGTCCCTGACAGAAGGCATGTGATCTTCTGCACTGTATCTATGAAGCTCGTTTTTTCAAACTCAGCAAAGTGCTAAACTAGGAGGTAAACACAGCCAATTTTCAAATGCAAAATGTGTTCAGATACTGAGATATTTGAGAAATTGAATGTGAAATACTCCAGTCAAACCAAAGAAGATTTACAGATGGCAAATAAACATATGAAAAGGTGGTCCACGCTGTGTGTCACCAGGGAAATGCAAATTAAAACAGTGAGATACCACTACACACCTATCAGGATGGCCAAGATTTGGAACAATGATACCACCAAATGCTGGGGAGGATGCGGAACAACAGACACTGTCATCCATTGCTAGTGGGAAAGCAAAATGGTGCAGTCTAGCAGTTTCTCACAAAACTAAACATACTTTTATCATACAACCCAGCAACTGTGCTACTTGGTATTTACCCAAAAGAGCTGAATACTTACGTCTATACAAAACCCTGTACATAGATGTTCATAGCTGCTTCATTCATAATGACCAAAATTTGGAAGCAACCATCTGCCCTTCAGTAGGTGAGTGAATAAAATCGTGATACATCTAGACAATGGAATATTATTCAGGACTAAAAAGAAAAGAGTCATTGAGCCACGCAAAGACATGGAAGAACCTTAAAAGCCTATTACTAAGTGAACGAAGCCAATCTAAAAAGGCTACAAACTTGAAGACTCCAACTACATGATAGTCAGGAAAAGGCCAAGGTATGGATGGAGACAGTAAGAAGGTCAATGGTGCCCACAGTTTTTTTGGGGGGGGCGGGGCGGGAATGGCAATTAGGAAATGATGAAGGAGGAGCACAAAGGATTTTTTGGGCAGTGAGACTACTCTGTATGATACCACAATGGTGGATACACGTCATTAAACATTTGTCCAGATCCAAAGAACGGTCAACACCAGCAGTGAACCCTAATGGAATGTATGAACTCTGGGTGATGATGCATCAATGTTGGTTCATCAGTTGTAACAAACCACTCTGGGAATGTTAACAGTGGAGGAGGCTACGGTGGGGGGCAGTAGGTGTATAGGAAATCCCTGAAAATTCAGTTCGGAGATTGGATTAAGATGGCGGAATAGAAGGACTGGAGCTCAACTTCTCTCCCGAAAAACAGCAAAACTACAA
>PVHT020000195.1:6892735-6958627 GCA_004024745.2 Catagonus wagneri
GGCAATAAGAACATATATATCAGTAATTACCTTAAATGTTAATGGACTGAATGCCCCAACCAAAAGACATAGACTAGCTGAATGGATACAAAAACAAGAAAACAACCAGTGGATCACTGAAGAAATCAAAGAGGAAATTAAAAAATACCTAGAAGCAAATGACAACAAAGACATGACACTCCAAAACCTCTGGGATTCAGCAAAAGCAGCGCTAAGCGGAACCAACATAAACTGTTCCTAAGCCAACCTCAGGAAACAAGAAAAAGCTCAAATAAACAACCTAACTTTACATCTAAAGCAGCTAGAGAGGGAAGAAGCCAGGTCAAGGAAACAACCTAAATGCCCATCGACAGAGGAGTGGATAGGGAAGATATGGTACATACACATAATGGAATATTACTCAGCCATTAAAAGGAACGGAATAACATTTATAGCAACATGGATGAACCTAGAAATTATCATACGAAGTGGAACCAGTCAGACAGTTAGACAGCAACACCCAATGCTACCGCTTGCATGTGGAAACTAAAGAGACACAATGAACTTCTTTGAAGAACAGACAATGACTCACAGATTTTGGAAAACCTTGGTTTTTCAAATAAGACAATCTTGGGGGGTGGGGGGATGCACTGTGGGTTTGGGACACAAAATCTATCGTATTGACTTATGATCTTTGTACATCTATAACTGAAATAAAATTGTTAAAAAAAAAAAAAAAGGAAATCCCTGTACCTTCTCCTCAGTTTTGCTCTGAATGTCAAACTCCTCAAAAAATAACATATATTAAAAACAAAATTCTGGTAGAATCCTTGGCACTGAGCATGTGCTTGTAAATACTTGCTGACAATCAGGCCATTTGCTCTCCTCCCATTAAGCCCTTTAACCCTGAAATACTGCACCCCCGTGTGAGGAGCCATGAGGGTTTCTGAACCACTAGTTTTAATTCAGCGCCTTGGGATCAAGTTCTCCTTGGCCATACACCTGTTTGGGACTCAATTTCCTCACCTGAGAAGTGGGAGTTCGCTTAGGTCATCTCTAAGGAAGGTCTGGGAGCTGGGTTGTCTAAAGTTAGCTCCGTGACCTCTGTCTGTCTGTCTCCACCCCAAAGCCTATGTCAAACTCAGTAACCATATTTTTCAAAATGCAGGGTTTACTATCCAGCAAAGGATTTTGTTTAATGTCCGAGGAATTGTCTGGGCTCCCTACTTCCATATATGCTCGCTAGAGGAAAACTAGAATGTTTAGAAACACATAAATAAGTCAGATTTCTCATCTTCTCATTCAGAGTAACCACAAAGATATTTTTCCTTCTGGCCTTTTGGAAATTTTTTTTTTTTCTTTTTAGGGCTGCACCCACAGCATATGGAGGTTCCCAAGCTGGGGCTGAATCAGAGCTGCAGATGCCAGTCTACACCACAGCCACAGCAACACCAGATCCAAGCTGCATCTGCGACCTACACCACAGCTCGCAGCAATGCTGGATCCTTAACCCACCGAGCAAGGCCAGGGATCGAACCTGCAACCTCATGGTTACCATTCGGATTTGTTTCCACTGCACCTCAATGGGAACTCCCAGAAATAATTCCAGGAGTTCCCGTTGTGGCGCAGTGGTTAACGACTCTGACTAGGAACCATGAGGTTGCGGGTTCGAACCATGGCCTTGCTCAGTGGGTTAAAGATCCAGCATTGCTGTGAGCTGTGGTGTCGGCTACAGATGCGGCTCGGATCCTGTGTTGCTGTGGCTGTGGTGTAGACCGGCATCTGCAGCTCTGATTCAACCCCTGGGAACCTCCATATGCCATAGGTGTGGCCCTAAAAAAAAAGGGAAGGGAAGGGAGAAAAAGAAATTATTTCCGAGTCTATCTCCTTCCCCAGACTGTCAATGCCAAGTGTCTTATCTTCCCAAAGCCTGGAACTTAGTAGGTATCCATTCAATTTTTGATTTAATGAATCAGTTAAGTTTGCATGGCTAATTATTTTAAATTCCATGCTGTTTCTATAATTTATGGGAGTAACAGGGCACACTGACTGAAAACATCCTGCATGTCAAGAACCAAGTTTAGTTGGGAGCACTAATTAAACGCTTAATTTTGAAGAGTTGGACATTGAAGACCAACGTTATAAAAAAATTTGTTTTGAAGGGAGGGCCAGAGAGAGGATTACGGAGGCAACTGTGGTTCCAGCCAGGAAAGCCAGGCCCCAGAATTTAGAGCCTCTGGGCTTTCATAGAGAAGGTGGCGTTCGGTGAGTTATCAAACCTCAAACTTCTTCAGACACAGTTCTTTTCTCTTTTAAAAAGAAGATTAATTTTCTTTTTTAAGGAGTTTTAGGTTTACAGCAAAACTGAGAGGAAGTACAGATTTTCCACATTCTCCCTGCCCCCACATACACACGGCCTCCCCTATAATCAACAGCGCTCAGCAGAGTGGTGCACTTGTCACCACTGATGAACCCACACTGACACATCCTCATCACCCAGAGTCCACAGTTGACCTTAGGCCTCATCTCTTGCTGTTCCACGTACATGGCATTGCTTCATGCTGAGTTTAGCCACAAGTCACTGAAAACCACAGTGTTGAGTGGCTTAAACCTAGAGGAATTTATTTTCTCACATAACAGGAAGTTGGGAGATTAGCAGGCATCAATAGTCACATCAAAGAGCCTATCACAGCTGGAGCCATGTCTCTGCAGTTCTCCTGGTCTTTCTCTCACTTTCTAGGTTCCAAGCACCACTTATGCATTCAAGGCAGGAGGAAGATGGGGCGAGAAGAGGGAAAGGCCACACGGGCCAGATCTCTTGTTATCATGGAAGCAAAAGCTTTCCAGAGGTCACGCCTGTCCCCAAAAGACTTCTTGGGCCTCTCTGCCTGAATTAGGTCACAAGCGGGTCTGGGGACCAGAGCTGGGCATGCTGCTCCTACAAACACTATTAAGGTTATGTGAGCATGACCAAAAAGGTGAATGGATGTTGCCATGCACGTCATGCATCTGTCACATACCCTCCTGATAACCAACACATATATGCCTCTTCCCAGGATGTAACTTAGCAGATATGAAGCACCCATTTCAGTTGGCATCCAGGACTGGGTAGCTTTTCATGATTAATGATAACTACATCGATTATAACAGAACTTTTTTTTTTGGCTGTGCCCATGGCATGCACAAGTTCCCAGGCCAGGGATTGAACCCGAGCCATAGCAACACAATACCAGATCGTTAACTGCTAAGCCACCAAGGGAGTCCATAACAAACCCGTTTAACATACGGTTTGTTCATCTTTAAACAATTCTGCAGAGTAGCTAGGTTAGGTCCTCTCAGCCCCCACTGTGCAGATGAGAAAACTGAGATACAACAGGTGCAGCTATGTGTACACGGCAGACACAGTACTGGAATCAAACTCTTGGGCCTCCAAAGCTTGTGTCAAGAACTGCAATTCTGGAGTCCCTGTCATGGCTCAGTGATAAAGAACACAATTAGTATCCATGAGAATGCGGGTTCCATCCCTGGCCTTGCTCAGTGAGTTGAAGATCTGGTGTTGCCATGAGCTGTGGTGTAGGTCGCAGATGCAGCTCAGATCTGGTGTTGCTACGGCTGTGGTGTAGGCCAGCAGCTGCAGCTCCGATTTGATCCCTGACCTGGGAACTTCCATGTGCTGTGGGTGCAGCCCTAAAAAGGAAAAAAAAAAAAAAAAACCCTGCATTTCTACTGCAATTCTGTGTCTGCCCGCTCAGTCTGTATTAGGTGCTGAACACTTGTTAAGGGAACGGGACTTCAGAAACTGAGTAACAAAGTGGGTCAACTCAAGTTGGGAGCCTGGGGAAGGCAATGAGTCTGTCTATGGTTCCCTCTGCCGGAGATGGCATAAGGGCTTCAGTTTTGTTCACTGCAACATTCCCAAGGATCTTCTGACCCTAAGCATGTGCTAACAAAATCTAGACTGAGGAACCGTGGCCACCTGTGGGCCACCACTCAGAACCTCAGATGGCAACAGAACGTGGACACACAGTCCCCTACAGATTGCTGTCCTACCATTTAGTGAGCTGCTAGGCAAAGAGGAGGCCACCTCTGACTTGGATGCATGGCCAAAGCTTGCTGTTAGGAAGACAAGCCCTTCAAGATCTCTTGTTTTGAGATAATGGGGTTTTCCTGTAGTTGCTAAAGCTTTTCATGACATAGGGCTTTAGGGAGATTAGGAGGGGACTTCAAGGGCGGGGTCAAGATGGCAGAGGAGTAAGACATGGCACTCACCTTCTCCCACAAACACATGAAAAAAAATTTTGCCTGTAGAACGATTTGCACAGAACATCTACTGAACGCTGGCAGAAGACTTTAAATCTCCAAAAGGGGCAAGAAACCCTTCACATAACTGGGTAGAAGAAAGGAAGGGGGGTTTCAGAGACTAAGACCCATAAAACCCCCTTCCATTGAACTTCAGACAGAATGCCTTATGTGTGACCCAATGAGGAACAATGCTTAGAAATAAGCAAAAGGATGACAACATGTCCTTTCAAAGTCATACTGAAGTACTGTCTGCAGAGCCATGAGTATTTAATTCTCTACAGTTATGCACCTTTCTTTGGCTTACTATGTACTATTGATTAGAACCGGACTCTACTGAGTTAGATATTAACACGGCAACTGATAAGTTACAAATGATTTCTGTCCAGTAGAATTGCCAGTGATTTCTCATTGATAAAAAAGATAACCTCAAAGCTTACAGGAAATGAAGCAGCTTCATATCTATCTTCACAATCATATTTTAACATTCTTTTTTTTCCCCACTGACTCTGTATCCATTAGTCTCTCCCGTACCCTGGTTTCTTCATTAATGAATTAAATATGGCTTTGATAATGTTCTCCATATATCTGTATAAAGGTCCTATTTCTAGCTTTTTTGAAGTTCGCTCTGGCAGGGCCTTGGCAATTTTTAGAGAGAGAGAATCAACTACAGTTTAAAGAATTTAGCCGTGTACAGATTTTAAAGTGCAAGGAGGAAAATCCCACTGGGCGCATATGGGCTAGTTAACTTGATCCTTGGCTTCAGCTGTCCATAAACACTGTCTAGAAGCTATTCCTCAGAGTGTGATGGCATTGGATTTCAGAACAAAATCAAAAATAAACAAAACAATGCATAATGAGAAAGCCCTATGCAAACAAATGGATGAACACAGAAATTATACTTTCAGAAAGGAAATAAATCTGGTGGTGGTGGCCACCCAGAGAGGTCCCTTCTTGCTTCTAAATGCTGTCTCTCCACAGGTACTTGCTTGCTTTCCAAGGCCAGAGCTTTTCAAGGCCATGTGCATTAGATGAAATTTCTTGTACAAAGCATAACAAACTGCATCAAGCATATTTTATCCTTATATCTACAACAATCATTTCTTCCTCCAGGGAGAGGACATGCATTGCAAAGATCTAAAAGCCAGTGCCTTCTCGAACAGACACCAACGTCCAACAACTTTCATTTGTCCCATTTGAGGCCTTGAATCCACCAACAGGGGACTTGCTGAGTTCCAAGTTCTAGAAACAATTGCTTGCAATCTAGTGACCAAGGATTACAAGGATATTTATGTCTTTATTTATTTATTTATTTATTTATTTATTTATTTATTTACTATTGTTTTTGGCTGTGCCTGTGGCATGCGTAAGTTCCCAGGCCACAGCTATAATCCACACCACAGCAGCAACCCAAGCCACAGCTGTGACAATGCTGAGTCCTTAACACACTGAGCCACCAGGGAACTCCTTTTTTAAAAAACAAATTGGCTTATTTATTTACTTATGGTATTTCTTGATATTAACCATCCACTACCTCCAGTAGTGGAGCTGACATATAGAGGAGTATCGGAGAAAGAAGAAAATATGTCTTATTATTTATGGTATACATAAATACATGTGTGTGCATGTATGTCTGTTTGTAAGAAGGCTCTTGTTTGATGTTACCCTTTCAGTTTGGGCCCTTCTCCTGAAAGTTAAACAGAGATCAGTGTGTTTTGTTGATAAATTTGTTACAAAAATAGTAACCACCTAGACCACATCATCACATGAGTTCCTGCTTCTCTGACCACATGTTTCCACTGCCAAGGCAGTTTCACAGGGGGAGGTTTGGAGTATCAGAACAGTTGGTGTTAACTCCAAGAGTGATAATCCTCCCAGAAAAACACTGAACCCATGAAATTTCCAGGATAACTTCTACCAAATGGGTTACAGGAAAGAGCTCTGGGGACATCCATGTCAGAGTTGTTATGCAGGCTCTATGCCACACAAATGCCTATAAACAGTAAGCCCACATGACAATATTGTCGTTTAGGTCTGCAGTCTATTGACTGTCTGGCACAGAGACACATTCTGGCTCCTTAACCATTTTACCTCTCCTTCAAAGAGAGATACCATGAACTATATATGTAACCACAGGGCATTTCTATAAATCATTGGCTTTGCTTAATATAGGGCCTTCATTTCTCGGGCTGAAAATAACATTTTATGTATTATGTTATATTCTTACATGCCAACTGATAGGAAGTCACATATATGTCAGGGACTATTTGAATTGTGTCTGTTCTAAGGCAATGGGTTCACTGTCATCTCTCATATCACTGTCCTACCAATCAGTAATGTTATTTTTAAAAGATACCAATTTTTTAATCTTAAAAACAAAAAATTTTAAAAATAAAAATTAGTCATAAAATTTAAATTAAAAAAAAAAAAGACATTAGATGGATCTGACATTATTCCTTCCAAAGAGCCATCATGCAATACTGGTGATGACTGCTTTTTCTATTAAGAGATCAGAAAGCAAATCTTGGGAAAAAAAATTTTTTTCTTTTTTGGCCACCCTGTGGCATATGGAGTTCCTGGGCCAGGGATCAGACCCAAGCCATGGTTTCAACCTATGCCACAGCTGTAGCAATACTGGATCCTTAACCCACTGTGCCAGGTGGGGATCAAACCTGCATGCTGGCGCTGCGGAGACAATGCCCATCCTGTTGCACCACAGTGGGAACTCCAAACTTTGGATAATTGAGGCTCTTTTCCACTGGTCACTGGTATTCAGAATCCCAGTTCTGATCTTCAGTCTTTTGATGCGCATTTCATTCTCTGAGATCTCGATGGTGGGTTAGTTTTGTCAGTTCCAAAGTTATCTCTTGTTCCAATAAGAAGACTCAGAAATCTTTACAAATATCTTTACAAATACTATCACTCATAAATTTTGAAAATACTTGGAAAATCAAACCACTTGAGGTAGGTCAAATGATTCTCATCAAAACTAAAACTTGAGGTAATATTAGGTAATATTACTTAATATTCCCATCCATCCCTGTTGAATGCTTCCTTCTCTTGTCTAGAGACATGAGACTTTCCTTGTTTCAAAGGGTTTTTTACTGAAATAACCATGTTAGTTCTTTTGTTTTCCCTCTGATCCAGTACATAATCATTCACTCCCAATTTTCTTCTTTTTGGACAGTATTCTCTTAAACAATTACTAGGCGGGACAAGATGGCCTTGTGATTTGTTATGTAACCCCCCAAGGCACAGTCTTCTGAAAAATCAAACTCTAGTTGTGAAATGGCTTTTGACCATATTTTTCTTCAAATGGGAAAAATCAATTATATAATCATCTCTGGCACAACTTCTGACTCCTTTTGCAATATCATTCTTTATATGACTCAATCAAGAAAAATAATAGTTTACTTCCTTTTTCCACAGCCACCTCCCACGCAGAATGAAGTTACCAAGGGCTATTAGGCCAAAATGATCCAGGTTTTTTGGAGACCCTGCCACTCACCAAAATCTTCTAGCAGCCTTTCCTCTTTTTTTCCCCCACCACTGTAAGACGAAATGGTAACAAACAAAACACACTGTGTCATTATGGAAGGCTTCTCTACTCTAATCGAATTTGTACTTCGATGAATTCTTCAAGTTTTCTTTAAGTTTTTAAGAGAAGTGTGAGAGCTTAACACTTCTTTCAAAAACCTGGACCAAAAGTCCTTTGTAAGTTTTTTTTTCCCCATACAAAAGGCTTACGTACGTGACTTTCTGTCCATTTGGTTTTTCAGACCCCATGTTTTGTAAAATATTTACTCTCTCAGTAAAGCTTTGGATCTACGGAAGGATTCTTTCATTGTGAAACCTGTACACAGCATAGTTTTTGTTTTCCATTTTGAGAAAGGACTGGAGATGCTGGTGCATCAAGGTTGTGTGCTGGCCCCCTTTTGTCTTCCTTTTCTTTTCTTTCTTTCTTTTTTTTTGGCTGTACCCATGACTTGCACAAGTTCCCGGATGAGGAATGGAACCCACATGACAATAGCCGTAACACCAGATCCTTAAGTGAGTGAGCCACCAGAGAACTCCTCTCTTATCTTCTTGAATTAGCTCATCCCAGTATTCTAACCTCCATGAGGGCAGGGACTGCTTCTCTCTGGCTTCCGCTGTATCTCTAATACCTAGACGAGGACCTAGTAGATTACAGTGCTCAGTCTGCATTCACTGACATAATGAGTTAGTCCCTTCCCCTAAAGATCATGGATAGGAACCATGATCTTTAGGGGAAGGGTAGGAACCACTCCTTTGTTTAAAGGATCTCAAAGTGAAGCTAAACTTTGCTGGGCCAGGGTCTAGAGATACGACTCTGGAGATTTTGGGGTGTCCTAAACCCCCCCCCCGATATGCCACGAAGGCCATGGACATTTCGCTCAGGGAGAGTTTAAATGCCCACATAAAAAGGGTCAGCTCCCAATTCAGAGACTGACCTATTCCCTGAGCCCCATCCATGGGCTCTAACGTAAGAGCCTCTTATCTCAATTGTCCATGAATGATTACCTGTGATGAGACAATGCCCAGGACGGAGGGCCCACAAAGGGGGCTTCCTGAGTGGTGGCAGTGCAGGGAGCTGAAACAGAGACTTGGAGGTCACTGATGGCCAAGGAAGGCCTTGGGCAGAACGTGAAGAGCTGGGGGCAGAGGGCAAGTTTAAGAAAGTCTGTGGAGGAAGAAAAAGTGGGCAGATAAGGCTTACTCAGCACAGAAGCCTTCCTTCAAACATACACTGTAAGCAAGATTCCTGGGGTGCCCTCCAGTTGAGCTCTGGTGTTTAAGAAGAGGAAATTGACATCTGTAACTGCCCCAGGTCTGGGAACCCAAAGCCCAGTGTCTCCACCTGCCACTTACCAAGCCAAGTGAGTCACCAGCCCCAGCCTTTCTGTGCTGAGTGGAAAGGAGAGACATTCGGCAGGAAAAATGAAAATCTAATTCATCTTATCAACTTTTTTTTTTTTTCGGGCTGTAATCTCAGCATATGGAAATTCCCAAGCTAGGGATCAAATCAGAGCTGCTGCTAGCCTACACCATAGCCACAGCAACACGGGATGCAAGCCACATCTGCAACCTACAGCAAAACATGCAACACTGAATCCTTAACCCACTGAGCAAGGCCAGGGATCAAACCCGTGTCCTCATGCATTACTAGTCGCTAGTTGGGTTCGTTACCGCCGAGCCACAACAAGAACTCCAACTTGTCATTTTTATTTTGGCCACACTTGCCGCATGCAAAAGTTCCTGGGCCTACGATCAAACCCCCGCCACAGTAGTGACCACGCTGGATGCTTAACCACTAGGCCACCAGGGAACTCCAACCATTTGTCACACCTTGCTCTAGCATCTAGTTTGTTTCGTCCAGGCTAGGAGCTAGGGATAAAGCAGGGACACTTTCCTCACTGAGTTCACAGGGCCCCATGCCCTGTATTTCAGAAGTCAGGAGAATGACTAGTGCATCAACCGTCCTGAAAGAGCAATTTTGTCCCCTAGGGGACAGTGGGCAAGGTCTGCAAACAATTGTCGTTGTCATAACTGGAGGCAGGAGGGAGATACTTCTGGAAACTAGTGGGTAAAGACCAAAGATGCTGCTAGACATCACCCATTATACAGGGCAGCGCCCACCACTAAGACCGAGCCAGCCCAAGATGTCAGCAGTATAAGAGTCTCTGCGCACTTTCAACAGCCGACCGCACATGTCCACTGCTTCCTGTTTTGCTTGACACGTTATGGGAATGAGGGGTGCTACCATGAGAAAAACCAACAGGGAAAACGCACAATTCCCTGGGCACAGTCTTCAGAGGAGGAATTCCACCTGCTCCCCCATGTCGTGGCAGCGGAAAGTTACCCAAGGTGCGGTGACACGGCCCAGGGAGCTTTGTGTTTGGGGTAGATGGCATCAGAAGGTGCACGCGGGGAATACACCAGCACAATTAAAATCTGTCTGAGCCAAACATCATCAGATCGGAAGACAGAGTAAATGTGGGGCCAGAGACACCGTGTCACTCATCCTGAGCTAAACAGAAATGGCTTTTGCATCATGGCTGTCCCTACCTGCCCCCAGCAGTGCAGCTAACTGGGAAATACTGAGATTCTCTTACATGCTATTTCCACTGGGGACGGGAAAATTTTGAAGGGCCTGAGCTCTCAACTGCTGTCGTCCATAAGCCCAAACTGCTTGCCTGTATTTGAGGATGACTATGTTGCTCTCTCTTGCATTTTCGTTGTTTTGTTTTGGGGATTTTTTTTCTTTTCTTTTTTCTTTCTTTCTTTTTTTTTGTTTTTTTTGTTTTTTAGGGTTGCACCTGCAGCATAGGGAAGTTCCCAGGCTAGGGGTCAAATCGGAGCTGCCAGTCTATACCACAGCCACAGCAATGCAGGATCCAAGCTGCATTTTCAACCTACACTGCAACTTGCAGCAATGCTGGATTCTTAACCTACTGAGCGAGGCCAGGGATCAAACCCGCAACTCATGGATACTAGTTGGGTTCTTAACCAGCCGGCTGAGCCACAACGGGAACTCCTCTTGCTCTTTTTTTTTTTTTTTTTTTTTGGCACACCAGTGGTATGTAGAAGTTCCTGGGCCAGGGATCAAACCTGAGCCACAGCAGCAGCCTGATATGCTATAGTGACAACACCGGATCCTTAACCCACTGTGAACCATGAGAGAATTCCTGTGCTTCTCTTTAGATCAAATTTCTCCAAAGCCTAAGTCACTGACAGCCAGAAGGACATGCCAGCTGCATGTACCTCTTCTGTTTCCTTTTCATCCTGTGAGCTGGCAATTAAACAGACCCTGAAAAGCTTCGCCCTTATAACACTGCTGCTTTGCTTAGACTTCTTGCCCTTTTTTTCTCTCCTTCAGGACACCCTGCTTTTGTAGTTCTAATACCAAGGGACATCCGTGATCCTGCAGGGTGTTGTGACAGGGCTTGAATTCTTGGGAGCTCCATCCCCAGCACGGGAAGCACTGGGAAAAGGTCAAGGTCGAGGAAGCACAGATGTCAGAGATCTGAAAGCTTGTGGGGGACATTCATCCTCCCTCTTTGTCTTCTGACGGAGCCTTTATGTCCCAGTGCCCCTGTCCACGGTGCAACAGGACGTAAGCAAATTACCTGAAGAGGAGCTAATCACCGTTTTCATCTCGCCTTCCGACAGAGTGCAAGGCATTGGCACTGGTTCTGAGTCAACGTGACTTTTGGCTGCACCCCGTGGCCTGCGGAAGTTCCTAGGCCAGGGATCGAACCAGCGCCACAGCAGTGACAATGCCAGATCCTTAACTGCTAGGCCACCAGGGAACTCCAGAGTCAATGTGATTTGAATCGAATACAACACCAAGTCCAAAAGTGATTCTGATGTTTCTTACTGACCCTCTGCCCAAATAATCTCTTTGGGTAGACATAGATTAATTGTATGGGGTCACAAAGATACATTCTGTTTAACAGACTTACTCTACGTGTCTCCAGTCTGTCAGATGAACAATTAGGTGATGGTTTACAGAAGCTAGAAGAGTCCCAGGCCCGAGAGCCTGTGGATCGTGTCTGAAGTTAGTGCTACAAAGGGAGGGCTAAACAGATGAGGTGTTTGGGGAAAATGGGAGAAATCGCTGCACCGAAGGCTGTGGACGTTAATGTGTATGATGATAGTGGAATGGAATCCGAAAGGTAATTGTGCCTGATGGGAAAAGAAATATACAGGAGTTCCCTGGTGGTCTAGTGGTTAGGATTCGGTGCTTTTACCTCTGCAGCCCAGGTTCAGTCCCTGGTCTGGGAACTGAGATCCCACAACGCCAATGCATGTCGTGGCCAACAAAAAATACATACACACATGCACAAAAGAAAAGTAAGCTTAGACTATCCGAGAGGAGAGTAGGATAACTGTGTACACTCAAAAAGCACACCTGCATTGTTGAAGGTGCATATTACAAAGACAAATTCTACATGTAAAACAGTTTCAGAGCTATGCATGGAATTACCTCCATGAAAAGTCCTCCACTCTGTTCTTATAGCTATAATATGAACAAACCAAGTGGCTAAAGAGCCTCCCCATGAGCCCTTATTATCACCATTATGCCCAGAATGAAAGTACATAGTTTAGGAGGTTTCAGTGAAATGAATGGTTCAGAATATATTCCTCTGCCGAAAATTACAGCTTCCATTTCCAAAGTCTTGCTATGACTACGGTCAGCCTTCGGAGCTAAAAGAAATAAATACAAGATGAGGGCCCACTAAAGGAATTCAAACAAATAGGGAAGTTCTGCTACTTGAAGTTGACACAGGAAGTTGATGGTTTCACATTCACAAGCTAAACAGTCCTAGGAAATGAGGATGTATTACATGCTGAAACATGGAAAAAAAGCATTTGCAGACCAGTTCGAACCCTTCCTGGCACACTGCTTTGGTCTCTTTAAAGCTGCCATCAGAAACAGCAGGAAATTTGGAAGTCCATTTTATATCTAAGTCTTATCATCACAATATATGAGAATGTTACCTTTGGCTGGGCTCATAGAACTAACAGAGAGGTCGGCAGACTAGGTATGTTTTCGTTCAGCCTGAAATCTTGAGAATGCTTTTTACATTTTAAATGATGAAAAGTCTAAAGTCCAAAGGACAATAATATTTTGGCAAACAGGAAAATTAATTGAAATCCTAACACTGGATTCCATGAATAAAGTCTCTTTGGAACACAGCCTCGCCTAAGTGGTTACAGTATTGTCCCCGCTTGCTTTTGAGCTCCAAGGCAGAGCTCAGTCTTTTCAACAGAAACTCTCATGGCCTGCAAAGGCAAAATATTTACTACCTGGCCCTTTACAGGAAAAGGTGGCCGACCCCTCCTCTAATCGGTAAAGACCAGCTTAATCTGAAAGCAAAAGTCAAAAAAAAAAACAAAAACAAAAAAAAACCCCAGCAGTATGGAGGAAAAAGGAGAGAGGAAAATGCCTTATTGATGAGTTGATATTCATAAGCTGCACTTGAACCTTTCCTTTCCTGCACACCTACATTTGTGCTCATGACACCCTAGCCACCTCTGATTGAGGAGGGCACCCTCCCTGCAAAACCTTGTCATCCTTTCTGTTGCATGACCTGTGGAAATCTCAGGTATGGTTTGAAATTTCATGCACAAGTTGGAATCAGTTCTTATTTTAGCTGGTTAAGGTTACCTAGGTTACACAACAAAGCCAAAAGAGCTGAAATACCTGTGTAAATGACAAACAAATGTATGCAGAGAGGGAGCAATCAGTTTTCAGAAGAAAGAGCAATGTTCTTTTTGATGGAGCTCCCCACTGGGAGTGAGCGCCTTGGTGGTAAATGAAGGGAAAGGATTGCGGGTGGGGGTGTGTGTGGCTATTGTGAGTCCCAGCAGGACTTCTGAGCAGCCAACAAAGTAGAAACTTTTCTTGTTGACTGTGGGCTGTGGCAAAGTTTATGGCTGTCTGTTTGTACTGATTCTGTGAAGGTCGATGGGTGTTTGGGTAATAAATTCCCATGAAACATCAAAGTAGTGAGAAAGGGATAACTTTGGGGATTATGCCCATGACATGTTTCATGATTCTTCTAGCACACTTTTTTTTTTTCCTTGAATTCAGTTGAAAATGAGCATCAAGGCATCAGAAATGCCAGAGAATGATACAACCAATTATAGACCTTCCTTATCCCAAGTGGGGTCAGGCGGGGCCAGCAGCATCAGAATCTTTGGGGAGATTTTTGGAAATGCAGCCTCTCAGCCCTCCCCCTCCCAGATCTGCCGAATCAGAATCTGCATTTGAACAGGATTCCCAGATCATGGGAACATACAGTAATTTTCCAGAAGCACCAATCAAAGCAAGTACAGGAGACTTAGGGTCTTAGAGATCCAGTTCTGGGCTCAAATGGCGTTAATTCACTGGTGGCCTTGGGCAAATTCCTCACTGTCTTCGTTGCTTCAATCATCTCCTCTTTCAAATGGGCCTAAAAGCACCTTCCCCTACTTTTTGAACAATATTCTCACTGTTCCATGAGATCATGAACATGAACCTGCTTGAAAGAGTATTAAGTATTGGTGGATATGAGATCTTGGTAATGGTAATGGCCGCCATCCACAGACCTCAACCACGTGTCTTACTCTGTGTTGACTTCTGAAGACGGAGCTTTCAGTTCGGTCTCACAAAAACTATCTGATGAGAGGAGTCCTGTCAATTTCACCTTATACATAGAGAAACTGAGCCATGTGGAAATTCAGTGCCTCACACAAGGTTACACATCTCGTCCATCCAGAAGTGGAGTTTGGACCCTTAGGCTGTGTTCTTACCCCTGAGCCACACTGCCTCTAAGATACAATATTGAAGAGTGGGAACATGAAATTATTAACACAGAGGACAGTTTAAAAACCACTGTACAGCGAGAACAAAGGCATGGCATGTTTTAAACTCTCTTTGTTTTATTTTTTTAATCTAGGAAAAGGGAAGAAAACTTTAAAAAGAGAAGGTCCCTGGAGATTAATGGTTCGATGTCCCTGAGTACCCAAACCAACTTAACTATGTCATCAAATAAGGTGGCCAGCTGGCCTCCTCTGTGACTTTGCTTCTAGTAGGTAAGTGTGAACTGGACGACCAGTACACACAATGTGCAAGGAGATGTCCCAGATTATCGACTAAGATTGATTGTATCTCATACTTAAAAAATCAGTTGGAATCACAGGTGAAGGAAGATCAAGTCTTAAGCATAGAAATTTACAGAGCTGACCCTAATCTTACAATTTAGTTCTCAAATGTTGGAGGTGTAAAGGCATTCTGTACACTTTGCAGGATCTACTCTGATCCCTTTGGCAGCAGAAACTTAAAGCTTCCAGACAGTTCTAAACCAACGTGCTGTCATTTGGAGACCTCTTAAAAATCCCCCTGCTTCTTGACTTTGAGCTAATGTTTACATCTTGCTTGTTTTGTGCTGAGGATGGTTCTAAGAGCTTTCTATCTCAACTTCTAGGACATTCCCTTTCTTACCCTTAAGGAGGTCAGTGGAAACTCTTGGAAAACCAGATCACAAGCTGAATAGGATTGGGAGCTTGTCAATGCAGAAAAGCTCTCTGCTCGGTAGAAAGCTCAGCAGAATGTGAACGCAAGCAGATGAGCTATTAGGATGTCCAGTCCTAGATTAGGATATAGAGTATTCTGATGGCAAAAAGTTGCAGAGATGTAAAAGCTCTGATTTATCTGGGACTATTAAAAGCTTTAAGGGAGCAAAATATAGCATCAGGGTAAGGAGCTAAAGGGTACTAACAGGAAAAGCTGCTCCAATCTTCAAGTCAGCTTTAGGAGAGCAAATGGATGAAAAGATGATGAAATCCTCTGATGCTACCTGGTCGCCATTATGTCTGCCAAGAGTGCGTTTTTTGGTTGATGTCTTAGGTTCCACATTTTCTCTGAATCCTCACTCTTGGCACACATAGAGGAGAGGTAATTTGCCACATGGGGCTTCCTCAAAGCAAGGTAACCTTTGGAATCTTCCTTCCCAAAGCCAGAACTAACCCTGCGCGGAGCTGTGTATCTTTGGGGAACATGGGAGCTGGTCCTGATCAAAGTGAATTTAGTGTTTTAATGAAAACTTGAATTCCCCTGGGTTTGGTTGCTCTTGTGCAGGTTGACATGGAGGGGTTTGGCTAAGAGGCTGGGAGAGAGAGCATCATCACCCAGTCCTCACGGTGTCCCCCACTACTGGGACTTTCGGTCAAGGTTACTCATTTTCTGTTTGCACAAAGTGGCAGTGCAAATAGATTGCTGCTGAATCAGCTTCTAGGTGAAGCATTACTCTGAGGAAAACAGCTTCCTCTTTGTGGGCAAGGAACAAGTCAAAACCATGTGCTTGGAGGCTCTTTTGCTTTTTCCTGGGACTAGCTCTGGATCTCTGAGAGAAAAAATGGTTGCTAAGATCTACAGGGCTGCTGCAAATAACATATCCTAAGAACAGTTTCACTAAACCACGGGGATTAGTTCAGAATGTTACATCACGTGAACTCTGATTGATAGCCAGTCTATTTTTCATTTAGGGAAAGTCTGTTTCCAAACATGAGTGAAAGGCTTTCAAATGAGACCTTTGGATTCCCAGAGGTGCTTTCAAGTGCTTGGATTTGCTGGGAGTGAGGCGACACGAAGACTAACCAAATAAACACACTGGGGACCCTCTCGAGATCTTGCGGACAAGCTGCTCTCCCCACTGGAAGAGAAGGCCACGGACCAGGCTTGCCTTTAATGTCTAAATGCAAGAGCTCAGGGCTCCATCCCACACCCCACAGGAAGTCTTGCACCCATCCTAAAATTCTGGAGAATTCCTCTCCTCTCCGGTCGCCTCCTCTCCTTGCTCCCAACTCCAGCCCCAGCACCAGGCCCTGCGGGTCTTCCTTCATCCTACCCCTCATTTCTTGAGTCGTAGAGTTCCAACATTCTCAACTTGGGGACTATGAGGGAAAGGAGGGAGACGATTTAAGTTGTCGTGACAGAGGCCAGCTTTTGTTTCACCCCCACCCCATGTCAGACCAATTCCCCAACTCCCCAGTGAGAGAGAAAGATCTGGCCAGTTCCTTTAGCCTCATCAAGTTCTCAGTCAAAATTTTGAAATGATAGGTCTTCTTTAGAGGCCTTATCTGTTTCCTGATACTGATAACATCCTTAGAGAAAGGAAAAGGCACCCCAAAATGTTCTCCTACCTTCTTTCAGACAAACCCCCAGGGATCAGAAACTAGTCACTTCGGCAAGGAAATTAAACCTTTGTGCAATAATGGGTCATACTCGATAGGATGTAAGTTTCCAAAAGATTTGATTTCAGTCTGATCTATTTAGGTTTGTGTCCCCAGTACATTAAACATGACTGGCCTACAGTGGTGCTCAAAAAATACATTGAGTGACCGACTAAATGAATGAATAAGTGGCCAATGAATAGATTTAAAATTCATTTGTTTGCTGTTAACGAATTGAGCTACTAGTGCATGCCAGAAACCCTGACAGACAATGGACACTTTGCCAAAATACAACAGGCCTGATGCTTGCCCCTGATGAGCTCTAACTGAATAGGGAAGATAAAACAAATAGACAATGGCTTTAGTCAAAGAGAGACCTTGGAGATAGCAGGACAGAAGGCTAGACAAGAACTAACCGCGGCAATTCGAGGTGGAACAGATAAGAAGGAGCTTTTAGGCCAGGTCAGAAATCTATGGAGTAAACGGAAGCCCTCCCACCAGACAGCTACTTCCTTTATAAAAAATATTAAGAATCCCTTTAAAGCTATATCTTGCTAAACCTTAGCATTTGTACAAATGGCTCTATGCTTTGACTGATACTCAATGGATATCAATTTTTTAACTATTGCTTTCCACAATGAAGCTTCAAAAATAAGCTGCACTTCAGTCCACCAAATACCTTCTCCCCAAGCAAAAGACAAGTTCACAAGAAAGTGAACATCTCTGGAGCAAAGCTAAGCTTCCACCCCAAGAGAAAAAGTAGCTCGGGTGAAATCATAACCACCTCTCTATTCTCAAAGAAAGGAAATCACTGCGTGAGATCGTGGAAGCTCCCCTTATTGCCATATTAAGCTAACATTAACCAGCAAAGCACAATCTTTTGCAAAAGATGGGTCACTGACAAGTCTTGTGACTCTGTCTGGCTGAGAGGCCACCAGGGTTCTCACACTCAGATACCATCTCGTATGTTTGGCTGCAAACTAGCTTCAACTAGCCAATGCTCCCCATCCCACATCATATGGATATTTTTCTAAATAGAACTTAATTCCTTTTTACAAAATTAGAGGAGAGGTTTTTAACAGACATTATAAGAAAACACAGATGCGTACGACGGAGAAAATAAAAATCAGCTGGAAATGAAACCCCCATCATAACCTGTACTAACGTTTAGTGTCTTTTCCTCCAGTTTATGCCTGAGTGTATTTTTTTCCCACAATTTGGACCATTTTGCGTGTACTGCATATCATCCTTTGCTGCCTTCATTTAGTCCTGTCCTACTGCCATTTGAGGAGTCTGATAATACGTGAGTAAAGTAGATGGTGAACCAGGGAGACAAGCTGGTGTTGGTGGATGGAGTTCAGGAGTGACCCTTGCTGGCATCTCAGAGTCCCCCCAAGAGAGCCCAGCCACAGGAAGCACCAACCAACAGATTTGTGTCAGAGAAATTTCAGCTACAAACACTCACCGAAGGGGTCCCAGGCTCTCCTCCACCAGCTTCCTGATCCAGGTTGCTTTGGTAGAAGTCAGCTCACTGCCAGATCCTTCTCCCCTGAATGTCAAATATAATTCAGAATTAGACCTTCCTAGCATCATAAGAGGCATGCTCAGAAGAATGGATCAAGACGCACTTGGCATATTTACAACTTTTCAAACTTCTTAAAAGGAACGCGTGCAGACATTTTCAGAAGTGGTGGAAATGTCAGAAAGTTTACTGTTAAAAAGCTTGAACTCATTCTTGTGGCTTGGTTCCCATCTCATAGTTTAGAATGAATGGAAAATAGCTGGTATGGACCAAATCTACTCAAATGTAGCCATGCATAACCAAATCCTTATGTTTGACAACTGACAATGAGTCCTCAAAATGTACTACATGTTATAAATGATTTTAAGTCCCTAAGAGCTTCAAATGGCTCCAAAAGTCCCTCTTCCCCCTCTGTCAGTTGGATATCTATTAAGCATTACCTTATCAAGGACAGATGTTAAGACATTTGCTTATGTAGGGTTTTTTTGCCCTAATTAATGTAGCAATCACAAGTGAGGTGATGACATATATAATGATCTATTGTGAGAAAATATTTTATTGAAAGATTATTTGGTTGGAGAACAGTAGGGATGTAACAAAGCTTCAAGAATATGAAAGCGTGCCATCAGTACGTTTTTATGAATAATGGAGTTAACACAGTTGAGTGCCTACCATTTTCCAGGCAGCGTTCTCAGTTTTAACTCATTTAATTGCCATAACACTAAGATAGCTCTTATTAGCATACCGAATTTAAAGATGGTTAAACTGAGGCACAAGATGGTTAAGGAACTTATCCAGTCCTAAGTAGAGAGGGACAGTAAAGGACACATGACTAAGTTGTCCAGTTCCATAATCTCTGTTCCTAACCACTCTGCGATATTTACTGGGCTATAAAAGATCTTGAAAAGGTCTCTGTCTGCTTCCTTCACTCCACAAAAATTCAGGAAACATTTATGAAGCCCTCATTGGGCGCCAAGCTTTGTACCAGACCCTCTGAACACAATATAATGAGATACCTGTTCTCAAGAAGTGCATTCCAGTCAGGGAGACAGGTAAATCAAAAAGCAATTATAATATCACTTTACATGCCCACAGAATCAAGCTCAAGCAATTCCAGGTGGATCAGAATCAATACTATTTTGAAAATTTGAGGAGCAGATTACCTATGCTAAGGTACAGGTTGTCCTCCATAGGATGTATCTGACTACAAGTCCATCATGAATCAAAGAGCCTAGTAGGTCAGCACTCAATGGACCTTTGCTGCTGCAACAAAGATTGTGTGAAAACAGCCCATGATTTGCACTGTGGCAGTTAAGAGAGTAGAGGATAAATGCATTAAAGACTCTCTCCACCTCCACAAAACTGAATAAAATTATGGACCACAGGTATGCCCACACCTTTTATAGCCACCTTCAACTTTTTTTGTGTTTAACTCAGGCAAGGAACTTGTAAAAGGGAATCAAGGATGTAGACAGATGTTACAGGAAACATATATGAAACTGCCTGTAAGAAACTAAAAAAGTATTTCTCATCATGGCCAAATACTTCCCTCCACTCATTTTTCCCTATGAAAGTGAGTCCTTCTGCTTTTGGAATCCAATTTGGCTCCTCCTAAAACAGGTTACACCCCAAATGGCTACCTGATGCCAAACTGGCCTTGTTAAGGTCTCCATGAAACATGCCACATAATTCCATAATCACATCACAACTAGTCAGGTTTACTAGAAGGCCTCTGGACAGGACTGCTTGGCTGGTCGTTCTCTTGGGGGATCTGTCTCCTAGGATATTTCCCATACCCACTTGTAGTAAATACAGAGGAGGTCAACTCTTTACCCTTTCATCTTTTGCAGATTGTTTTAACCAAGGAAAAGTTGTAGGAAAGGTGCATTTGGCAAGATTTTCTTTCAATGCCTCATAACTCAGCAATTGCTAAAGGTTGTTAAAGAGCCAGCAGATGAAGTAGATAAGGAGGCCTTATCAGCTTTTTGACCAGTCGTGATTCCATCTTGAATTTAAAACCTGTTTACTCTTAGGAAAAAATCCAGGCCCTCCTCTCCCTGCTTCTACTGGTAAGGGCAGAACAGGTTTAGGCTTATCAGCAACACATTTATTTTTCCTTGAGCCCACGAAGCATGATCTCTCTTGCAGCCAAAACATGATGGAAAGGCTTAGCAGCCTATTGTCAAAGTATTCTGTTTTCTTTAAATTTCATTTCTTAAAATTGGATTCTGTTCCCAACTTTAGTGGCCCTTTCAAATACAGGGAGCATGGCTTAGTTCTACGTGAAGGCATAAGAAGTGAAACCTGCCCCGTTTTTCTTGGAGAGCACAAGGAATGTGTTTGCTTTTTGTCCTTATTTGGGTTCAGTTTCCCACGATGGCTTTTTTGAGTTTGTTTCTCAAGCCAACGATAGCAGACACAGCAAATTCATTTGTGGAAAGTCTGTCTGGCTTTGGTCTGTTGTTTGTGTTTTTAAATATAATTGAGCTATTTTATCACCATTCTTCTTAGTAGCCACCCACATTTGGAATGCCTCCACCTTAAGTGACAGATCTTTTTTATTCCCACTTTAGAATTTAAGATTTTAGAATTTGTTGTTTAGGGTACAGGATGGGTGTAAGATGGAAACTAATCTTTTTTTCATTTTTAATGACTTTTATTGTTTTCTTTCTAATTTCACATGTTCGACCTGTTCATCATGAACCACCAGAAATACATAAAAGCATAAAGTAAAAAATAACAATCACCCACTGTCTCCACATCCCAGAGATAACCACCATAAGCATTTTGATGCATTTCCTCCCAGTGTCGACATATTTTCTAAGTGAAATGTAATTGACCTACAACATTATGTTAGTTCCAGGTGCATAACACAGGGTTTCAGTATTTATATACATTACAAAATAATTACCATAAGTCTAGTTACCATCTGTCGCCATGCAAAGATATTACAATGTAATTGACTATATTCCCCATGCTGTAATCTTCATCCCCGTGACTCATCTATTTTGTAACTGCCAATTTGTAGCTCTTAATCTCCCTCACCTATTTCTCTCCTTCCCCCACCCCCCTCTGTTCTGACAACCCCCTGAGAAAATAGCAGTTCATGATAGAGCCATCTACATAATTAACAGTGATAATTCAAGGTCCCTTGTTCAAAATGTATCGCAATTGTTGACAGAGATTGCAGAGCTTTAAAGCAAGCACGGGGTCCTTCTGTGTACAGAGCCCTGCATGACTAAACAGGTCACAAGCCCGTGAAGCCAGCCCCAATTCTGGATTATTCATAGGCAATTTGAAAGTTATCCAGGCTCTGTGTTTTCCCTCATCCACTTCCCTGCTTACTGGCTTGGGACAAATCTCTGGCCCTTTAGAAACTGCCACATTAAGCCGTGGACTGGGGGAAAAATGATATAAACTGAAATTTCTTCATTTGGCTAAAGGCATTTGGTAGGGGACAGGTAGAGATAGTGAGATTCTTCTCCACTGCCTGTTCATTTCATTTGTCCTTACTGTGAAATAGTGTGATAGAATGGGAGAATAGTAAACCCACTCAGATGAAATTTTTTTTTTCCTTATTTGGCCACCCCACAGTTTATGGAGTTCCCAGGCCAGGGATCAGATCCAGGCTGCAGTTGTGACCTAGGCTGCAGCTGTGGAAATGCCAGATCCCTAACCCCACTGTGCCAGGCTGAAAATCAAACTTGCATCCCAGCACTCCAGAGAAGCCGCTAATCCCACTGCACCATACTCCCACTCAGATAAAATTCAGATCCTCAAAAATTAAACATAGAATTGCCATATGACCCAATAATTCCATACCTAGGTATATATCCAGAAGAACTGAAAACAGGGATTCAGACAGATACTTTAGAGCAACGTTCATAGCAGCACCGTTTAAAAGAGTCAAAAGGTAAAGACCCAAATGTCCATCAAATGGTATATGGTATTGTGGTATATGCATGCAATGAAGTATTATTCCACCCTAAAAAGGAATGAAATACTGATACAACATGTTTGAATCTCAAAAAAAAAAAAAAAACAGTTATAAAAGGTCATATATTATATGATTCTTTTTAGATGAAATGTCCCAAAGAGGCAAATCCATAGAGACAGAAAGCAGATCGGTGATCGCCAGGGGCTGGAAGTAGGGGAATTGGGAATAAACACTCACCTTTTGGGGGTGATGAAATGTTTTGGAAATACATAGTTATGATGGTTACACAACATTATAGACGTACTGAATGCCACTGAACTGCCCTTTTTGTCATTTCACTTGAATTTTATCTCAACTTCTCACTCTAACATAGGAAGCCAGGCAAACAATTGCTGTCAGCGCAGGAAAAAGGCTTAGAGTTTTAAAGATATTGTCCCCAGCAACCCCATCCTTATATCTAAAATCATGACCATTACAATCACTTCAGAAAGATCCTGCTCCACAAATATGTTACTGGGAAGTGTGTGATGCCCACTGACCACATCACTGTTGATGACTTTTTAAACCATCTGGAAGGGCTCTTCTTGGACAGAAAAAAAGAGGGTTGAAGGAGCAAATCTCAAGACTTGAAAGTTGGGGGCCTTGGCTTCCTGGTACCTTGGGAGCATCACCCTGATCCTCTAGATGCTGGTGTGCTCACCTATAAAAGAAGGGAGCTAGCGTGAACATTCCCTAAGGTTCTTTAGGACTCCTGGGTTCATTAGATTGAAGCACAGATGGGCCTCATGGAGGCCCAAGGGTGAAGGAAAGAACCAGAATGCAGAATGGATCCCAGGACTAAGGAAAGAGTAGGAAGGCTTAAGAGTTTTCCACCTGGGGCCCTTAAGAAAAGAGAGGGGAAGAGCAAAGACAAGATAAATCAGGGGCCTGAAGGCAAGCTTAGCCCATTTCTGGATTTGGTCTATGTAGGAGAGACTTAATTCTTCAAGTTCTAGAAAATACTGTCTATTTATGATAAGACCTAGAAGGCATGAGGTAAGAAGATGAATTAATAGATCTAATATATAAGCCATCCATTACAACCTAAGAATATTTTTATTGTTATTACAGAAATTCAAGGATGAAAAGGCAAGGAGGTCAGCGGAACAAGTAGGCCCTCGCCTCTCAGCGTGTGCTCTGTGGACCAAGAGCATCAGTATGATGTGGGAGCGTGTGAGAAATGCACCATCTCAGGCCCCACCTCAGATCTACCGAATCACACTTGGTATTTTTTTCTTTGGCTGCCCTCCCAGCATGTGGAAGTTCCCAGGCCACGGATGCAACTTGTGCTACAGCAGTGCCCAGAGCCACTGCAGTGACAACACTTTGTCCTTAACTAAGCCACCAGGGAACTCCCAGACTGTGCATTTTAACAAGATCTCCAGGTAATAGAAATGCACAGTAAAGTTTGAGAAGCACCGTCTAGACCATATTCCCGGAGACAAGAGCTCCTTACATCCCTATTTACTCTTACACACCCAGTTCTCTGTGCATCCCCATTCAGAAGCTTTCCCAGTTGAAGAGGACCTGGTATTTTAGTGACCAGAGAGAACCTGAAATGAGACACGTGCACAGCGGGAGTGGGTGGGTGTCTGCCCAGTCTGGGCCATTGGCCACCATAGCGGATCTTTGTTGATGGGGATGGGCTGCTCCAAATTTGAGCCTGTGGGCTCTCTCACAGCAAGTCATGTGGGCTGCTCACAGCAAGCCTTCAGAATCTAAAAAATCTTCTAGAACACGGGTCAGCAAACTTTTTCTGTAAAGGTCTGTAAATGTTTTTGGCTTTGTGGGTACACAGTCTCTGTCTTTGTCACAGCTACTCAACTCCACCTTGGAGCTTGAAAGTAGCCACATATGACATGTAAATGATCCTGCCAGTTGTGCTATAAATTGTGTGGACACTGAAATTTGAATTTGATATAATTTTCGTATGTCATGAAATATTCATCTTCTGATTTTTTTTTTTCCAAATGGTCACATCCGCAGCATATGGAAGTTCCTGGGCCAGGGCTTGGATCTGAGCCACAGCTACAACCTGTGCAGCAGCAGCAGTACTGGACACTTTAACCCACTGCTCCAGGCTGGGGACTGAACCCACACCTCTGCAGTGACCCAAGCCGTGCAGTCAGATTCATTTAACCCACTGCACCACAGTGGGAACTCCAATGTTCTGATTTTTTTTCATCATTAAAAAAGATAGAAGCCATTCTTAGCTCATAAGCCATAAAAACAAAGACAGTAGGCTGAATTTGGGCCAGAGGCTAGAGTTTGCCAACCCCTGACTTACAAGGAAGGCCATCAGCCTGGGGAGAAATTATAGGAGGAAGAAATATAGCGTATCTCCTACTCAGTTTGGAGTGCAAAATAAGGGGAGACAAGCACGTACATGTAGTATTTAACTCCTCGTTTAGGTTTTGGACCATGATGGGGAAACACTGCAAAATCCATTTTTTTTAAGGGCTATGATACAGATACAGCCAAAGAGAACTTATCACCCAACAGCACTGTGGAATGCTTTGTAAAGTTCATACAGAATTGCAAAAGAGTTTCTGTAAACAAGCAAGAAGATTCTAGAAGTGAGTAATAGTACCCTGAATTCTTTCTCTTCTAAGAAGCAATATAACTTGAACTAATCTAAAGTAGACTTGATACTCCATCATCTACAAAAATTCCATGCCTAAAGAAGTTAACCACAAGTCAATGATGCTCTGGGTGCCAACCCACTGGCTTTGAGAACTTTTATAAAGTCCTGCTGATTTGAAACAGAAGCCAGAACGACTGTGATGCTAGTTTTCCTTAATTTCTTGATTTGCACTTCACTACAACCTGATGGTAACCTTGTGAGCTTATAAATTTCCATAAACTTAATCTCTTTGTGTTTAATAAAAGATCTGCAGAACATTCTTCATTTTCCACTGCAATTAAAAAAGAAAACCAGTAGCTTATTATTGTGGTATAAGAAAGCTACGCACATAAGAAGAGATACCATCTCTGAAATCTTCCAGAAAAGGAGTCCAAAATTCGATGGACGTGAATTGGCTCCTCGGATAACTTGTTTCAGAAAAGCGAATCACAGGGGACACTTTTATCCCAAAGTTATTTCAGCCTTAAGGTTATTTAAGATTTGGATAACTTTTATTAACTAAGACTATTTTTTTCTCCAAATTATGTGAATATCTGGAGCCTAAATTGCCCGAATATACAGAAAGTTGTGTCAAAAGAGAGGTGACTCCAAGGAATCACATCCCCACAGGCCTTGTTTACTATAGGCAGTGTACCTACGCCCAGATGGACATTAATCCTTAACCCCCTATGACTCAGTCTACGGGAAGAGAAGGGCCAAGAAACCATGAGACTTACAGGTCTTTCTACCCCTAAGACCCCTATTGGACAAGGACTTATATTGGTAACTGGGCAAGGTCAATGGGAGAAAACCACATCTTTCTGTACCCCACGTTGATGCCCCCCATCTTTAAGGGATAAAAACCCCTATGAGACAATAGAGAGGGGGACTCTTCTTACCCCTCCCAGCTGTCCTGGAAGCTGTTTGCTTTCTTATAATAAATATTTTGCTTGCTTGCTTAAAAAAAAAAAAAGAGAGATGAGTTTGCAATATCCAAATTTTTTGATATCATCATTCTATTTTTTTCAATCTATTCTCTAAACTCTAGGGAAAGAAAACGGAAGTCCAAAGATGTTTATCATAGCACTGCCCCTTATTAGTACAACAGTGGAAGTGATCTAAATTTACAAAAGGAAATGATCAAAGTAAATTAGAACATCATCATATGATGGACTATTACACAGTCGTTACAATGTTTAGCAATTATTTCACCTTGTGACTCCTTGAGGTATGAAAACACAAATGTAAATCTTCTAAATCATCAGATGGAAACTTACATGCTTACGTATTTTAAAGTTAGGAAAAACAGCTTAAAAGCGTTATGACCAAATGCATAGGTAAATGTATAAAAACAGAGGTAACTTCAACAATTTTTTTAAAAACAGCTTCCAGATTGAATAATTTAAAAAAACACAACTGAAAACTCTCTATTATTTATAGGAGATGCATTTAAAACAAAGTGACACTGAAAGCAAAAGATAAATACATTGAGCAAAGGAAGGAAGATGGGAAGGAAGGAAGGGACTTATGACATTATGGTCACAATGTTGTACAACCATAATCACTATCCATTTCCAGAATTTGTTCATCATCCTAAATATAAACTCTGTACCCATTAAACAATAATTCCCCAACACTCCCTTCTTTTGAGCCCCAGGCAACCATTAGTCTACCCTCTGTCTTTATGGATTTGCCTATTCCAGATACTCCATATAACTGGAATCATATAGTATTTGTCCTTTGTGTCTGGCTTATTTCACTTAGCACAGTGTTATCAGGGTTCATCCATGTTGTAGCATATATTAGAATTTCATCCATTTTTATGGCTGAATACTATTCCACTATATGGACAGACCACATTTTGTCCATCCTTTCATCGGTCCATGGGCACTTGACTTGTCTCTACATTTGGGCTATTTTGAATAGTGCTGCCTTGAATACCGGTGTGCAAATATTTGTTTTATTCTAGACGTCAGTTCTTTTGGATATACATCTAGGAGTGGAATCCCCAGATCATATAATTGTATAAAGAAATGTACTTTTAATCTTAGTGCAAAGTAGGGCCTTCTAGCCAAGATATAAAATCCAGAAGCTATAAAGGAAATTCTTTATAAATTTAATTACATAAAAAAAATAAACTTCTTGCAGGTCCTGTTGTGGCTCAGTGGGTTAAGAACACGACTAGTATCCATGAGGATATGTGTTCGATCCCTGGCCTTGCTTTGTGAGTTACAGATCCAGTGTTGCCACAAGCTGTAGCATAGGTCACAGATGCGGCTCTAGTCTCACACTGCCATGCCTGTGCAGCTCAGATTCGACCCCTAGCGCAGCAACTTCCATATGCCACAGGTATGCCTATAAAAAGTGAGTAAATTTAGCATTATATGTATGTATGTGCATCTATACATGTATATATATATATGTGTGTATATACATATATACACTTAATTTCAGAAAACTTCATTTCTAAAGTCAAAAGACTGAGGAAAACATTCCAACACGTATGACAGTGAGCTCACACAATCAGTAAGAACAAGAGAGATAATCCAGTACAAAACAGGTAAACAGGAAGTTTCTGGAAGGGTGGGGGAAAAAAACAAATGGCCAGTGAACTTCTGAAAAGATGCTTACTCTTACTTATAACTTAGTAATTACATGTCACAACAACAACTCGATACCATTTTTAAACTACAGGTTGCCCAAAATGTTAAAATGCTACAACGCCGAGTAGTCAGGATGTTGGGATATAAGTATATATACTTTTTGGTAGATATGTAAATTGGGTCAACATTTTCGGAGAACAATTTGGTGACATCTGTCACAGTTTATATAGTACATAATTTTTGTCCCAGCAGAGATGGAGATAAAAGAGTTTTACCGTAGGATTGTTTGTAATGCTAAAAAGGTGAAAAAGTTTATCATTATGAGACTAAATGTTGGTGCAACCACTGTGGAAAATAGTATGGAGATTCCTTAGAAAACTAAAAATAGAATTACCATTTGATCCAGTAACCCCACTCCCGGGCATCTATCCAGAGAAAACCATGACTTGGAAAGACACATGGACTCGAAAAGACACATGTACTCCAATGCTCAGTGCAGCACTCTATACAATAGCTAAGTCATGGAAACAACCTAAATGTCCATCGACAGAGGAGTGGATATAGATGTGGTACATATACACAATGGAATATTATTCAGTCATTAAAAGGAACTAAATAACAGCATTTATAGCAACATGGATGGACCTAGAAATTACCATGCTAAGTGAAGTAGGTCAGACAATGAGACATCAACATCAAATGCTACCACTTACATGTGCAATCTAAAAAAAGGACACAATGAACCTCTTCGCAGAACAGATACTGACTCACAGACTGAAAAACTTATGGTTTCCAAATGAGACAAGTTGGGGGGTGGGGGGATGCACTGAGGGTTTGGGATGGAAATGCCATAAAATTTGGTTGTGATGATTTCTGTACACCTATAAATGTAATAAAATTCATTAAGTAATTTTAAAAAACGAGACTAAATGAATTGTGATAGAGCCAAACACTGGAAGGCACTCAAAGGTAATGATAATTAAGTTATGAAGAATCCAAGCTCTTTGTCTTCTCTGCCACCCCCCACTCCTGGATCCTCTTCACCAAATTACAGTGTAACTGAAGCTCCCTAGAATGGCACTTACGGGTGTGAGTGCGTGTGTGCCTGACTCTTCTATTTTAATTGTGTTCAACTGTTGCCCCTCCTATTTTGTTTCTGGTTTACTGTCAAGGACCTTGAAGGGAAATTTCTTCCCAGTGATGCTGCCACCTGCAAAAGAGAATCTGGCTCTTCTAGAACTTTCACAGGCCTTGCATACTCAAGGAACTGGGAATGGGGGCACAAAAACCTAGGCATCTTTGGGATCCTGGCAGGTGCCACCCCCAAGCTTGTCCTTTTCCCAGTGCCTGGGTCCTGAGTTGAGGTCCCACAGCTGTGTTTCCTGTTGCCTGAGCTCTCTTGCCCTCCCTGAGGCCGGGAAAGCCCATCTCTTCTTATGTGGGAGTATTTATCTCAGAATCTCTGAAATCCAATCATTAGTCCCAGTAACTTCTTCACAGTTTGAATCAAGAGGCCAAAAAGGAGTCTGTGTTCAACAGGCAGCTAAGCTTTGGCCCACTCCATCATGATCTTTGCAAAATAGATTTCAACTTGCTCCTTCTCTTAAATGCAATTAAACCAAATCTATGCTTGACATTCATATGCTCCTGAACAGTGAAAAAAAGGGTTTAATTCTTCACTTGTATCCTATAGCTGTTAATTCCTAGAAGGAACAGACTATGTTCTGGTAAAAAAGTCAAAAGCTTACGTTATTATTTACAAGAAAATGCACTCTTTTTGTGCTATTTGTAAGTATTTTGATATCCTCATTTTCCTAGCATGCATAATAAATCCAAAGGGGAAAAAAAAAGCTGTGCTAATTTTAACTCTACATTTTTAAGTTGATGGTTTCTATCTGGTTTTATTAGCTATAACAGCAATCTATTTCTGCCCTAACAATTCGAGAAGAGAGTGCTCTTTAAAATACAATGTAGATTATGTAACTGCTGGGTTTTGTAGCCTTTAAAGATTTCTCATTGTCCTTTGAACGTAATCCTACATTGCCTGTAATTGCCGATTTCAACTGCCTTTGGCCTCTTAGTGCACTGAAGTCACCCAGGCCTCGTCTCCGGTCCTTGGACCATACATGGCCTTTGATGCCCTGGAGGCTGCGTTTTTGTTTCCTCCACTCACTTCATCATTCTCCTTTCCCAGCTGTATCAAGATATCACTGAAACATAACACTGTGTTAGTGTAAGGTCTTCAGTGCACTGATATGACACACATATATATTGTGAGATGACTACATTTTTCCCCACCTCCCAGTGCCTGGTAACCACCACACCACTCTTTGAGTTCAGATTTTTAGATTCCACATCTAAGATCATACCATATTTGCTTTCCTTCTTATTTTACTTAGTATAGTGCCTCCAATTAAGATACGATTCACAAACCATACCATCTATCCTTTTAAAGAGTACAGTTCAGTGTTTGTTAGTATATTCATAGCCATGTGCAACCATCTCAGCCATCGATTTTATTTATTTATTTATTTATTTATTTATTTATTTATTTATTTGTCTTTTTGCCTTTTCTAGGGCCGCACCCGCGGCATGTGGAGGTTCCCAGGCTAGGGGTCTAACAGGAGCTGTAGCCGCCGGCCTTCGCCACAGCCACAGCAACGCGGGATCCGAGCCGCGTCTGTGACCTACACCACAGCTCACGGCAACGCCGGATCCTTAACCCACTGAGCAAGGCCAGGGATCGAACCCGCAACCTCATGGTTCTTAGTCGAATTCGTTAACCACTGAGCCACGACGGGAACTCCTATTTATTTATTTATTTATTTTTAATTTTTTTTTTTTTTTTTTTTTTTGGTTTCTCTAGGGCCGCACCCGTGGCATATGGAGGTTCCCAGGCTAGGGGTCTAACAGGAGCTGTTGCTCCCAGCCTACACCACAGCTCACGGCAACGCCAGATCCTTAACCCACTGAGCAAGGCCAGGGATCGAACCCGCAACCTCATGGTTCCTAATCGGATTCGTTAACCACTGAGCCACAACGGGAATTCCTCAGCCATCAATTTTAGAACATCTTTATCATCCTCAAAGGAAACTTCATACCAACTAGTAGTCACTCCTTACACCTCCACACACCCAGCCCCTGGCAACCCCAATCTACTCCCTGTCTTTATGCGTTTACCTATTCAGGACGTTTCATATAAATGGAATCACAGTACAAGACCTTCTTTCCCTTAGCATTGTTTCCAAGGTTCATCCGTGCTCAGCCATGATGCCACATGCATCAAGATTTTATTCCTTTTCATGGCTAGTCTCCCTCTATACGAATAGACCACATTTTATCTTTACCACTGATAGATATCTGGACTATTTCTTGGCTATTATCAATAATGCTGCAATGAACATTTGTTTACAAGGTTTTGCGTGCCATGCTTTCCTTTCTCTAGGGTGTGTACCTAGGAGATGTCTTGGTGGTCATACGCTGACTCTCTGTTTACCCTTTGAGGAGCAAACTGCTTTCCGAAGTAGCCCCACCACCAGCAATGTATGAGGGTTCCAATTTCTCCCCATCCTCAGCAACATTTCTTATCATCTTTGTGATTCTAGTAATATCTCATTGTGGCTTTGATTTGCATTTCCCTAATACCTAATTAAGTTGAGCATCTTCTCCTGCGGCTATTCGCTATCTGAATAGCTTCTTTGACAAGAGGTGTGTTCAGATTCTCATCACCCTAATAAATATATTTATCTACTGAGTCACTTCTTTAGTAGCACCCCCTTCTTCACCTCCCTCTGTCAGCTGTGTAACTTAATATGCAGATATAAGTATACTATATTCATGGTAAGCTAGTAATGCCTGGGACCCCAGCAGAGAATTGCATGCCTAGCTCCCTCAGATTTCTTCCCTCCTCCTGGCCCTGTCCCTCATCATCTGCTGATCTGCTGTGAGCACTCCTTTGCTCCCCATCCACACACACCCAGTCCCAAATGAACTCCCTTCCTCAGCTTAAAGCTGATATTCTTATTGCTAAAGACTCCTCCCTCTCTCTTTCCAATAGATTAAAGTTCAGCCTGCAGAATGTTAATTCTGTCTTTAGATCACCAGGGCAACTCTTCCCTACTTGGCAGTTGCTATTTTCTCCTAAGCAGATCCGTGGACCTAGGTGGAGTTCATCTTGCCCGCAGCACTGCACAGGCCTGAAAAGCTCCCCTTCCCCTGAGTAACCACGATGATTTTGTTGACTTCCCTCATTTTTACAACAACACCATCTAACCTGCTCTGACTCAAAAGAATGTTCTCCTAGAACTCTCTTCCTGACAAGTCATCCATTATCAATGCTCCCCATTCTGCCTTCACCCTTCACCACCCATCTTGTGAGGAACTAGAGGTTTAAATTGATCTGTGCTGTTTAAAAGAATGAAAGTGTAAATAACCGAAATAACCAAGGGAATGACGTGAGACGCAGTATAGCCAGGTGTTCGAACTTGGACTCGAAACCCAGACCACCTGGTGTTGAACCCCAGCTACCAAGTTCATGAACCTCTCTTTAACTCCGTTTCTCGGTCTGTAAAACAGGAGTAATCATAGTGCCCAACTCCCAGGGTTGGTGTTATATTTCTTAGAACAGAGCTGGGTACATAGGAAGCATTCAATGAGTTAGTTGTTAATATTTACAAGCCTACAGTGGAATACAGTTCAGCCATTGAAATAGATGATGAAGATGGGTATTTATTGGCATGTGAAAAGCTTTACAATACAACTCAAAGCAGCATATGTCCGGATGGAAGCTATTTGGAATATATGTCTATCATTAATTTGTGGCTCCATGGAAGAGTTTACACTGAGGCTAACCGTGTTTTTTTACTGAAGAGTAGAATTTTAATGGCCATTACTTATCTATTGGCCTTTTCCTTATTTTCTCATTTTTCAACATTAACTATGCACGACTCAAATAATGTTTTAGAATAACTAAGATAATTCTCTGCTTACCTCATCGAATCCTGTGGCTTCCTGGTTTCAGGTCCCCTTTGTATAGGAGGCACATAAACAATTCTATTGTTAGGATTGTTTTGTTTGCTTGCTTTGGGGAGGGTGGATTATATTTAGAGAGTGTGGTTAACCACTTTGGTTTTAGTCTTCTTACAAATCTATGTTTCCGTAAGTATCTCCTCTCATGAAAGCTTAAGGAGTCACAGTTCAGCTCAAGCAAGCAGGAGAATCAACATTTGCCTTCAGGTTTCAGGCTTTTCCTATTCCACCATCTTTAATTAGTGATCATTGATCACTTATGGTTGCCAGAGCCTGAGGTGCCCTAATTACTCTAGAAGATTCTTTAACTACTTGTGATTTAAAGAAACAGACCACCACAGTATCAAAACAACAGACCTTTAAAATGATTTCAGCTAAGAGGTACCAACAAGTTTGAGCAATAACATTTGATTAATTAACACAGAAAATCAGGTCAGTCCCAACTGGATTCTGTCTGTAGCTAAAACTTAAATCATGCTGGTTGTAATTATGCAAAGTCAGAATCGTTTGTCCAAATCAGGAAAAACCTCAGACCAAGTGGCTGTTTGGTATTACACCATCCAAACATCTGAATTCTCTGAAGTTGGGTGCTTTGTTGCTACTGTCTGTGTTTCCTTTAAAAAAAAATGGCAATGATTCATACCCCAACATCCTTCATGGATTTGTTTGAAAATGCACAGAATAAGTTTTGCCTTTGTCCAAAAAAAATGTTCATTGTAAAACCAAAGCCATTCCACACATCCCTGGTGAAATGTTGAGGATGACTTCCAGTAAGTACAGTGGAGCTGAAAAAAAAGAAAATGGACTGGAATATGCCACAGCACCACCACTGGCAGCCTAGGACTTGACCTAAAGAGAAAATGTGATGATCAAGATCAAGGTGAAGACTTTATTGACATATATGAATGTGCGATAATTTACTTATCAACCACCTTTTCCCTCCAGTATCTATTTAAATAAAGTATCACACTTGAAAGGCACATTTAAAAGATATCTGCCCAAATGAAGACATGCTTATAATAGCAGAGAGAAATGGATGAAGCAATGGGCGACTGTTCAGTAAAAATGTCCTCAAATTCCTGCCTTCTTGCTGTTTCTTCTTCTTTTTGTCGAGTTGTACAATAACCTCTCCCTCCTCCGACTTATGCCACACCACTTTGTTTAGACCCGATGTAGACATCGCATTCTGACCACAGCAGATACCACATGTTGTCAGTGACCTTGGAGTTTCCAGTTTTCTCAAAATGTCGTTCCAAAGCCACCTCTATCAGGATAAATGTGGCTGTTTATTGAATATTGCAATACCTCACCTCACAATTATTAAAGAAGTATTTCTAGGAGTGGAGTTTAGAAATCTTCATGTTAATCCAAACTTCCAGATTATTCTAGAGAGTGAAGGTCGATTGTTTAGGCCAATAGTCTTCTTTCAGGAAACTGGTATTAACCCACAGCCATAGTATTACAAATTGGATCAAAGCCAGTGGCACCTCCTAGCTCCTTACCCTGTTGTCCAAGATGGTGGAGGGGTCAGGAGTGGGGCAAGAAACAACCCCAACTCTTGGAAAATGATAGTGTACAGTAGGACTCTGGTAAGAGAATGCAGTCAAGACAAGACTGGGAGAAAATATTTACAAATCAAATGGATCTGATAAAGGATTTTTATCACATCTAGAAATATCTAAGGAACTCTCACATTCCAGTAATAAAAACAAAACAACTCAGTTTAAACATGACCATGAGATCTGATTATACACTTTGCTAAAAAAGAGACGCAGATAGCAAATGAGCACATGAATAGACAGTCATTAGTCATCACAGAAACATGAACCAAGCCCACAATGAGACTTCCCTACAAACCCTAAGAATGTCTACATTCTTTCTAAAAACTGACAATACTGCCAAGGGTGCAAAGCAGCTGGAAATCTTATACAGTACCAGTGGGAAGGCAAAACGGTACCGCCACTTTAGAAAACTGGAAGTTTCTTATAAGTCGAATACGTACTTAGCGTACAGCTCAGCATTCCCACTTCTACAGGTGGCTCATGCAATGGACCGAAAGTTGGTGCCCCCTCAAAATTCATATGTCAAAATCTTCTTCTTCTTTTTTTTTTTTTTTTTTTGCCTTTTTATGTAGAGCCGCACCCACGGCATATGGAGGTTCCCAGGCTAGGGGTCTAACAGGAGCTGTAGCTGCCGGCCTTGGCCACAGCCACAGCAACGCGGGATCCGAGCCGCGTCTGCAACCTACACCACAGCTCACGGCAACGCCGGATCCTTAACCCACTGAGCAAGGTCAGGGATCAAACCCGCAACCTCGTGGTTCTTAGTCGGATTCGTTAACCACTGAGCCACAAAGGGAACTCCTCATATGTCAAAATCTTAATGCCCGATAGGATGGTATTTGGAAGGGGGACTTTGGGCGGTGATTAGGTCATGAGGATAGAGCCCTCGTGAATAAGATTTGTGCCCTTATAAAAGTGCTCTTTTGCCACCCCTTTTTAAAAATATGAACTTCAGTTCAGGTGATTTATTTTTGTCCAGAAAACAACTACCTACACATCAGGAGAGCAATGGAAACATAACTATCTACCAACAACAACAAATGAAGAAGAAAAACAAGAAAAGAAAAAGATCTTGAATCGCCATAATTGCTTTCATACTGGGGAGTCAAATATGCAGCCTGGGTGATGGACATTTCTTATTTCTGATTCACTCTGACCAGTGCCACAAAGACATCGCCAGTTTTTTCCCTATAAATGGGAAGAAAGGGGCAAAGGACGGTATGAGGATTTAAGGGAAACCAAGGATTGGACGTTTCTGTTCTTTCCTTTGGCATCCCAGCCGTGATTCTGTAGTGTTGTGACAACACTACAGGGTCTTAAAATAGTTTCCCCTGCTCTCGCCACGTTTGCAAAGCTGTTGAAGATCTCAAGAATTCAGTGGCCCTCAAGTGGGGAGCAGCTGGTGCGTAGGAATTCACTTGTGAGGGGAGCTGGCAGCCGTGCCAGCAGGACAGCCCCCTCTGCTCAGGCATCAGGGAGCTGTGGATCTGGCACAGGAGTAAGACTTCTTCAAATACTCAGGACAGACACCACAGAAGGGGCTGACTCTCCTTGGTCTATAGAGTCCACATACTCTTTGCTGCCTGCCGCTGCCATTTCAACCAGGGCTCTAGTACAGAGCAAATGTTCCTTTTAAAATATTTTCTTTTATAGGTAGCCTGTCTGTGAGCACAATGTTCAATCCCAATGCCAGAAAAGACCAGCTGTCAAGTCACCGGTTGGTGTGAGTAGAAAATGACACGAGGATGTTTTATACGGATGGGTGTTTGTTCTATTCTCATGCTTCGTGATTCTGCAACTTTCTCTACTGCCGATTCAATGCGCCATGCACAAGGCACCTTATTCCTTTAGGGAATTACTATAGGAGTTCCTGTCGTGGCTCAGCAGGTTAAGAACCTGACTAGTATCCATGAGGATGTGGATACTAGTCAGGTTCTTAACCTTGCTCAGTGGCTTAAGGGATCTGGCGTTTCCACAAGCTGTGGCACAGGTCGCAGATGTGGCTCGGATCTGGTGTTGCTGTGGCTGTGGTATAGGCTGGCAGCTGCAGCACCAATTCAACCCCTAACCTGGGAACCTCCATATGCCCATGAGTGAGGCTTTAAAAAGACCAAAAAAAAAAAAAAAGAAAGATTACTATAATGAACAGAATTGGAGAAATAAGTGCAGAAAGACTTGTCGTTACTTCATTTTTCTCTAAAAATCTGTTTTCTGCTATCTAAATAAATCAAGACTAGTGATACTAATTTCCATAAAATTAAGCAGACACCTTCCCTATGGCCCAGCTCTTTTATCCCTAGGTACATAACCAAGAGAGATGAAAGCACAGGGTTTCCAAAATACAATGCTCATAGCAAATTTATTCACGACAGGTCAAAACTAGAAACGATCCAAACACTTATCAACAGAAAAACGGATAAACAAATTGTGGTATCTCTCCTTTCAATGGAATAATACACAGCAGCTTTTGGAGAAAAGAAAAAAAAAAAAACACTGATACATGCAACCACATGGATAAATCTCAGAAACATTATGTGCAGAGAACGAAGCCAGATACCAGAGTATGTTCTTTGTGTTTTGTTTTGTTTTATTTTGTTTTGTTTGCCCATGCCAGCAGCATGTGGAAGTTCTGGGGCTGGGGATCAAACCCATGCCACAGTAGTGACCTGGGCCACTGCAGTGACAGCACCAGATCCTTAAAACCCCTGTGCCACAAGGGACCTCCCAGAGTATGTTCTGTATGAGTCCAATTATATGAAGTTCATGAACAAGCAATTCATGGGGTTCACTGGAGTGTGAGGAACATGAAGATTAACTGCCTAGGAAAGGGGAACACAGGAACTTTCTGGGGTGATTGGAAAGGGTCTACATCTTGATCCAGGAAGTGATTATAAGGAGGTATGTATAAGCAGGCATTTATCAAGCTGTACACTTAAGTCATGCATTTTACTGTATGTAAATCACACCCCAGTTGAAAACCAAAACTGATGGTGTCCACGGGCAATTGCTGCAGTCCTGAGGATCCCTATTTATAAGCATCAGACTTGGCTTTGAGCCGCCTGACCATCAGGCAATACAAAAAACCAAGTACCATTTCTCATAGTCAGGAAAGAGGTAGAGCGCCTACCATGTGCTTGATCCTGTGCTGGGGGACTCAGAGGCTTCATGATCAATCAAACAGGGTTTGTCCTCACAGTCTAGTATAGGATATCCCTCATGTACAGTCATAGAAAATCAAGGTAAAGATAGGTGACTCCAGATAGGTTGGAACCAAGCACTGAGATTATCAGGTCATTAGATCAGCAGTCACTGGAAACTGTTAGCTGAGAGAGGCAGAGGGAAGGTAGATGCCATGTTTTCACGGAAGAGAGTGCTTCAAAGGGAGAGGGGTGCAAAGAAAATGGCCGTTCTCCCATCAAATCCTACCCCACAAAGGCTCTGGCACTGTCTGTGCTACAAGAGTTTGTCTGTCAGCCCTAAATAATCAACAGAGAGGTTCAAGGAGTGTCAGGTTATTTTAGTTTGCTGGTACTGCTGTCACAAATTACCATAAACTTGCCGGCTCTAAAAACCAGAAATTTATTCTCATGGTTCTGGAGGCCAGAAGTTTACAATTGGTATCACTTGGGCCAAAATCAAAGCGTGGCAGCGTCACACTCCCCCTGGAGGATCTAAAGGAGAATCTGTTGCTTGCCTCTTCCAGTTTCTGGTGACTGCCCACATTCCTTGGCTCGTGGACGTGCTGCTCCACCTTCTCCCTCTCTTATCACATTACCTTCTTCTCTACGCATGTGCCATCCTCTCTCAGCCTCCTTCTTCTAAGGATACTTGCAATTGCTTGTGGAGCCCACCCAGACAATGCATGATCATCTCCCCATTTTAAGATCCTTGACTTAATCACAGCTGCAAAGACATTTTTTTTTTTTTTTTTTTGTATAAGGTAACATTCACAGGCTTCAGGGATAAGGACCTGATGTCTTTGGGGGCCACTACTCAACCTACTAGATAGGGCCGGCCCCTACCTTGGTCCCGATGCCTGTAAAGAGGCGAACACTGACCTCTGTCTGGCAGGAAGAGAGATGTAGTGAGCTAAAACCTGTAGGCATGGTCCCGCCTTTTTTCTCTGCCACCTTCAACCCAGTAGCATGGGCTGCTGGCTTCCTGGTTTCAGAACGCCTCTCTGAGGAGGGCCCCAGACAGAGCTTCCTCAGAGCTGTGGGTGGAACGCACCAACAAACCAAGACTCTCAGGCCGGGTTTCTCACCACGACGCTACTGACACTTGACGCCCGCGTCACTCTTTGGGGGCGGGGGCTGCCTTGTTCACCGGAAGGTGTTGAACGGCCTCCTGGGCCTCCACTCACTAGATGCCACTAGCACCCTCTCCCGGCTGTGACAACCAAGAATGTCCCCAAACACTGCCAAATGTTCCCCGGGGGAACAAGGGGCCCCACCTGAACACTGCTGTTCTGCAGGGGGCAGGGGGGCCTCTCTGGGGTCCCAGGGGAGTCTGGGCTGCCTGGCCACCTTCCCCCTCTTTCTCTGGGTTGCCTCAGGGTTTGTTTTTTTTTGGGTGGGGGGGTTCTTTTGTTTTGTTTTGCTTTTGCTTTTTAGGGCCGCACCTGCAGCATATGGAGATTCCCAGGCTTGGGGTCGTAACAGAGCTCCAGCTGCCGGCCTACACCACAGCCACGGCAACACAGGGTTCAAGCCATGTCCAAGACCTACACCACACCTCAGGCAACGCCGGATCCTTAACCCACTGAGAGAGGCCAGGGATCGCCTTTGCATCCTCATGGAGACTAGTCGGATTCATTTCTGCTGCGCCACAAGCGGAACTCCCTCACTTCAGTTTTAAGGACACGTGTTGCTGGGTCTCTGTCACAGCCCGTGTGCCTTCAGGCTCACAGAGGGGGGCTTTCTAGAAATGGGTTTCCTGAGACTGGGGCCCTGAGTGAGGGGCTCAGCTGCTGGAGTGTGATCTCCTGGGGGCCGCCGGGGACTTGCCCAACCTCAGGAGGCCTGAGACAAGCCCAACGACCTGGCCACTTTCTTTCCATAGGGTCCTGAGGTCAGCGAAGGTCAGTGTCTTAGAGATGAGAGACCCCAGAGCCATTGTGTACCACTTAGGGCCTCTGTTCTGGCCTGTGAACCTAAGAAAACATCTCAGTGGAGTAGAGTGACGTATGGTTAAGACGGAGGGGCTTGGACATCTGACGGCACCACTACTTACAAGCTCGGGCCCCTTGGGAAAGTTATGTAACCTCTGTACCTCGGTCACTTCTGCAAAATGTGCCTAAAAGTAGGCTCTCCTTTGTGGGATGGTGGTAAGACTAAGATGGACGATGCATTGGAAGCAGGTGATGAATACTGACTTGAAAAAGGGAGAAGGCAGTTGCTCGCCTTCGTGTCATATCTCTCCACAAGATTTGATCCCTCTTCTCAAGCAACCCTTAAGGAGAAACTTTAAAGGATGCATTTATTTCCCAGAGTCTCTGAGAAAAGGACTTCCTCCACATCAGAGACAAAATGCTGTAAAGCACATGACATTGCTTCAGAATCCCCATAATCACCTAAGCGACCTCTGGTTATTTAAAACAAGTGTCTATTTTCTGTGGATTTTCAGGTAAATGATATAAAGCCAGAAGCTACAGAGGAAGCCATTTTTTTTTCTTTTAAATAAAAGTACAAAATAAATTTTCGACCCTGGCTCCTCTCTTGGCTTTGAAGCTGCCCAGACATACAAAGGCAGGCCCAAAGCATCAAGATAACGTCTTTTACAACAGGGAGAGACACACACACATACTTCTCAAAGCCTCGCTTTTCAAGCGCATATATTATAAATCTAGTTGAATGAAGCAAGATTACAGCCAAATATGGGCAGAACATTAAGAAACCTCAATTGTGATTGGCTCTTCACGTTGCCCCAAAAAGAGAACATTGTGGTTTCAACGTCGGCCCCAGGAAGCCTTGAAATCAACTGAATGGTTTTTCAAACTTGCTCTTCATCATTTCAACTGGGGCCCCAGGCCCATTGCTATTGGCCGCCGGAGGAGCGCGGCCCTGAATCTGCACTGACATTTTCCACCCTTGTTTGACAGAACATAATTAGCGGAGAAGCCACACCCCAGTGTCGGCGACATTTGAGTCTCAAGAGGTTTCAATCCCAGAGTCGGGTTGAATTTCAGTTTTCTTTCTTGCCACGTTGCCAGTCTATACTGCAGCAAGCCAACCAGCTTAAACCGTCTGCAGAGCAAGCTATGGTTCAGCTGGTTTTCCAAGCCCCACTGAAAGCCCATTGCTATTAAAAACATGCGGACGGCGTAGCTTCAGCTGGGCCCTGTTGGCGATGGCCTGAGATGATAAAATGCTTTGCAGCTCAAATTTCCGCCAAGTGTTTTAAAACATTTGGCGTTTGTTGCAGGCCTTGTGTAATTCTTTGTTATCGGCAGCACAGGCACTCTTTTTTTTTTTTTTTTTTTTTTTGCTCTTGTGATCAGATCATGAGTCTCTTGCACAGTCATCCCAGGAACTCTGGAGGGATGAAGGCCGTTAACCCCGGCCTCGTTTTGTGAGCAACCCAAGGTCTCTTCAGACAGCTATGCTTTGCCTGGGCCTCCCCATCAATCATTTGCACACAAGGTCCAGGTCCTGTCTTCCAAAGCTTCGATGAGCAGCAATTCAACCACACGTATCTCATGGGAAGTTGATGGATATTTTATTATCCCCAGGGGAAACACAGACAGTGACGCAGTCACTTCCGGCCAGAAGCAGAAAAGGACCAGGACTGGTTCACCTCGAGCTGCCCCTGCCCATGGCAGAGTATGCGCCAACCCAATGACCTCAAAGGTCAGCTTGTACATCCGCTTTCCTTTGTGCAAGAGCTAATCACGTTCGCAGGCACCCTCCCCTTCCTGAAACCGCAAACCCTAAGTGGCTACCCTGTCACGAACCCTGACTTGAATAAAGAAGAGTGGGTTTGGGGGACCTAAGGGAAACTTGGGGTGAGGTATACGTCTTTTTTCACGTTTAAGTTGAAGGCATTTGGTGCTGACCTCTTTGGCAAAGGTCAGTGGTTCTGCCACAATGGCCCTAGAGGGGTTATGTCCTTCTAGAACAACCTTGGAAAGTACCTGTGGCTGCACGTCTGATCAGTTTGCCTCTTGGGTCTTAAATTCCAGACATGGAGCTGCTCTGTGCTTTCCACCCTCACTTAAGACACTGCGTGGGCACTGTCAGTCCACACAGTGCCAATGATGCTTTGATAATAAAGACAAAGGAAACCTTATGTGACTGTAAATTGGTAGACCCATTTTGGAGGGCGGTCTGACAACATGTATCAACAGCCTTACAAGTACACCTTAAAAAAAAAGTATTTGTACTTTTTGATCTTGAAATTTTTATTTCCAAAGTCCTAGTTTTGGCCAATATTCAGAGACAAAGTCTAAAATCTATGAACAGGAATTCCCCTTGTGGCTCAGTGGTATTGAATCCGACTTGTAACCATGAGGATGCGGGTTCGATCCCTGGCCTCGCTTAGTGGGTTAAGGATCCAGTGTTGCCCTGAGCTGTGGCGTAGGTTGCAGATGCAGCTCGGACCCTGCATTGCTGTGGCTGTGGTATAGGCTGGCAGCTGCAGCTCCAATTAGACCCCTAGCCTGGGAACTTCCATATGTCATGGATGCAGCCCTAAAAAGACCAAAAAACAAAACAAAAACAGAAAATCTACGAACAGAGATGTTCATTACAGTGTTATTCTGGAGAAAAATAATTGACGTTTTCAGTGTCCCTCGATAGTAATTTTTAAATATATATGGTATGTTTTTACCGTGAACAGAGCCATTCATAAATAACCCATGTTGTGGGAGGACGGGGGTAAGGTGGCTAAATGACCACATAACACGAAACAAGATAGGAAACAAAATGGAGTATCCAGAACGACGTAGGTTTGTAAAAAACAAAAAAAGAACGACGGGCGTTTCTGAAACTATGTCAAGGGAGAGAAAAAACTAAAAGGAAATACATCAAAACATGAAGCGCAACTTGGGCCGGCTAAGGATGGAGCTTACAAGGGCTTTTTGGTTTTGTTTTCATCATTGTGCCCTTCTAGATGGTTCAGAAAGTTCCCACAGGTCTGAAGTGTTGTTTTTATGATTAAAAATTCATTGAGAAAAGCAATGCCCTTAATTAAGTCATCAATAACATGACCACGGGAGAAAAGCAAAGCGCTAAAAGTCCAGTGGACACGCCCTGGAGGCTAGCATGACGGGCCTGAGGTCACCTGTCACTGCTCTGCTGCTTGGAACAGGGTCGTGGTGATTCCATAGAACGTGGGGGCGGGAGAGAGGTGGGGTGCGGTGGGGGAGGGGAAGGCCCGGTGGCGGAGGGGAGGCCCCCGTTCACACTCAGATGCGGAGCCGGACGCTGGCCCCGGCCTGTGCAGAAGCAGGCGGCCACTCTGGCTTGTGAACTGGCGGCCACGGGCGGTGACCGTCCTCCCAGCTGTCTGGGCAAAGGCAGGAATTCTGAGCTGAGCGGCGAAGGCGGGCAAGCGGCGGCCGCTGTCCGGCCGAGACACCTTCTGTGTCCTGGAGTTCGCACGGGGGAGAGGAAGCCTTCCTCGACCGCACAGCACGTTGAAGCACAACCGTGGGGAGCGTGAGCAGGGGCCCCGGACCCCAGAAAGGCCCGGCCTGGGGAGCTGGGGCTGTGGCCTCCGTGCTCTTTTATCTTCAGGAAACTGCTCGCCGCTCGCTCCGAGCTCTGCTGTCGCTGTTCACCGGGGGCCGGATGCTGGCCCTTAACTCACTGAACGCGTGTCCCTTGTTGTTGCCTTGAGGAGCAGCCTCCGCCACCCCTTGGAGAACTCGCTGAGCTGAACGCGGGGGTGGGGACAGAGGGGGCAGGTCCGTGTAAACGTTACACGAGGCCACGTTCTCTACCACCCTCTGTGATTTGTCTCTGGTGGGGACCGGACCAGCTTGCCTCTGCCAGTCTCATCTGCTCCATCTTCACTAACCACCTTGTCATCCGTCGGTCACGTTCCCTGCCTTCGTCCCAGCCTCCCCTGGAGGTCCCCCGCCAAACTGCGCTGCTCTGAGCCCTGGCGCTGCCCCACTCCTCCCCGTAAAGCCTCGGTGGAATGGCTGAGCTGGGCCACAGCCTCCTCTGCGTTTCCCTGGAGCCTCTGTGTGCCGACGGAGAGACGCATGGATGCAAAGTCTTCATAAACACCTAAAATTTCAAAGCACAAGCTCGTCTCTTTCCTGGCTCGGCCATGGCACACAGGCAGAGCGACTGGTTCTGTACTGTGTAGTCCTTCTCAGAAGCCGCAGCGAGCAGGAAGCTTCTGGGGGGTCCCTGCAAGCGTGTGATAGATAGCCGTGGTTTCAGGGCAACAGTCAGGTAGGTCTGGCCACCGGAAACGTTCCCACAAGACACCCTAGCTGGCTTCTGTCTAACCCTAGTGTTAGGGAGACGCCATCATTTTCCCACTTTGGCAAAACCCGTTTGATTTCTCATACCGTATTTTTTTCTGATTGCAAACCACGAAAAGGACCACAAACTGGATCCATCTGAGGAGAGGCCGGGGTCTAGGGCCTTTTCTCAGCTGCTCTTAAAGAATTCCTCAGACTGAGTCATTTTCCCTTGAGCCACAATCCCTCAAACTTCTAAAGAGACCACTTACAGAGGAAGCGTCTTGCTCTGTGAAGGCAGCTGAGTGAGCCCTTCTGGGAAATGAAGCTAAAAGACAATACCTTTTAGCTGCCTTCTCTTAGGAATCTGGTCTCAGTGCCAGTCGATGTTATTTACCACTATCGAACAAGCATTAATGGCGAGTCCAAAGGCCCAAGGTTATTCAGACTCTTAGGAACCACACTTTCAGATCCCAGTGGCACCGGGCCAAGTTTTCCCCTTCCAAGGCAGATGAAGTCCACCATTTACGAGGCATGCTCACAGTGCAAGCACGTTACATTTCCATTAGGAAGAAAAAAAAAAAAAACAACAAACCAACCAAACCCATCTGGCACCACTGATTTCAAACATAAGCACACCGCAAGACTCCAAGATGATGGCTCTTGAACAAGGGTACAGTAGACAGACGGGGAGCCTTTGTAAATATTTATTTATTATTATTTTTTTTTAATGGCCACCATCTCACTATATGGAAGTTCCCAGGTCAGGAACACCGCAGCTGCAGCAGTGGAGGATCCTTAACCCACTGTGCTGGGCTGGGAATCAAACTCATATCCTCACAGAGACAGTAATGCCAGATCATTAACCCACTGTGCCACAGCAGGAACACCTGTAAATATTTGTATATTTCCCCATTTAGGCTTTTGGGGGTTTTACTAAGTTTAGAACAGCTGGTTTACAAGATCTCAAATGGACGATGGTTGCTCTCCCTCTCGTTCTGATGTCTCCATTCCTCACCCTCAAAGTCACACACCTTGATAAACCCAAGAGACATTTTTAAATAGATAACGCTCAGTGCTTACGAACTGCCCTAAACAGCCAGTGCTCTGTTGTCTACAGTCACCGTAGTGGCCTGCTGCCATAAAACTCACTAATGGTTTCCGAAACCCACATTTTGGTCCTCCTATCAACCTTCTTTCTTGCTCAACTGTTGCTGAGAGGAAAATAAACGAACAAATGAATGAATACATCAAACGGGATTTGGGTTTGGGAATCAGTGCCCTTTGCCCTCATCTCTCATCTAAATTCAAGTCCCCAAAAGAAGGAGAAGGCAAGACAGTCATGAGTAAAACAGAAATAGTAAAACCGGTCCTGAAATAAATGAACGCAGCTGCAGAAGGAGTAACCCAGAAAGCCAAGTGCTCTGGGTGGGAGGGTGTGGGCCCTGGAGTGAAACTGGCTGGGAAACAAACCAACCCTGCCTTCCGCAGCATCCTGTGGGGCCCGGGGTGGGTTGCATCGCTCCCTGCAGGCTGGGCTTCTGGGGAGAAACTTCTTGCAGAGGAAAAAAACACGTAATGACATCTGTACTCTTACCCTGTGTGTGCTTCTCCTGTTTTCAGCTTTCAAGAGCCTGTCATAGAGAGGGCACTGGATACTGAAACATCACTCCGTTTCACACACAGATTTGCTTGGGAAAGTCTAAACTCATTAACTTGCAGGTTGATATTAAGACGTAGATACTATTGTCTGATTGGACAAAGAAGTAGCCTACAGTTCCATAATTGCCCAATCCAACCATTTCAGAATGACAAATAGTTTTGGATGCTGGAGGAATAATCAGTTCCTCCATCACAGATATCCTGGTTTCATCGGTCTGGTGAAGGAAAGAAAGTGTTAATTATTTAAAATCCTTCTGCAGCAGACACTGATTTTTTTCTCTGTTGGATTCTAGAGCAAAGCCGTGAGTTGATGACCTATCACCCAACTCCTAAATTGGTAAAAATGACTAAACAGAGACATTTCGAGGTAGGGTGAAAATCTCAAGGTCAGCCTTACTACGCTATTTCTTGCTACTGTTTCTTTAGTTAACGTGACCTTGGAGGTCATAACCTTTGTTTCAAGGAGGAGAAAACAGAAGGCTAAAGTCACACAGATAAATGGTAATACCAATTGTCCTAAAAGCCCCAATCTCCCAATTATTGCTCTTAGCACAAAACTCTGCAAGCCAACCAAAAAGAACCTACTGTAGAGCACAGGGAACTATACTCAATATTTTATAATAACCTATAAGGAAAAAGAATCTGAAAAAGAATAGAAATAGATATGTGTGTGTGTACATATATATGAATCACTGTGCTCTATACCTGAAACCAACACAATATTGTAAGCCAACTATACTTCAATTTTTAAAAAGTCTACTATTCTGATAAAAAACAAAACAAAACCAAAAAACTCTCCAAGCCATGGGCAGGATTTTCTGTATTAGCATTCTCAAAGGATCTTCAGCTTCATATTTCAATAACAGTCGTCAAGTTTCCTAACTAGGAAGAACAACCCAAGCTCAGTTCCCTCTTCTGATTAGCAAATTAGAAGAGCCAAGAGCTCAGGCCAGCTGAAGCAGGCACTGCTTTATTAGGCTTGAATTTGTATATATGTCACTTACTGCGCTGCATCTAAAGATAGTTTTAGCATCAATTTCAGTCTTCTTAAACTGGAGCGACGATCGCACAGGCTACATTTCTCTTTAAAAAGGCTTTTTGAGTTTCACCCTCATTTGCTATTTCAACAAGTTTAGCCAAGAGATGCTAATGCAGTTATAAATGTTACTACAGCAGTTTCAGTAATTTTATTGGGAACATAATAGCCTCTAGAGAGTGGCAGAAATTACAGTGAGACATATTTAAGTAGACTGCTTACAGTGCTGTTTTTTCAAAAAGGTCATCTTGCATTTTGTTAAACCATTTTCTGTGGAATAGGAAAGAGGAAGGAGGAAATATTACAAACTAGGTTGCTTGGTTGTTGTTTTATCAGACTGTAGTTCTGGTTGATTCCATCAAATGGGGGATTTATCAAATGGGTTTATATTTAGGACATGTATTGGGATAGGGGTTTCTCACTCTTGGCACTGGTGACATTTTGGGTCAGATCGTTCTTTGTTTGGAGGGGCTGCCCTGTGTCTGGCAAACAGTTTAGCAGCAGCCTCAGCTCCTATTTGATGAGGGTTGTAATGCCCACTTTCATATACTGTGACAACCAAAAAGGTTTCCAGATATTGCCAAATGTGCCCCCTGCCGACGTGCCTCTGGTTGAGAGCCACTGGATTCGGCAGTTTGGGAAATCTTCTAGGCTGTTTTCACTGTGCATCATAACAGTTCTAAGAGGAATTGGGTTCTTTGGATATTTTTTGCTTGGGTTATGCTCCAAGGACATGTGAAAAATTCTCCGTGATGACCCCTGCCTCACACCATCTCGGATCCTCCATCCAACTCTCCCTGTGAAAATAGCAAAGCATGCTGCTATTTGAGGAAGCTTAAGCTCATCAAGGAAAGAATTCCTACCAACTTGCTCTGCATCGAATTCAGAGAAGTAATTCTTCTTTCACCAACAGGCAAAATTCTGCTCTTGTTTACAAGACGGGGGTATACATGTGGTTTTTTAGCTCCTGCATCTTTGCTGGTCCCGGATCTAGCCAGTTTTGTGACAGAAATGCAGTGGTTCTTACGTGACTATGATTAGAGTCCTTTGCAGCACAGGAGCTGCTAATATTGGGTCACGCTATTTTTGCATCCTCTGAAATTACATCATTCACAAAAAATTCCACCTCCCCTCTGCTTCTTGAGCTCTTCCCCGGCCCACACCCCCCCCCACACACACCTCAAATGGAATCCATATGGGTGGCGTGTCCAGGTCAGTGCCAGGACAATGGAATGTGCATTTGGGAAGCATTGCCCTAAGCCAAATCAGACCATGGCAAGTGATGAGGAGAAAATCCTTCTGTAACCAAAGCTAAGACTTTGTGCTCAAGAGCTCTCCTAGCAGAATTCTGCACTAAGTCTTACCTCCCTGACAAATTCTGGGACTACGATCCTCAATTTCCTTATGCTTGAGATAAATAGATGTACACACAAAAATGTTCCAGCTTCAGTGCCAATACTGAGAGAAGGGAGAGGGGTGGAAGTTCTTGTTTGCTTTTGCATCAGACGGCAGCATCGCCAGCCCCCATGTAAAATCCAAATTAACAGCGACGACATCCCAGCTGCAAAATGCAATAGCTATAAGCTCACGGTGCTATTTTCTAATCATAGCTCTCCTTGTGCAAGGTCTGTGTGCAAAAGTCTGCGGCCTGGCTTTCCGAAAGCAACTTCCTGCTCGTATACAAAAATATTTCAGGCAGAGACCTATTTCTAAATTCTTGTCCTTTCTTTTCTCTCTGTTCCTTTTTTTCTTTCTTTCTCAGACTTTCACTCTCCTTGTGACAAATCCAGCTGTCTTACTTTAAATACTAATATGCGTGTTCTTTGGACCTCCCAAGATCACTGAGGCCTTGCAAACATGTGATAAATAAATGCAGATGCAGAAAGAGGTTTTCTACTCTCCCCTGCTACTCTCCCCACAAGTTAACCCAAACTGGTCCTGATAAAAGAGGACAAGCTATTAGTGAAAAATAAAGCCACTTCTCCCAGAAGAAAATATCTTAACACTTCCACCACCTTCTCTAACTGATGACGTTCAGCCCAAAGTAGCTCCTTCGGGTTCAAAACAAATGGCTTGTGATAAAAGAGAGCAGAAAATCGGGGGAGAGGGAAGTTTCTGCACTGAAAAGTTTTAACTCCGACGGAAAGGCTTTTCTGCCTCCACGAAGAATAAACATTGGCAGAGAAGAAAAAAGCCACAGTGGCACTTTACTATTAGATTTGATACTTCATTTTCTATGGATGTTTCCTTCCAACGCTGCCTAATTGAATTTGTTTGAACGTGTAATTAATTCTCTGTTATTGGATTCTGTGGACTTTTTTTTTTTTTTTTTGAAAAATCAACACAACTTGAGCCCAGAATACAGAAGCACATTGAAATGCTTTTCTCAGGGGAGCTACATTCTAACGGTGCGGGGGCGGGGCGGGGGGGAAGAGGAGGAAGAGAATAAGCCACACAGAGAATAAGTCACTGAAAGTCCAGAGTCTGTTTGAAGGTACTAAGTAGAGCAGAATCGAGGGGAGGGCACGTGGAGCTGGTGTCACTGGAAACAGGGTGCTCAGGACAGGCCTTTGGAGAAGTGACTCCTGAGCAAAGAGATGAAGGAGGGGCGGGAAGGAGCTTCGTGGGTGCGGGGAGACCTGTCTTCCAGGCAGAAGGAACGGCCAGTGCAAAGGGGAGTGGAGGGTGGGAGCACAGTGGCAGAGGGACACAGCATGCCTGGAGGCCGGTGTGCCCAGTAAGGGAGAAAGGGGAGGAGGGGACGAGGCCAGGAGGTGGCAGGTCCTGTAGGACTTGCAGGGCCACTGGAAAGATTTGGCTTCCACTCTCAAGGAAATAGGAGGCCAGTGGAGTCTTTAATTAAACAATTTTTCCCCACTACTGAGGTGAAATTCACAGAAGAGAAAGCCATTTTAAAGTGACCAATTCAGTGGCATTTAGTACATTCAAAATGTTGCATAAGCCCACCTCTATCTAGTTTCAGAACACTTCCATCACCTCAGAGGGAAACCCCCACCCCCATGCGCAGTCCCTCCCCAGTTCATCCTGCCCCTGCAGCTCCTGGCAGCCACGCATTTGCATTATGTCTGGGTGGCTTTGCCTCTTCTGGGTGCTTTATGTAAATAGAATCGTACAATATGCAGTCTCTAGCAACCGGCTTCTTTCACCTGGCATGATGTTTTGGAGGTTCATCCGGATTAGAGTAAATCTCACTCTTTCATCCTTTTAATGGCTGAGTAATATTCCACTGTATGGAGGGACCACAATTTGCTTATCCACTCATCAGTCAGTAGCTATCTGGGCCATTTCCACCTTTTGGCTATTGTTAAGTATGCTGCTATAAACACTGTAGTTTGTTAATAACAAAGGGACATGATCTCACTTCCATTTTATACAATACATACAAGGCTATTTTATGAGTCATCTGTGAGCCCAGATTTGTAAATCCGTTTCTAAATGGCAAAAGTATAATAAGTGAATAAGTGTTTCTCCCACTAAATTCATTGGACCCACCGCTCTGCCGTGTGCTACCACCTTCTTGACTTGGTAAAATGTCATCTCATCCCACTGGAACGATTCTTTTTCCAATTTTATAATTTTTCCCTACTACTGGCAATTCAAGGCCAGTTGACTGTTAAATCTAAGAATCCCTCATCACCCAAAGAATGAATGTTTTCCAAAACTGACAAAGGGATTTTTCAGGATGACAAGCAGTGATGATGAAGAATGAAAATTCTCCAATCAAAATGGGAAAACATTCTTGCTTTAAAAAAAAAAAAATGAACTAAATGCATCACGACGTCTGGAACTGAATCCTGAAACAGGAAAGGGACAGCATTCATGTCCCCGGGTTTCTGAAGGCAGTGCAGTGCCTGACTCTAAAATTTTCATTACTCGGGCTCATTTGCGCTCCTCCACCAAATTGTTCAGTGTCTATGACACGCCAGACATTGCTAGGCAGCAAGGGAGCAAATAACAACGACATATTCCACCCCCACCCCAGCCCCCGCTGTCACAAAGCAGCTGTGAAAACACAATGGGGCCAAGAGGCAAGCACTTGCCCCCACACCCCACCCCCACCTCGCCCTGGGAAGCCAAGCCCCTTGGGCGTCAAGTCTCTTCCGGGATTTGGAAGGAGCTTCCAGCATCCTGGCTCTCCATCTGCCAATGTGTTTTGAGTCACAGAAATCATCCTGATAAGGAAGATCAGAGGTGTTCCGGTGACACCATCTCCCTACTGTGCCTGCGCCTGGTCCGGTCAGAAAGGCAGCTGGGGGGGCAGTCCCCAGCTGATGACTGAAAGTAAAAGCCCAAACTGGAAGCTCTTCCCTTTTCCAGCAGGAAGCCTCCCCCAGATTGCTTCCCGTGAGTGCCCTTGGAGAAGCCATGGCTGGAGTAAAACCTGTGGAATTCACCACGCCAGGCCAGCAGTGCCTCTGCATCGGCCCCAGGGCAAGAGCGTGTCTCTGTGATCCCTGGAACAAGGTGGGCCAGAGCTCAGAGGGATAGTGGGGGGCAGAGAGCGATCGCCCTCCCATCTTCAGGCAAGCACAGTCGGGTTAAAAGCAGCCAGGCTTGAGCAGGAAATTACATCCCTAAACACGGTCTCCAGCCTCTGCATCCAATTGGCGGCTGGGCAGAGGTGGGGCGGGGTGGGGGGTAAGAAATGAAATACAGGTCAGTGCGGAATTGAGGGCATCCTGGCTTCTGACTTTGTCCCCATAACCTCTGATGGAAAAAGGGACTTTCAGAGGAACTGGAAATCAGCCAGAGCTTGCTCCATGGGTCCCTTCCCTAATTTCACGAAGGGGACAGGCTGTTTAAGAAAGGATTCTTTTTGAAGGGTGGGCTGAAAGTTTGCAAAATACAGCTGTCTTTGCCATCCTATAATCTGAGGCTCCCTGTACCACCCCCAGGCACATGTTAGGGGAAACATGGCACTGGCAAGTCCAAACGCATTGATCATAACTGAGCTGACAAAGATTCTGACTTTCTCATGCCACTCAGCCTTGACCCCTGCTGTGTCCTGTGCCTGGAAGAATGTTACCTACCCACGCTGCATTCTGGTTTCCATCAACCAGGCCAGTGATGGCTGGCAAGTCTCAGCTTTTATATCAATTCCACAAGGGAACTGTCCCTGTTGCCCTCTCACAAACAAAACCAGCTAATTAGATTAGGTGTCCATTCTGAGACCCCTGCACTTGCCTTTCTCAGAAACTTGGATCCCGCCATATTCTAGTATTATACCCCCATCACTGACAAAGTACCCGGCAAGAAGTGGGCAGGTATGCAATAAATGCGTTTTGAATGAATGGATGAATGAATGAATGAAGTTATAAACAATAACTATCTAAACCAATAGGACCTAATCAAGCTGACAAGCTTTTGCATAGCAAAGGAAACCAAAAAGAACACTAAAAGACAACTTACAGAATGGGAGAAAATAGTGTCAAATGATGTAACTGACAAGGGCTTAATCTCTGAAATATACAAACAACTTCTACAACTCAACAGCAAAAATGCCAACAACCCAATTGAAAAAAGGGGCAAGGGACCTGAATAGACATTTCTCCAAAGAAGAGATGCTGATGGCCAACAAGCACATGAAAAAATGCTCAACATCACTGATGATTAGAGAAATGCAAATCAAAACTATGAGGTACCACCTCACACCAGTCAGAATGGTCATCATTGATAAGTCCACAAACAACAGATGCTGGAGGCGGTGTGGAGAAAAGAGAACCCTCCTGCACTGTTGGTGGGAATGTAAGCTGGTTCAACTACTATGGAAAACAGTATGGAGGTACCTTAGATAACTATACATAGAACTACCATATGACCCAGCAATCCCACCCTTGGGCATATATCCCGACAAAAATTTCCTTTGAAAAGACACTTGCACATGCGTGTTCATTGAAGCACTATTCGCAATGGCCAAGACATGGAAACAACCCAAATGTCCATTGACAGATGATTGGATTAGGAAGATGTGGTATATATACATGATGGAATACTACTCAGCCATAAAAAATAAAATAATGTCATTTGCAGCAACATGGATGGAATTAGAGACCCTCATACTGAGTGAAGTCAGAGGAGAAAGACAAATACCATATGATATCACTTATATCTGGAATCTAATATACTGCACAAATGAACCTTTATGCAGAAAAGAAAATTACGGACTTGGAGAACAGACTTGTGGCTGCCAAGAGGGTGGGGGAGGGAGTGGGATGGTATGGGAGTCTGGGGTTAACAGTTGTAGACTATTGCCTCTGGGATGGAAAAGCAAGGAGATCCAGCTGTATAGCACCGGGACCTATGTCTAATCACTTGTGACGAATCCATATATGTGTCTGTAACTGGGTCACTACACTGTGCAGTTGGAAAATTGACAGAAATCTATAAACCAACTATAATGGAAAAATAATAATAAAAAAAACACATTATTGTATTTTACATAGCATACCAGCGTATAATATTCAATAAAATGTCCAAGAAAAACCCCAATAAATATCTGGCCCAATAAATATCCCAGGCTAGGGGTCGAATCGGAACTGCAGCTGCCGACCCACACCACAGACATAGCAACGCGGGATCCGAGGTGCATCTGCGACCTACACCACAGCTCATGGCAATGCTGGATCTTTAATCCATGAAGGGAGGCCAGAGATCGAACCTGCATCCTCATGGATACTAGTCAGTTCGTTAATCACTGAGCCATGACAGGAACTCCTGTTTTTTTATTTTTATTGAAGTATAGTAGATTTATAATGCATCACTTTCTGCTGTATAGCAAAGTGATTCAATGATAACATACTTTTTTTTCATATTCTTTTCCATTTCAGTTTATCACAGGATATTGAACATAGTTTCCTGTGATATACAGTAGGACCTTGTTGTTTATGCATCCTATACAGAATAGTTTGCATCTGGGAATCCCAAACTTCCAATTCAACCCTCCCTCACCCTCCTCCTCCTCAATAACCACAAGTCTGTTCTCTATGCCTATAAATCTGTTTCTGTTTTGTAGATAAATTGATTTGTGCTAGACTTTAAATGCCGCTTATAAGTGATATCATATGATATTTGTCTTTCTCTTTCTCTGACTTACTTCATTTAGTATGATAATTTCTAGGTCTATCCATGTTGCTACAAATGGCATTATTTTATTCTTTTTTATGGCTAACATTCCAGTGTGTATAAGTACCACACCTTTATCTATTCATCTGTCAATGAACATTTAGGCTGTTTTCATGTCTTGGCTATTAATAAATATCTCAGTGGGCACAATACATATCCTCTTATGAAACACAGAGCTAGACAGACGATAGATAGCGATAGATAAATCTAGTTGGAGTTTGCGATCCCCCTCAGAATAAGTATTTGAAGTTTTCATTTACCAGCAGCCTCACACCTATAAATGACTGGCCCAAGTCACAAGTGATAAAGTCAAGTTCTAGTTCATGGAGGTATTATTCTGTATATTATAATATGTATATTTATAATTTTGGGATTCATTTTACTTGAAAAAATATTATGGTGCTAGCCTTGGAATTAATATTAATCCTATGGAGAATGTATATTGAATATAAAAATACAGAATTGGGAGTTCCTGTTGTGGCACAGAGGAAATGGATCTGACTAGTAATCATGAGGTTGCAGGTTCGATCCCTGACCTTGCTCAGTGGGTTAAAAGTCTGGCATTGCTGTGAGCTGTGGTGTAGGTCACAGACGTGGCTCGGATCCCACCTTGCTGTGGCTGTGGCGTAGGCCGGCAGCTACACCTCCAATTTGACCCCTAGCCTTGGAACCTCCATATGCCACGGGTACAGCCTTAAAAAGCAAAAAAAAATTTTTTTTTTGTTTTAAAATCAGAACTGTTATTTTACAAATGAAGAAACTGAAGGCCAAAGAGGTTAAGTGACTTGTCCAAAAAGACACAGCTACAAAGGGGGAGTTGGGAATGGAATTGAAATTTTTTCAAATGTTAAACTCAGTACCTTTTCTGCCATATAACAAAGATGATCAGTTATGTGAACAAATTCTTTGAACACAGCATACTACATACTAATACTTAGGGCCTGCATGTGTTTATTAAACCACACATGCCCAGACTTCCCAGAATGCTGCCTATTGCAGACATCCCTATGCCAGGTTCAGAGCACAGGGTCCAGTGTGGTCAAAGAGTTGGCTCTGAGCTCAGATTACCTGCCTTCAAATTCTGGCTGTGTAACCTGAGGCAAATCACTTAGCTTCTCTCTCTGTCCTTATTTAACACCTGTAAAATGGGTATCATAGTTCTCGTCTCAGAGGGCTGCTATAAAACTTAAACTGTTTACTACATGTAAAGTGATTAGGAGAGTGCCTGTCATACTAAGTGCTTGTAAATGTCAGCTTAAATCATCTTGCTTTAGAGAAGAGCTCAATGAATATACATAAGGTACCTGATAATTCACCTGAGTTGAGGAGAGTAGTGACTGGAAACGGTCATGAGAAGACTTTCTGGGTGCTGATTATATTAACTTTCCTGACTTGGTAACTGGTTCCATGGTTATGTACCCATTTGGAAAAACTGATCAAGTTGATCCCATGTAATTACCAAGAACTGTGAAGGGTCTGATTTGACTCTACTTACAAGCTGACCAGTTGGCTTGACATAGCTTTGTGGATGCTGCCAGAAGACAGGAGACTCTTGGGTCAGAGACAAAGGACTTGATTGCTCACAGCCCAACTGATAGCATGAATCTCATGTTTGAGTCAGTTTCCCTTGCTCGCTGGTCCCCTGGGGGCAACGGAGAGGGGCCCAGTTGGATGCCATGCATGCAGTGGGTTTCTCTCATAGTTGAAGAACCCATACTGGAAGGAACCCAAATCTTTAAAAACAGGCAGTAAGCCTGTCTGATCTTTGCCCTGGAAACATTGTCTTTATTATATTGCACTGGCTTTAGTATACTGGGCTGATCTTTGCTCTGGAGGGAGACCCTATCTTTAGCTTTCAAGGCTGCTTGCTTCACAAACGCCTTTGAGAATAGAGTTCAGAATGAATGCAGTGCCTTTGGTTCTAAGACTTGCAGAAAGGCGAGAGAACCATGGAGAATAGTGCCCCGACAATAATGTGGATACTCTTCTGATGTATGTCACACTTTAACAAAAAAAGTTTTTTCTAAGGTGCTACCTGAAAAAAAAAAAAAAAGATAGTATTCTAAGGCCAAATACATTTGGGAAAATCCAGAGTAAGTGATTTTCTTCACTATGGGACTTAACAGAATCAATCCTTCACATGCTAATATGTATCATTCATCTTCAAAACCGGGGACACAATCCGCATATTTCTCAGTGCTTCTCCAACTCTTCCTACACAGACATACAAATCAGCTGGAGGTCTAGTTAAATGAAGATTCTGATTCTGCATTTGGATCCGGGACGGCCCGAGCCTCTGTATCTCTAACAGGTTCCTAGGCAATGTGGGTGCTTTAGCTCAGAGAAAACCACACCTTGAGTCATAAGGGGCTGGGAAACTCTATTTTTAAGGAACTTCTCACAAGACTGGATTCTGCTAAACATGCTAGGAGAGTAGTCTCAACCCTAGCTCTGCTATTGTGACTAATCTAATACGGGTGAGGGGAAGCCAACATCAAATTCTTCAGTGTCAAATCTCAATGATTTATAATTCTGGTCACTCGAAGTGGGATAAAGGTAAAATGTTAAAAATACTAGAAGCATCCTAAGATGATAGAATCCCTTCTTACAGTGTAGGTGAAAACCACGAATGAGGGCTGAATGGTAATGAAATGGTAGTTTTGCCAAAAATGATAACCTTACACGCTAAAACCAACTGAATGTGATTTTGCAGAACAAATGAGACCTAAGCTAATGAAGGCCTGATTTGATAGGCTAAGTCGCTGTGGGAAGATTTCCAGAGCTTCCAATGAAATGGGGAACTTGAGCCATCCTAAATCTAACCGGCCATTCCCCAGAGATGAGCGCCACGGAGAGAAAGCTGCTCCCGTGTGGCATCCCCCCAGCCCTGGGCAACAGGGCCTCAGCAGTGGAGCAGAAATGACTCCACTGCACCTCCTCCCATGCTTTATCTTCCTGATACCTCCAGTTTCAAGCCTGGCAACGCTTGGAATCACCGGAGAAGCTTTGGCAATAGTCCCAGTTGCCAAGGCTCTATCAGATCAGTAGACCAGGAATCCCTTTAGGCAGGGCCCATGCATCACTAGTTGTTAAAAAAAATCCTCCCAGTGATTCTGATGGGAACTGTTACCCTTCAGCCTCTGAGAGACTTCAGTGAAGGAAGTGAAAGCTATAGCAGAGTGTGACTGGAGCGTAAATCACCCAACTACACATGATTTCCTCTCTTCCGTACCTTCGATTCTGCTAAGAACCACCAGGTTTTGAGAAGAGAGATCAACAAGAACACAGTTCATTTCCTTCTAGAAATCACCACATGTCTCATCGCTCTTGAGCTCATGTTGGGGACCCATGTTTGGTCTCCTTTTTAGGGAATCTGAGCGCAGAAAATTCCCTCTATAGTACTTTGTAGGATACTTGACTGGGGTGAAATTGGTGATAGCTCATACTGAGGATAATTTGAGGATTACACTATTATGAATAAAAAAGGAATTCTGTAGTATCCTACTGTTCAGTGAAGATGTCTGGGTTTGGGTCAGAGCTCTCTGTATTTAGTAGCTGTGTGACCAAGCTGGGCAAATTACTTCACTCCACTAAGCCTAGTTTGTTCACACATAAATGGGGGACTTCGTAAAGTTCATAGAGTCGTGAGGAACATGAATAGTAATCTGTGAAAAGGACTGTTCACAGTGTCCAGGGCATAGTAAGCTCTCCATGAACACCTACTATTTTTATAAGTCAATTTGGCCTCATTCAAATGCATGATTCATAGACTGGTGCTGGTCTATGGACTATTAACTATTCCCCTCAGATATGTAAACTGGGAGTAAATACTGAGAAACTTTTATACTAATTTGGCAGAGAAATTAGGTGTCTATTAAACTAAAAATTTTATTAAATTTTTCTAAATTATCTTAATTTCATTTGATGAAATTATTGCTCTGTGGGCTGGTATTTTGTGTCTTCTAAATGTCTTTTGAATTTTTCTAGTCATTCATTTTTATTTCATTTTATAAAAGTATTTTTGCATCGATAAATTGGAGATTAAAACATTGATTCTTCACAAAGTTTGAGAATAATTGATTTAAGGACAAATTTATGAATACTGTTATAGAAATGAATGGAAAGCCCACTGCATTTGCTTTCTATAGTGTGTAACAAACTATCACAACTTTAGTGGCTCAAAATAACACCTATTTAACAGCATACAGTTTCCTTGGGTCAGGAGCCTAGGCTCAGCATGACTGGACTCTCAGCTCAGGGTCTCACAAGTCTGTGATCAAGGTGACAGCTGAGCTTCAGTCAGAGTTCAGTTCCTTGAAATTATAGGACTAGGGTCCCTGTTTTCTTCCAAGTTGTTAGCCAGGAGCTGCTATTAGCTTCTAGATTCTTCCTGAAGTTCTTCACCACATGGCCCTCTCACAGACCCTGCTTCAACATGGCAACTCACTTCTTCAAGATGAGCAAGAGAGAGTTTCTCACGTCAGTCCCCTAACACAGGGTCTTATATAATGTAAACAAGGGAATGCCATCCCCAGAGCTCCCGTTGTGGCACAGCGGAAACGAATCCAACTAGGAACCATGAGGTTGCGGGTTTAATCCCTGACCTCGCTAAGTGGGTTAAGGATCTGTTGTTGTCTGAGCTGTGGTGTAGGTCGCAGACGTGGCTCAAATCCAGTGTTGCTGTGGCTGTGGCACAGGCCGGCAGCCGTAACTCTGATTGGGACCCCTAGCCTGGGAACCTCTATATGCTGCAGGTGTGGCCCTAAAAAAGCAAAAAAAAAAACAAAAAACAAAAAACAAAAAAACACAGAGATAGAATACCACCCCCATATATCCAGAAAAGATGAAAACTCTAATTCAAAAATATACATGCACCCCAGTGTTCATAGTGGCAATATTTACAAAAGCCAAGACATGGCAGCAACCTGAATGTCCATCAACAGATAAATAAATAAAGAAGATGTGGTACAGGACTTCCTGTCGTGGCTCAGTGGATTAAGAATGCAACTAGTATCCATGAGGATGTGGATTTGATCTGTGGCCTCCCTTAGTGGGTTAAGGATCTGGCATTCCTGCAAGCTGCAGCATAGTCTGCAGATGCAACTCAGATCCCACGTTACTGCGGCTGTGGTATAGGCTGGAAGCTGTGGCTCTGATTGGAACTGTAGCCTGGGAATTTCCATAGGCTGCACCAAAAAAAAAAAAAAGGATAAAGAAAGACAAAAAAGAGATGTGGTGCATATATACAGTGGAATACTACTCAGCCGTAAAAAAAGAATGAAATAATGCGATTTTCAACAAGATGGATGGACCTAGAGATTATCGTACTAAGTCAGAAAGAGAAAGACAAATACCATATGATATCACTAATATGCACAATCTAAAATAAGATACAAATGCACTATGAGAAACAGACTCAACAGTGATAGAGATCTGTGGTTACCAAAGGGGAAGGGGTGGGAGGAGGGATAAATTAGGAATATGGGATTAAAAGGTACATACTACCGTATATAAAATAGATAAACAACAAGGATTTACTATATAGCACATAGCACAGGGGACTATATTCAATATCTTATAATAACCTATAATGGAGAGGAATGGAAAATAAAGAATACAGATAGACACACATATATAACCAATCGCTTTGCTGTATACCTGAAACTAACACAATATTATAAATCAACTATAGTTCAATTTTTTAAAAAAGAGAGAGTGCCATCCCACCGCTTTTGCTATATTCTCCCTGGAAGTAGGTCACACGCTTCCCTGGCACTCAAAGGGAGAGGATTATATAAGCATCTAACTCACTGGGGGTCACCTTAGGGTCTGTCCACTGCACTCCTCTGCAGATCAACCTGTGCTGATGCGCTGAGTCTTCCAATAGTAAGCCACCAATCACCATACAAACTAAATCTGGCAACAAGAAGCATGAATCCATTTACAAGGAACAGACTAAAAGAACTGGAGAGAAGTTGGATAATTTGATGCTCACATAACATGAGATATAAATAAGCCAGTCTAAGAATTCGTCCTACCAAACTGCCATGGTACAATTTTCAAATACCGCATAAAAAAAGAAACATTACTTTGGAGGTTCCACCTTTTATAATGCTGATGCCTCTGAAAAATTGATGTATGTGGCCTATTTTTCTGCAATTATTTCCTGTGAATATGGAGTCCAACATAATTGCCCTTGAAATGGGATATTTAAGGATGTGAAAGCTAATGACCATGTTAATGGTGATTCCCAAAAAAGATCTACTTATTCCCATCAACTCCTTGAAATATAACGCTGGAGCTGTGGAAATTGCTTAATAAACCTCTTTCAGGCTAGGCTAATTTTTATAAACGATGGGCTAATTGAGGGGACTTTTTTTTAAAAGCCCAGTTCTCTACCTGAATCTACTTGAAAAATTCCCAAAGGGCCTGGCCTGCTACATGCTACCTGTTTTCAGCAGGAATGGTGTGCCCATGGAAGTGTCTTCCTTCTGGGGAAGCCTCAGTTTGACAGAACAGTAGGGTGAGAGCCCGTCTGTATGCATATGAAAGGTACCCTGCAACTTCACGAACTTTGGGGATGTGCTATGCAATGAGTGGGTGAGAAATAAGTCCCTCCAAAGGAGAGCGAGACATCAAGAACGGAGCACAGCTAGAAGTTCCCACTGTGGTGCAGTGGGTTAGAGAATCTGGCATTGCTTCAGCTGCGGTGTACATCACAGCTGTGGCTAGGATTCCATCCCTGGCCTGGGAAATTCCATATGCCATGAATGCAGCCATAAAAATCAATCAGTCATTTAATGGAACACAGCTAAAACACATCAGATAGAAGACTGTACAACAGAAGTGATTGGGTCAATAATGGCACCTTACAAATTTTAAAGATTTTTTAATGGAGGAAGAGGATATGGGATCAAAGGCAGAAGGGTTTATATGGAAACAGGAAGAGATCATGTGGGGGAAAATCAGTTTAGGACCACATAATACTGACTGGAAGACTGTTAACTATGCCTTCAGCAGAGAGAGGGTAACATATTTACAAAACAGCTGTGTGTCAACAAATTGTCCCAATACCTCCCTCCCAACTGTTGGAAATACATCTTCTCATTGGGACACTTGGCTGGAAGTGATCCCATCGGAGAGCTTCATGATCTCACCTCTTCAGGGTAAGAGTCTGTATTTTACACTCCTGTGGACAACTTTTGAAAGCCCCCATCCTGTATAAATGTGTGAGCTCCCTAGGGTGAGGGATTGTTAGTTTGGGGGAGATGAAAAAGCAAAAGAATAGCAGGCAACGGCAGAGCTCAGGGAGATGCCTTAGGAAAGACATGCTGGGTAGGTTCTCTTGCTGAGATGCTTAAGAGCATTAGTAGTGTCCAGGAGTTGAGAGAGGCACCAAGAAAGGAGGCATCAAAGGCAAACGCACCCTAATTCTTCCATTCTTGCTCTGGTTCTTAGAGCCTCTGAGGAGAATCACTCTAGGGCTTTAATTAAGTTACCCACTGGTTAAACTCACAAAAGGCTGAATTCCACTCTACAGAGTAGTGTCCTCCATTGAAAATATAATGTGAGCCACAAAAGCGAACCATATATGAAATTAAAACTTTTCCAGGACCTAGAGTTCCTGCTGTTGCACAGTGGGTTAAAAGTCTGACTGCAGTGGCTCAGATCAATGCAGTGGCTTGGGTTCAGTCCCTGGCCCAGGAACTTCCATATGTCACGATGCAGCCATTGAAACAAATTTTTTTTTCTAGGACCCACCTTTTTTTGGGGGGTGGGGAGGCACGCCATGCAGCAGCTCTGATTTTGGATTTCAGTTCCGAGACCAGGGAATGAACCCAGGCCATGGCAGTAAAAGTGCTGAGTCTTAACCATTAGACCACCAAGGGAACTTCCTCTAGGACCCACATTTTTAAAACTATAAAGAAACATGTGAAATTAATATAACACATTTTATTTAACTCCATATATCTAAAATATTATTTCAACATGAAATCAACATAAAATGATTAAATATTTTATATTCTTTTTTGTACTAAATCCTTGACGTTAGGTATGTATATTACACTTACAGAACAATGGACCTTGGATTTGACACATTTCAGTATCTCTCTAGCCACATGCTTATACTTTATAGAAAAGGGCAGCTATAGAGAATTCTTCTAACATATTGCTGGCTAGATGAAGAACGTTCAAGACCACACGTTGGCAAGGTTTCTGTACATTTAAAACACTGGAGAGTAAATCTAAAACATTCTTTGTGATCTTTCATGGAAAAATATAATCAAGCAGTTTGTTCAAAATTGCCTACAAAAAATTAAATGGCTTCAAATATAAAGGGACATTTGTGCATGCCTATATAAAAGTTTCTGGGCTCTTAGCCTAGAAGTACCATGTTCATTATGGATATATATGTAGACACACAATATTCAGATGTCCTTTCACAAATCATACTTGATTTTGAAAAACTAAATAATCCTTGTCATAACTTCAGTGTACTAAGGTGACATTTGTTAATGTCCCCATTTTACTAGTGGATAAGTTGATACTGTTCTCTCAGGGACACATATGGGTTTTGGTCTCTGCTATGGACTGAATTGTGTACCCCGAAATTCATATGCTGAGGTTCTAACACCCAATACGACTGTATTTGGAAATAGAGTTTTTAGGAGGAAATTAAGGTTAAATGAGATCAGAAGGGTGGGGGCCTAATCAATAGCACTGGTGGCCTTATAAGGAGAAGAAAAGAGATCTCTCCCATCCCCCACAAATTTGAGGATGGGGGAAGGTGGCTTTTTGTAAGTCAAGAAGAGGGATCTGACCAAGAACCAAATTGACTGGCACCTTGATCTTAGACTTCCCAGCCTCCAGAACTATGAGAAAATACATTTCTGTTGTTTAAGCCAGTTTGCTATGGCAGCTCAAAAAGACTAATACAGCTTCTACTTTTTTGTGAATCAGAATTCAGCCTCAGAAGTGGACCTTAATGGTAGACATCAGCAGATAAACTGTAAATCTATCGCTAGAATTACTATGCAAAAGCTATTATCAAAAACTCAGTTCCAAGTTGCAGAGCTGATTCATCATCAGGAACTAAAGTCTGCAAAGGCAAATTCATTCTCCAGAAAAGGTCTCCCTGCCTCTCCCAGATGACATTCCTTTTTGCTCTTCTTCTGAAACCACTGGCCTTATTCAAGAGTTGTTTGGTTGTAGGGAACCCAAGTGTTTTAAGAGTAAATGAAGAATTTATTAGAAACAAATGTTCAAGTATTTCATGGAACACAGAGGGATGTACACATGGGTTAGAACCAGAGTACCAACAGACTCCCGGGAGACCCCTGTGAGCTATGCTGTCTCCTTTCCCTCTTCTCTCTCTGTGCCCACTTCTTCCTTCTTTCTCCCTATAACTGCTTTTCTCTGCTTGTACAGTGCCCAAATGTGGATACCCCAGTCACAAAGATTAACCAGATCGCTTTGTCCCAATTCTACCTTCCTAGGAGGTGGGATCAGATTGGCCCAGATAACACCTCCCTACAATTGAATAGTGTGCAGTTATTAAACATAGTCATAGAATTTTTGATAAAGTGAGAAAATTCATGCTCTACAATGTGAAAAGTGCTAAAGACCAACTGTTTTTATTGTATGTGTAGCAGCTAAAAATGCTTTGAAAAATGACACTAAGAAAATATTATAAGATATAATGGGGTGCTTCAGTGATTGCTTGCTGCCTAATAACAAACCATAAAATTTAGTGTCATAGGACAATATTTATTATTTCTCATGATTCTATTGGTAGACTGGTCTTAGCTGTGTGGTTTCTGCTCAGGGGACATCAGCTGAGGTCACAAATTCAATTGCACTGAACTGGTGTTTGGGTTGGGTTGGAAAGTCTGAGGAGGGTTTCCTTATAAGTCAGATACCTTGGCTCTCCTCTGTGTGGCCTCTCCATACCACTAGCTTGGGCTTCGTCACAGCATGGAGTCTCTACATAGCCAGACTTTTTTACATGTCAGCTGGTTTCCAGAGGGAAAGTAAAAGATGCTAGGCACAACAGCACCCCTGTAGACTTCTGGTGGTCAAAGCAATTCAGGACGTCAACCCAGACTCAAGGGGAGCTGGACCCCATCTCTTGATAGGCAGAAGAGCATGTGCATACCTGGAGAGAAAGAAATGATGGCAGACATCTTGGGAGACTACCACAGAGGGACCAGAATCTTAGTGTTTGGAATTATAAGTGAGGGGATATTTTGTTTTGCTTCTTTTTGTCTTTCTGTACTTTCAATTTCTGCAATGAGCACCATTTTATTAACAACAGTAGTTTTTCAGTGGTGCTAAGTTTGTAATGAGAATTTATTATGTGGTGCCACACTGAATGTCTGGAATAAATAGATGAAGGGGAAGATGCTTCCATGCATTTGAAAACATGACACTTGGGGGGAAATAATGTCTGCAAGAAACTCTTGGCTTTGCCCCTCTCCAGAGTAATAAAAACTAGTCACAATGGCAGCTGAAGCACAAGGGGAAAAATAAATCTCTTGCTGTCAACTAAAAATAAATCTGTCTTAAGTACTCTGATTCCTAGTCATGTAGCTTCTCTTGTGTTTGTAGGAGGACTATGGCCTTTGTCTTTGAGAATAAATGGACTTACCTACCCAGTGGCTGTGAGCATTCTTTACATAAGGCCTGGCTCCAACACAACCAGTCTGACAGTCAGTCCAGGCCAGGAGGCTCCTGTATGTCATGGCTGTTGGCTGTTACTCAAGAAAAGCACTTTATCTCCTCTAAAAGGCCTGAACATTCCCTGCCCCGAGACTGCATCGGTATTACCAACCACCTGATTGTTCTGGAGCTCACGCGGGCATGATCAGATGGGCTCCATTCAGCCAAGAGACTTCTGGTGACATTGTGCAGGTAACATTGTGTCCTCTCTCAACCTCCCAGCTTTGTCTTCCACCAGCCCCCTTTTCCAGGAACTCTCGGAGCACATCAGATACTTCTCTGCCTCCAGGAGATATCCCTACCCAGGCTCCAAGTCTTCCAGATGACAGGACTGCCCTTCTCCTCACCCCCCAACCCTGGCTGCTTCCAGACCCGGACCAACCTCCTTTCTTTAGGAGCCTTCCCTTGATCTTCAGGTCAGTTTTTCTCCTCCAGCCCCGTGTTCCCCAGCGCTTTGCTCTGTAATTCTGCCCTCAACGCTGGAAATGGGAAGAGGACGAAATTCTAAACCCTGCTCTTGGAGAGCCCTCAGCGAGGGGAAGAGAGATGCAACGTAATGTGGTGCTAGCCACCATGGAGCTCTATTTGGGGAACTATAAGCCCAGAGGAGGTTGGGCGCTCCATCCAGCCTGCCCCTCCCCACCCAGAAATCTGCCTGGGGAAAGCAAGAGCACAGGCACAGAGGCAGGAAAGCATATGGATTGGTTTTGTGATACCAGGGTCCCCTACCACAGGCTGCAGCAGTTTAGGGAAGGATACATGTCACTGGTCACCTGCGCAGCATGAAGTCCTCTTGGATGGCAGAGGCTCATCTCTGTGACTCCCAACCCATTCCAGGGCTCACACAGAAAGGGAATGACATACAGTCAACTAAACTTAGGGGGAGCCCTGGGGATCACTGAAACGCAAGGTACTGTGTGCCTCAATCTCTCATTCTCTTTCAAACATACAGTGGAGTTTCCCAGAGGCTCCAGAACATGTATCCACAGGCTGAATGCAGAGCAGATGGTGAGAGAATCTGTATGTCTGCTATGAAGTCAGGCATTAAAGAGATTTGTGACAATGTAAAAAACGGCCACTCTTCTCATTACATTTTTTGTATGTTTAGGAAAACACCTTTTTTGTTGTTGTTATCTCTTTAGGGCCACACCTCTGGCATATGGAAGTTCCCAGGCTATGGGCTGAATTGGAGCTACAGCTGCTGGACTATACCACAGCCACAACAATGTGAGATCCGAGCCACATCTGCGACCTCATTTTTTTATTTTATTTTTTTGATAAAAACCTATCATGCTAACACACAATAAGCTTACTGTCATATTTAGGAGTTCCCATCGTGGCTCAGTGGTTAACAAATCTGACTAGGAACCATGAGGTTGCAGGTTCGATCCCTGGCCTTGCTCAGTGGGTTCAGGATCTGGCGTTGCCGTGAGCTGTGGTGTAGGTTGCAGACGTGGCTCGGATCCCGCGTTGCTGTGGCTGTGGCGAAGGCCGGCGGCTACAGCTCCTGTTAGACCCCTAGCCTGGGAACCTCCATATGCCGCAGGTGCGGCCCTAGATAAGGCAAAAAGACAAAAAAAAAAA